>JARHVA010001236.1:3067500-3592500 GCA_037957365.1 Torreya grandis
TTTTGGTGCTTATAATAGATAATAATTTTAGTGGTCAACACTCAAACATACATACAATTTTCACTCGTCATAACTTCAGTGAGCAATGTTTAACAATGATGTACCCTATGAGATATGCTACTTGAGATCAATGATAGTTAGAGATATGAGCTAGTATGTTTGCATAATATTTATGTGGCATTGGTATGCCATGTGTGAGAGTGAATAATTGTTATTTTCCTTTATATGTATCAATTGGTTTGTCATAGTGGGATGTTATGATCAAATGTCATTGGATACTTTCTCTTCAGTAACACTTTGTTATGATATGGATTGTTATTCAACCCCTTGAGGGATGGTTAGTGATGGAAAATAGACATAATTTCTACATGTTACATTGGGACTTTGTGTCACCATACATAAAGAGTCTCAAATATTCATCATGGGATTATAACTGTAGTTATAGATATATGTTGAAAAGTTATCAGGGATGACATTATGGCATCAGTTGGACCAATGCAAATTTTTATATATATTTTGACATTGTTACTCTCTATAGGTAATGTTATTTGACAATAGTTTGGTTACATGATAGTTAGAGATGTGAGCTAGTATAGTATCATTTGGTGATGATATGGCATTAGGATGGCATGTGCAGGAGTTGTTGTTTGCTCTCCTTCTTTATTTGTACTAGCTAGTTGTTATGGTGGACCAAACCATTTTCGATGATGTAGTTTGATTCTTCAGATAGCTAGTGGACTATTTTCATTTTGGTAATGGCAGGTAAACCAATCTACTATGCCTAATGATGTAGTTTGATTATCCGTGATGACTAGTAAACCACTTGATCCCCTCTTACCTTATTACTTCTCCCCTTCAGTGAGTTATTAAGTCACATAGTGATTATGATGTGACCTACTTTCACTATGTTTTATCAAAATTATTTTAATTTGTTTGAATACTTTATTTTAATTTGACTTGAAATCAATACTATTTTCTTATTTTTAAACATTCTAAGTAACTGATCATTGAAATTATTGTTGATATATTTTTATGATTGAGATTTCTCTTTTAAGGCCACTTGGTCTCATTTTTTATTGGTTTTACTTTTACATTATCGTTTTAAATTTAAAATTTCTTTTGGATGATTGTTGATATTGGTTTCACATGTGTTCGTAATGTGCATCACTGTTACACTGGTGGCATGGTATGGGGGAGGAGAAGTAACTTAGAATAAAGCTAGTGGATTGTGATGTGAATCAGTCACGTCAGTTCATGCTACTATCCTTCCCATCCCACCAAATGTTGTGGTTATATGTATATACATGTGGTCCTTACATGTAGATATGATTCTTTTGGGAGGTATAAGGAGTTTATATGATAGAGCACAGTGATATCTCAATTATTTTAGTAGTGTTATTATTCTATTATGATGATGTTAGAATTTGGGACCTAGTATGTTGTTATATGGTTTAGAATGGTTCATCTCGGTTCAACATTGTAAGTTGGTGCATGTGCTCATGTGTTTCCAATGCACTATATATTGAGACTCAACCTTGCCAATATTTTTATTTATGATCTAACATGGTTCAATATTTTTAGTTGTTCTCAGAAGGGTGTTTCCATATATGAATACTTATCTTATCAGTGCAATATCATCATGATTGGCACTCGAAATTCTTTCTCGATATTGTTTACACATTAGACGGGTACTTGATCTCTCACAATTATATCAAAATATTTTGGCTTTTAGTGGGTAGAGGTCAGATATGTTTGATAACATGACTTATATCAAAATGAATTTGTTCATAATTTCTTATTCTATAGGATATTCACATTCCTATGGTCACATGATATTCTTGATTCAGTTGGTATAGGGAGATAGTGTGACCCAATTGGATAGTATGACTCAATATGATAATTTAACTTGGTGGTGTTTAGAATTCTTGGTAGTATAGTATATTGCCATGTATCGACACTTAATTATCATTTGGTATGTTTTCTAAGGGATGCCATTGAGTAATTAGTATGGTCATACAACAAATTGATATTGTATGCATATGCAACTTCAAAGATGGATAAAAGTATTTTGTGACATCAGTTGATTTGTG
Source organism: Torreya grandis (assembly GCA_037957365.1). Taxonomy (NCBI): domain Eukaryota; kingdom Viridiplantae; phylum Streptophyta; class Pinopsida; order Cupressales; family Taxaceae; genus Torreya; species Torreya grandis. The sequence goes on from JARHVA010001236.1 coordinate 3,069,591, forward strand.
AAATAGTGGTTATCAGTATTGGTTAATATTATTTAGCATTACTTAGTTTGCTCAGTATAATTCAGCCATGGAATGACACTTGTACTACTATATTCATATCAATGATCATTTGGGTTTAGTTATTACACTGGTGGAACTTCAAGCTATTAGTGGCTTGTAGCGGTATTTCATGGATTTTGAGAGTGAGTAATTAATGTATTGTTCTTCATGGTGGTTTTTCAATCGAGGATGATGCTTTTATAAAATAGGGAGTATATAATACCTCACATGAAGGACCTTTTTCCCTTACCAATTAAAACTTTGACAATGTAATTGTGTGGTTGTTAAAGATTTGAATAATAGTTTTCTCTTTGCATATTAATAGAGTAATTATTATTCAAAAGTTTAAAAAGATTAATCAAATTAAAACTTCTCATATTTATCATATCAATCTTTTAACTTCTTAAAATGGCATTTATTATTTTAAGAGGAGTCATAGGTTTCTTAGAGAGCCTATGAGTCTATCCCATAAGTCTTCTAGAAAACTTACTCTCTTAAGTCGTAGCTAGTTAGTAGGAATTGACCTATTTGGTGGAGTATTTTCAATAAAAGTAATTTAAAATTTATTGCTTTAAGGAGTCACATGGGCATGTAAGAGAGCGTATCTCTTTTTTTAGTGGGTTGATGGCTATCTTTGAAAAGTGAAGTTTGACTCTTTATTTTTTAGGATAAACCTTAGTCATTGTTTTGGAGTTTTGAGATGATAAGAAATAAAATAATAAACAAATAAATAAAAATACAAATAAAATAAAATAATAAAATATTGCAAGTAAAGTTTTATGAAAGCTTGGCCAAACTAACTTAGGATTTTATAACTTCACTTCTCTTGTCAAGTAGTTGCCTCTATTGTTGCATTTGTTTGGAGCTTCATTTCTCTTTCCAAGTTCTTGCATCCATTTATTATTCCACTGCCAAGAGAGTCGAACAACGAGTGAAGAAGAAGAAGATGAAGAAGATATATATTTAACCAGGAAAGTGGTTTCTCCCTCATAAACTAGCTTCTCCCTTTCAAGATTTATAGATAACGTAGGCAATGAAGAATAATTTTATTTAAGTTTGGATCAAGATTATGATCCTTTTAATAGCTTGTTTGGTTGATTTGTCTTTAAAAGAAAAATCATTTTTTTTTAATGGGTCTTATTTGACTATATTTCTATGTTATATTTATGAAATATGTTGACTAAAATTTTGGGGCTTCTTCTGCATGATAATTGTGTTAGGTAGAAATAATTTAAATAAATATTTTGTGCATTTTAATTGCAAGAAGAATTCAGATGTGTGTGTGTGTGTGTGTGTATTTCTACATAAATTTATCTTTAATATATATATATATATATATATATATATATATATATATATATATATATATATATATTCATTGCTTTTTTTTTATACATACATACATACTTCCATACATATATTTCTCTGCATAAATTTACATTAATATATATATATATATAGAAATAAATATATTGAATATATATTCATTGTTTATATATATATGAGTTGTGAGTTTTTCTCTTTATAATATATATAATAATGATAATGAAATCATGTTGAGTTTTATTTAAAAATAATAATAATATAAAAATATATATCATGGAGGGAGGGAGCCACTGAGCCGACCCCTACCCACTCCCATTGTAGGGAGGGCAGAGGGATCGGGTCAATCAGTCCTCCCCAGTTCCCTTAGGGCCGGCCACCATGGCCGCATCCAGGCCATACGACCCAGTTGTCAGTTGTTAGCCATGACAGGCCGTATCCCTATATCATATAAATTTACAATGTAAATTTATTTTATTTAGTTATTATTATTATTTATTTTATATATATATTTAATTAAATATTAATATAAATAAATATTTATAAATTTGTATATATAAATATATGTATAGGAATAGTGAAATTTATTAATATATTGGGATATTATGTATATATGTATGTATACATAGATGTTAGGAAATTGGGAAATTTTTGAGTTGAGTTTTATTAGTTAAGTTATAAACGTGCATATTTGAGAACAATAATAAAATAATTAGTTATTTTAATTATTTTTTTAGAATCTTTGAATATATTGAGGGAAAATTATATTTTTACATAAGGTTTTAACCGATGATATCATAGAGACAAAAATTAACACATGTATGTGTTTAAAATGTTGAATTGCTCACTCTTCCTATATGCTAAAAAAATTTGCAAAAAACTAGACGAGAGTCTACATTGAAAATTTATTGTCTTAATTCATTAAGTGAATGCTTGTTACTTTATGTCTTTATAAATATTGTGTAAAGTTGGGCTCCTTGAATATTAGTAGTGTTGTTTGATTTAAAAAATAATAAATCTCACATATTTTATTGTTGGGGTGAATTTACTTATTTATATGTATGTATGTATGTGTGTGTGTGTGTGTGTGTGTGTGTGTGTGTGTGTGTGTGTGTGTGTGTGTGTGTGTGTGTGTGTGTGTGTGTGTGTGTGTATACACACACACACACATATGTATATGTATATATAGAGTCATTATGAGGATGAAGGTTGATTTCTATTGTTTATCTTATTTATGAATCGAAAAAATGAAAAAGGAGTTTGTGAGGGCATCTATACTTGCTCATCATACGCTAACACTTGTGCCTATGTTTTATTGCAGGATACAGGTGTGGGTAGATTTTTGAAGTGGTTTAGTGATTAAACTTTGTCCTTGAATTTATAGTTTTATTGTTTAGATTGTGAATGAATAAAATTGTATAATATCTCTTTCATCATTAATGAAAAATTCTAAAATATTCCATTATTGTAAATTTATCTATTTGTATTTGCCTTGAATATTTAAATTCTATAATCCTCTTTTGTTATTTGAATTTGTAACAACATTAGAAGATATTTATTTTGCGTAACAAATGAAAAAATAGCTAGGTAAATGTATACTGGTAAACAGAGGAATGTTTTGGAAAAGAAAAATAATTTTGTCTTATTTAAACTTTGAAAGTATTATAACAATTGTTAACAATAATTAACAACCTCTCTATAGTTCTCTTACTATCTAAAGAATTACTTGTGTTGTAAAATTAATTAAAACTACTTGGTTTCGCTAAGTGACATGTCCCCTGTTTAATCAAGTAACTCAAGTATCGGTCAATGCATTCACATTCATAATGAGTAAAATAAATAAATAAGTAAATAAGAATAAATGAATTGTAAAGTTTTTATATCAAAAGATAGGGGAAAACTTGTAGGAGACCTCTTTTGTATCATGATTACTTTGAATGCACTGATATAGGTCCTCCTAGGATCGAGTATTGGTCAACCATAACATGGTTGCTTTAGATTATGATAACATTAAATATGATTATATTATCTTTTTGTTCAAAGTTTTTCCTTGGTTTAAATGTATTCACAATTTATCTTTGACAACAATTTTGAGATCGAGTACTTAGGTGGTTAGTTTCATATGAGTTTTAAACCCCTGTGGTGAATCATTTAATTATAGTAATACCAAGTTGAACAAATATATCCTAACCTAGATTATTAATGAGTATTATTGGCATAGATAATTTTAACCTCATAGCCTAATCATTGTGGAAATCTAATTGGGTAGGTTGATCTTGGCAGGTCATTTGTGAAATATTGTTAGTAGAGCGCAATTGAATTTGAGACCTAATTTATACCTTTTAAAATGTAGATATATCTTCCTCTGTGTAATGAAATTATTTATATATGTTCACATATAATGATTATATATCGCATCGAATAAACAAATATGAGAGATCACATAATAGTAATTGACAATAGAGTAGAATACTGGATAATATAACAAAGCCACTTCAAGCGGGCAACCTCCACAACAATGCACTAAAAGCAAAATACTTAACAAGATGATCAAAGACTAACCAATACCTCATATATATATATATTACTTAGCCATGGTTATTTCATAGGCCAACCAAACTAAGAACATAGAGAAATGTAACAAGAATATAAAAAAGGTATGTAAGCCACAAGTCGACCACACATATCCCTGGACATGCCAAAGGTTAAGGGTGTAACATGCCCCTCCCCTTCAAAATAACATTGTCCTTAATTTTGAGTCAACTCTAGATGTTGTTATACAAAATATTCATCCTCCCAAGTGGCATTTCACAAGGCAAATTCTTCCATTTAATCAGGTATTCATTAATCACTCTAGACCACAGCTGCTTAGTGCGCATTTGAAGGATTGCCGCAGGATCAAGAATAACTCTTCTTTCCTCATCTAATTATGGTAACTTAGTTTGAGTAGTAACTTTGTGTCTAATAATTTTTTTCATGCATGATACATAAAATACTGGATGTATGCGAGTGGAGGAAGGAAACTCTAACTTATAGGCCACACTACCAATTTTCTACAAGATCTGATAAGGCCCATAATACTTAGGGGATAGCTTGTTATCCTTTTTTGTTGATTTAAAGACATCTACTTATATGGTTGTAATTGAAAAAAGACCCAATCACCAATGTCAAAATGCCTCTCACTATTGTGTTGATTTGCCTACTGCTTCATGCAATTATGAGCCATGGCTAAATTTTCATGCAAACTTACAAGGACCTCTTGTTGATGGGGAAGATGTTCTCCAACTACACAAACCTTAAGATGGACCTTCAAGGTTGAAGTGATGGATGGAGGGTGGTATCCATACAGTGCTAAAAAATGAGACATTTTGGAAGAACTATGAACAGAAGTATTAAACCACCATTCAACAAGTGGCAACCAATGGGTTCAAAAATAAAACAACAGAGATATATTTTTAGACATTTGTTGACTACCTTAGTTTTTCCATCTAATTGAGGATGCTAGGATGAACTATGAGCCAACTAGGTGCCCAAACAATCAAATAACTCAGTCCAAAAATTGCTACTGAAAATGGGATCTCTATCACTGATAATGATCTTAGGGGTACCATGCAATTTCTAAACTATATTGAGAAAAGAAGAAGCTACTTTACTAGCAATAAATGGTTGTGATAAAGATAAAAAATGAGCATAATTACTGAGATAATCTATCATAACCATGATAAAATTTTGACCATCAGATCTCGGTAACCCTGTAATGAAATCTATAGACACATCTTCCCAACGTTGGTTAGGGATGGATAAAGTCTATAAAAGACATGGGGTTTCAATGGTTTCTCCTTTATTTCTGCCACATATTTTTGGACACCCCCTTGAATCCTTCCCAAAAAAAATCTTGCTTGATTCTATGATAGGTTTTCAAAAATCATGAATGAACCCCAATTAGATTTGTATGAAGTTCCTGAAGGATTTTTTGTTTAAGAAGAGAATTCTTACATAGGTATAATCTATCTTTATACCATAATGCATTACCCTTCCATGTGAATTTTTCAAATCCACCCAAATACTTGTTGAAGATTCTGAATCAAATCATGGGTAGCACTATCATTGTCCCATTTTGATCATGCTTCCTCTAGCCAATCTGCCTATAGAATGGTCATAGCACATAACAATGCCTCGACTGATTCATCCTTACTAGATAGTGCATCTACTACTACATTGTCCTTACCTTTCTTTTAAACTATTTCAAAATCATATCATAATGCCTTAGTTACCCATTTATGTTGTTCTTCAAATGACAACCATTGTTCCAAAAAATATTTGAGACTATCATGATCAGTCTTTATCTAAAAGTGATGACCCATCATATAAGGCCTTCATTATTTGTCTGCATGTAAAATGGCCATTATTTCCTTCTCATAAATGAGCTTGTGTTGATTTTAACCCTTTAGTTGACGACTTTCAAATGCAAGTGGTCTACCTTCTTGTATGAGTATAACACCCATACCATACCCAAATGCATCACATTCAACAAAAAAAGTCTTGGAAAAATCAAGAGTGGCCAATACTAGAGTGGTACACATTGCCAATTTTGATTTTTCAAATGCCCTAGTAGCTATATCAATCTACTGAAAGGATTTTTTCTTCAACAAAGAGGTGAGTGGGGCTGCAATGCTACGATAATTCTTGACAAACTTGCGATAGTAACTAGTTAACCCCATAAATTCCCTTAATTGCTTGAGTGTCTTAGGAATCAACCAGTCCACCATTGCTTGGATTTTTTTAGGATCCACTTTCACTCCTAAATGTGAAACTAGATGATCCAAATACTCAGCCTCATAAGCTCTAAAAGTACATTTGGAAGGTTTGGCATACAACCGATGTTATTTCAGCATTGAGAGTACCTGTTTCACATGGTGGAAATGGTCCTCCTAATTTTTACTATTAATTAGGATATCATCAAAAAATACTAGAATAAATTTTCTCAAAAATGGCCTAAAATAGTATTTATCAAACTCTAAAAGGTGGATGGTGCATTTGTTAGCCCAAAAGGCATAACCAAAAACTCATAATGGCCCTCATGAGTCCTGAAAGTAGTTTTGGGTATGTCTTCATCATGGATCCAAATTTGATGATACCTATAATGCATATCTAATTTGCTAAAATAAAGATCACCATTTAATTCATCTAGAAAATCATCAATGACAGGAATAGAAAACTTATCTTTGCTAATGTACTTATGGATTTCTCTATAGTCATGTCACATCCTTCAAGTGTCATCTTTCTTTCTCACCATGACAACTAGTGAAGAATATTCACTTTGGCTATGGTGAATGATTCCTACATCCAACATCTCCTATACCATCTTTTCAATTTTACTTTTCTGGGCATAGGGATACATGTATGACCTGATGTTGGGTGGTGTATTACTATGAATAAGTTTGATAGCATGATCATGTGTGGCTAGGTGGAAGTCCTTTTGGCATGTCACCAAAAACAATTGAATGGGAATTACTCACTTGTTGCAAATCAAGAGGTGTAGATGGTTGGGTTAGCTAAACTTTCATGGAAAATAAGCAAGCTACAAATCCTTCAACACCCTTTCAAAGAATCTTTATCATTTGATGGGAGTTAACAAGTTATGGAGATTTAGCCCTTAATACTCTTAGCTCAAATATCCTTCCCTTAGAATGGAAGTGCATGAAAAATTCTTAAAAATTCATCTCAATAGTGTTCAAAGTGGTGAGCCACTATACTCCCAAAACAATGTCAGCTCCCCCATAGGAATAACAAACATAGGAGAATCTAATAAGTAGTCTCCCATGGTTACCTTAATACTATGGCATTTTTCTAAGTAGTTGACAGTACCACCATCTACAAACATGACCTGAAATTATAGAGTGGGATAAATGAAATAGGCCAACTTACTATTGATGAAGTTGTGTGTGCTCCCAAAATAGATCAATATAGTGACCTTCTATTTCTTTAGGAAACCCACTACCTTAAGAGTTTGGGGAGTATTAATACCTGAAAGGACATGATAGGAAATAATAGGCTGAGAGTCTTCATATTCCTCCTCAAGACCTTCTTCATCCTCACCAATTGCCTCCTCATCATCATCATCCTCATTGGAACCTTTGATGTAAAACAACTTTTTAACACAATGATGGTCTTTGCTCTATTTGCTATCGCAACCATAACACAACCCTTTGGCTTACTTCTCCTCAAGTTGTCGAGGTGTCAATCTGGTGGGTTGAGGATATGATGGTGCTAGAAAGATGTGATCACGACCAGTAGTGAAGGTTTTTCATTTGACCATCTCTTTTTCCTCTGCTATGTGTGCCCATGGGATAGTTTCTGATATAGATGTTGGGTTAAACATCTGAACCTCCAATTGGATGTTATCTTTGAGACCACCCAAAAAAAGATCAGTCAAATTTTACTTAGTGATGTCTTTCATCCACAAGGATAGATTTTGAAAGTGATGAATATAATCCTTCACAGTTCCTATTTGTTGTAGTTTGCCTAACTGGCTAAAGTAGTTCTCTGAGATATTATTTTCATAATGAGCCAAGACCTCATCAGTGAAAATAGACCATGTAATAGGAACACCATTCTTTTTCTTTTGAGCACACAACCAACAATACCAAATGAACTCTTTTTCTTTTGAGCACACAACCAATAATATCAAATGAACTGATCAGGTTCCAGATACAAAGATGCCACTATCACCTTCTAAGAACTAAGAATTTGATGCAGATCAAATAAATTTTTAATTTGGGTAATCCAAGTGAGAATATCCTTACTATCAAACTTATGCATGTCCACTTTTAGCAACATCGGTTTTACACTAGAATTGGAGTTGTTAGTGTTGAGAGGAGGACCCGAATGATCAAGTGGAGGGTTATTTGACAGTAATTGAGATGAAAGGGCAACCAATTGAGTAGTGATCTAATTCAGTTGAGTGTGAACCCCATTAATCTCTTTGTGCATCCCTAAAACATCAGTTTGAACTACAATAAAGTCATCATGCTGCACTAAGCCCTTTATGTTAGCTTGAAGTTGAGAAATCAATGGATCTGAAGTTCTAGATTCCATGTCGTCGATAAGAGTCTTAGGAGTTTCTTTCCCCCTTTTCTTCCTCGTGTAGAAGGACCAAACATATACAAACCCTAAAAGGGTTTTCACCCCAAAAAAAGTGTACCAAGAGATGGTACCATTGTGATCATCTTGCCAATATGAATCCAATGACTGCCTTTGAGCACTAGGGTAAAAATTTTGGCACCAAAAAAGTGTATCGACATAATATACTATTGTGATCATCTCGTTGAGATGAATCCAACAACTATAATTGTGAAAAGCAAAAAAAAATTCCCAAACTTTTTTTTAAATTAATTTTTTTTCAAAAAAGTATTTTGAACAATACTGCGCTGACAAAAAAATTAATTCTTCCCAGATTGCAAGTTATGTTTTTTTGCTCCTTCCTCTCTCAAAAGTCGCACCTCACCAGATCCAAAAAATAATGCGATAGAAAACTTGCCCAAATCAAATCTCTAATACCACTTGTAATGAAATTACGTAGATGTTCACACAAAATGATTATATATCACATAAAATAAGAAAACATGAGAGATCACACAACAATAATTGACAACAAAGCAGAGTACTAGATAATATAACAAGCCACTTCGAGGGGGAAACCTCCACAATAATGCACTAAGAGCAGAATACTTAACATGATGATCAAAGACTAACCACTACCTCTTATATATAGTCTACTTAGCCATGGTTATTCCATACACTGACCTAACTAAGAACATAGAGAAATGTAACAAGAATATAAAAGAGGTATGTAAGCCACAAGTCGGCCACACATATCCCTAGACATGCCAAAGGTTAAGGGCGTAGCACTCTGGGATCATTTTTTTGATGATGACATGTACTTTTATGAGATTTAGTGCAAGTTTACATTATAAATTGCCTATTTGGAAATCAAACCAAATCAGTTCAGGAATGGGCTCAAAATTATTATCCGAGCTTGAGATTTATAAAACATAAACTTGTAAGCTCTAGCCTTATTATTTGAGATTCATGATCCATAACCATTATTTTTCCTACCCTATCCTGATGATTTTTGGTGGATCTATTTTTGGAGGCTTTTGGCAATTTTATGTAACTGATTTCTTTTTTCTACTTACGAAGTCATTTCAAAATTGAGTTACCAAAAATGGCTAAAGAAGCCTCTAAGTTAAACCAACGGTTGATATTGTTTCAATTTACCTTCAAATTTATATGGGAAATCTATTTTAATATTTTTAGAAATTTTTACTATTTTTAGTAATTTAATTTTGAACCTTGTTTATTCAGGAAATTTTCTAGTTGAACAGTTTTTTGCATTAAAACCTATTTGGAACACTGAGTTATTTTAGCATTTAAATTGATGGAGATTGTATTTGTAGGGTCCTAGTAGTATCTTCTAGCTAATAGAATACTGAATAACTTATATAAATATTTTTTACCTCGTGGGGGTATTTTATCCATCATCATTTGTTAAGTGATTCAATGAAATTGTAACTTGATTTTGAGGTGAGCTAGCCAAGTTTGGATGCACCATGGTTTGGTAATTCCACTTTGACATGAATGATTAACCTTGTATAGTGTACTCATGGGTGGTATAATGAGTGTATTTAAATTTAGTATAATTAAGAGTTTGGTTGCTTACGTAGTTTTAACATGCTTACAGTGGTAGTTTACAGAAACAATGTATCAACAAACCATTGACAGATCACGTTTCATACCATTAGGGATGAGCTTAAATATTGGTATCATTAAACTAAGATATCCTTGATATTTATTGAGTATAAATATCAAGTGTAATTATGTACTCCACATTTGGTATAGTCAACACAGCTTGGTCACAATGAGCTTATTATATTCCTCATGTACCTCCTATTTTGAGATAGAAGGTGAGCATATATGTTGCATATAGCATACATTGAGTGTGTTTTTATACCTTTATGATTAACTTTGATTGTGGGCATGAGATTATAAGATGCGTGTAGTTGATACATGCATTATTATGGTTGTGTTAGTGGTTGAAGTGTTTACTTGCACAGAGTTAGTATTGCATAAAACAAAAAAGAAAAGGAAAAAAAAATAGTAGTGTTTTTATGGGTTTTATTTGTGTGAAAATTTTGGGCATTATAGGTATGGCTCCCAAGTGGAGTAGGGGTGAGAAAAGTAGCTTGTATAGGCCACTAGAAGCCTTAAAAATTTGTAGTTCTTCCTCAAATTTTACTCTGATGCACAAAATTATTTTAACAAAGAATTTTGAGCCACAAATTATTGTTTCCTAGCCCACACAGGTTGTATTATGGTGCCCAGATGGCTGTGTAAAATACCAGGAACTTATAAGAATCCTTATGAGAGAGGTTTTGATAGCAAAAATGATTGATGAAACCAATGTTTAATGTGCCAAAATATCACCGAAGATTTTTTTAAAAATTAACAAAATTCTACAGGTAAGAGGTCATACAAGCCAATAATGGCATCTTAGCTTGAAATTTTTAGATATGCTTATTGTTTGGAGTTTGAAACAAGGCATATATTGCTCAAATCTACCCCTAGAATCCTTCCACAAATAAGAGGAATGTAGAGAACAATTTTTGAATGGAGAATGACTTTTTATAAGTGTCTCAAGGCCGTACAAGTACCATACACCCACTCCTCAAGTTGAAAATAATTTTGAATTTTATTGAACATGGTCTAGATCCTCCAGCAATAGTTTCTTGTCAATCAACACACATCATTGTAGGTATGATACCATGTAAAAATAAGAAATATACATGTTGAATATGCAATGTACAGATACATAATACGATCTATACATGTGAATACATTAGCAACGATACACATAGATCTAAGGTTGACACATGTATAGGTGGAAAAACCTCTAGTAAAGGTAAAAAACCCACAATTGATATTCATATATGAGAAACTAGAACCCAATACATAAATCTTTCTCTTCTCACTTCCTCTTTGTTAAAACTTCACATAACTCTCACAATAGTATTTTTCACACATAGATATATTACAAATTTTCAATAATCAATTCACTCAATTGATATGTGTGTGAGTAAATTACCAAAGGTAAAATATCTTTATATAATGAGGTGTGGAGGTGGACCATTGTAACCAATGGGTACGACCTCTCCCCAGCGAACCCAATGCTAACATATATTTAATTTATTTACATGAGATTACCTCTTGTTAATAAATAAAATATATTTATTTCATTTATTCACTATTATAAAATGTTAAGGGTCCGTAAAAGGCACCACTTAATCATTACATGTTATAACACCAATAGTGACACTTTGTCCTAAAACTGGAAATCTTCTTACAATAATGGTTGTGTAGATCAAATCAGTTTGAAACTTTGTGAGTCCCTTCATTTACACGTACATGATAGAAACGTCTCCTAGATCATTTAATTGGTATGCAAAACTAAAAAAATGCCTTATCTTTTGATCAAGTCTTAATATGTGCTATGAGATCTTCAAATTACATAAAAAAATTATTTTGTTTTTAAGGGCCTACCTCAATCAACCCCATGATTTTTGACAAGTTACAAATTAACACTCATTCATGTTAAAAATCAAATCCATGAATATGAAAATTTCCATTCCTTATCCCTATGATGTGATCTCTTCAAAGTAGATGCAATGAAACTAGGGACATTGTATATGCTCCTTCACTATTCCTTTTTTTAAAACAAGTATGCAATAGTACTCCTTCAAAGTAGTTAAAGGAAATCTATAAACATCATATCTAGTTGTATTCATTGCATTTGTGTGAGCATAGGATGTGATATCTTGATTGTGTGATGTGTTATATGTATTAGGGTGGTTCTGCATATATATACTTCTATAATTTAAAATTAAGACCTTATTAACGTGTAAGATAACCTTGTGGAATCAATAAAATGAATAATCAGGAAAAACAAAATATGGTCAATGTTGAAAATTTTGACCCCACAGGTCAAATTGCCACCCTTGCTAAAAAATCCTTGAAAATCCATGGTTAACAGGGCTTGAGGTTGTCTAGGTGATTTAGGGGGTTTTCTTTCACTTATCTCCTTCTTTGCAGGAAATAACAGATGTTGACTAGAGTAGTTGAAAGGAGCAAATTCTAAAGAGAACTTCAGGATTTACAAGAAGAAGGGTCCTTTATAGGTTTCTTGAAGGGTTCTTTCCCTTTAGGAAAGTTCTTCACAAAATCTTGAAGGGCAATTAATACAATTCTGAGGGATTTTCTTTCGATCTAAAGGTCCATTTGTAGAATTATGAAGGGTTCCTTCCCTTCAGAAAAGGCCATTTTAAGAGATAAAGAGGACCAATTCATTTTGTCTAAGGGATCATTTCAAAATCCCAAAGGGTCACTTGGAGAAAGGCTGAGTGGACACTTTGAAAAATCCTGAAGTGACACTTCAAAGTTTTGAAGGGCAGGAGGACTTTATAATACTCTGAAGGACCATTGCAAAAAATTTGAAGGGTCGATTACTGAAGAAATGGTCCATTTGTAGAAGTTTTGAAGGGGTTTTCCTTTTGAAAGGGTGCATTTGATCCAGGCAACAATTTAGGCGACAATTCGGGTGACAGTTACACCCTAATTGATGACAGAACTTTCGGGAGCCATAAGTTTTGCACCGTAGCTCCAATTGACTCATCGTTTGAACCGTTGGAAAGCTAAGAATGAGGAAAACGTTGTGAAATGGCATGGATCTCTGCACAATGAAGTTGACCCTTGAAAACCCAATGGAAGTGCCTCAAATTTCAATTTTAATAGTGTAGTCTAAAAATATTAATTCCTTGAATTTTGTATTGTTTTAAATATTGGAAGTCATACCACTTCATCTCCCTCAAGATTGGTGACCTTCCACATCCTCCCCATGCTTTCAAATTGTGTATAAATGAAGAGGTAACCCCAAATGTGAAGACAGACATCTCTTCCCAGAGATAAGCATAAATTTGTATTGCGATCTCGAGTAATACTACATCTCTTGTTAGAGAATTCATTATTACTGTGTTATTTTTATTTTATTGAGATATTTATCAACCAGAACTTCTGAGTTTTGGATCAGTGGTATCAGAGCGGTTTGTCTTGAGAGTGTATGATCCCGAGGACGAGGTCAGGCTACAAGAAGCTTGGGTGGGAAATAACAAAGCTTCCATATTTTCCACCTGTTCACTCCAAACGACTTCAAATGGTGGATGACACCGAGACATCTGATCCTTTTAAGGAAATGGTGAATGAGGCCCTCCAATGGCAACAAGCATAGATGCTACAATAATTTGCCCAAATTCTTCAAACACTTTCGATGGGAAATCTTGGCTTCGCGGCTCCACTTCCTGGTTCCTCATCCAAGGAACGTCCTTTCAGTGCCCTAACACCCTTCAAGGTCCAGGTAAATTTTGATATTCCTACATTTGAAGGCAAAATCAATGTTGATGCAGTAGAAAATTGGTTGGATCAATTGTCTTCCTAATTCTCTGTAAATAAATTCATCAATGGAGAAAAGATTACTTTTGCTCTTTTGAAATCAACATTACCTGTGAAAAACTGGTGGGAAGTATATAAAAAGAGGTTCAATACAGATGAAATTGGCCTTGAGGTGGAACCTACTTGGGGTGATTTTGTGGAAGCGGTGAAAGAAGAATACTATCCCGTCGGAGCATATGATGATCTCTACATATAGTGGCAACAACTTCGCCAAGGTAAGGACAAATCTGTTCAAGATTACGCAGACACTTTTTATTCTTTGTCTGCAAGATTGGGCATTCAAGACAGTGAGAAACATCAGACTCTCAAATATCATGGTGGACTACAATGGTACATACGGGGGGAAATGGAACTCTTCAATTTGGAAACCCTCGGTGAGGCATACAAATTTGAAGTGAAGGTTGAACAGAAGCATGGTAGAAAGAATACAAAGAGTCAAACCTCAAAATGGAAAAGTGACAAAGAAAGTCAAACACGAGGCCCAAATTGGAAGCAAAAGGAGTTTCAGGATAAGAAATCCCAGAAAGGGAAGGCTGGAAAATGGTGTGATTACCACAAAACTGGAACTCACTCCAAAGAAGAATGTCGAGCCATCAAGTCATTGCTTTTTGAGTCACAATATTCGACGTCTACTACTCTGCCTCATACACAACCCACAGTCGAAGAGGATGAAGAAGAAATTGTAGATGCTGAGCCTGACACCATTGTCACTTCATCACAGAACTGTGAGGAAAGACCAGATGACAAGGAAAGATTGTTCCACTCCAAATTATGGGTAAAAGGTAAGCCTTTACATTTCATTCTTGATAGTGGGAGTCAAAAGAATTTAATCTCTGCTAAAGTTGTGAAAAGTCTAAATCTATCCATGAAGCCTCATTTAAAGCCCTACAGTATTGGATGGTTGAGCCCATGGAGAGACCTCTGTGTCACCCATCAATGCCTTCTTTCATATGCTATAAAACCATTCCAAGATGAAGTCTTGTGTGATGTGGTCAATCTAGATGTTTGTGATGTACTCCTTTGTCAACCATTCATGTATGAGCGACATGGCATCTATGAATCACGAACCCGAAGGATCACCCTCACTCTTGGAACACGATGCTATAGGGTACCAGAGGTACCACCTCCCACATCTATCACCCTGATCAGTGCGAAGCAATGCAAGAGATTGGTGGAGAAAACAAAGCAATTTGTTCTCATGGTGGTCAAGCCACAGAAATCTAAGAAGGTTGATGTTGCAGTCCTGACTACATAATCAACACAACAACAAAAGTAGATAGGATGAGTCATAGGAGAATATGATGACTTATTCAAGTCACCCACAGGAGTTCCACTGCATTGCCAGGTAAAATATTCTATTGATTTGATCCCAGGGTCACCTTTGCCTAACAGTCATGTGTATCGCAGATCAGTTTTGGAGAATGATGAGATAAAAAGACAGATTCAAGAATTGATCCAAAAGGGTCACATCAGGCCAAGCTCTTCACCTTGTGGTAGCCTAATTGTCTTGGCACCGAAGAAAAATGGAACATGGAGGCTTTGCATTGACTATCAAGCCCTGAATAAAATCTCTATGAAGAATCACTATCCTCTCCCCAGGATTGATGACCTACTGGACCAGCTCCGTGGTGCGAAGTTCTTCACCAAAATTGATCTCAAATCTGGTTATCACTAAATTCCCATCGATCCCACTGATGTCTGGAAGACTGCATTCAAATCTAAGGAGGGGCTCTTTTAATGGTTGGTTATGCCTTTTGGCTTAACTAACGCACCTGCAACCTTCATGAGGATGATGGATGACATCCTACGACCCTTCACCAACTCATTTGTGGTTGTCTACTTAGATGACATACTTATCTATAACAGAACATGGGAAGAACATTTGCAACATGTTTGTAAGGTGCTTCAAACTCTTCAGGAGCACAAGTTGTATACAAATCTTGACAAATGCACATTTAGGATGACAACAATTCAGTACCTTGGGTACATTGTCAATGAGGAAGGGGTCCATGTTGATCTAGAAAAGATTTGGGTTATTTAAGAATGGCACACACCAAGGACCCTCATAGAGCTTCACAGCTTTTTGGGTCTTGCAAATTTCTACCACAGGTTTGTTCTTGGATTTTCACATGTTGCTTGGTCACTAACCCAAGTGACTAAAGGAGGAGCTAAAGCTGCATTTCAGTGGGGTGAAATACAACAAAGGGCATTTGAGAATTTGAAGAATAGACTCTGCTCAGCCCCTGTTCTTGCCTTGCCAGATTTGCATCAACCTTTTGAGTTGATGACAGATGCATCTGAATATGCCATGGGAGCTGTCATCATGTAACATGGCCATCTTATTGCATATCACAGTGAAACTTTCACTGATACAGTCAGGAAATATCCAACATATGATAAGGAGCTCTATGCCATTGTGCAAGCCTACAAACAATGGAAACACTACATCTTGGGGAAAGAAACGGTCATCCAAACTGACCACAGACCATTAGAATTCATCCAAATGCAAAGCAAGCTCTGAAATGAGAGGCATCAAAAGTGGGCCACATATCTTCAACAATTCCACCTGATAATCAAACACAAAAAGGGGAGCTCAAATATAGCTGCAAATTGTTTGAACCAATTACTGCACTCACAACAGTTCTGGACCTATGCGGACATGAGACTGCCACTTGGGGTGCCCTTTATGAAGCAGATCCTACCTTTGCTGATACATATCAAGCACTTCAAAAAGGTACACATGTTTCTAATTTATATTTACAAGATAATGTCCTCTGTCATATGGGGCACATCTGTGTTCTAGTTGTAGATCAACAAAAGATGATATGGGAAGCACACTTCAGTAGGACAGCTGGACACTTTGGTATTGATAAGACATTGGCAGTTCTTCAAAAACACTTCTATTGGCCCCATATGCGAAAGGATGTGGAAAGATATCTCAAGTCTTGAACCCCATGTGTGATATCCAAGCCAACAAATAAGAATCAAGGATTGTACACGCCATTGCCAGAACCAACCAGGCCTTGGGAATCTGTCTCAATGGATTTTCTCTTAGGTTTGCCCACTTCAAAACACGGTAAGGACTGTATTTTTGTGGTAGTTGATAGTTTTTCAAAAAATGGCTATCATGATTGCTTGTAAGAAAAATATATCTACTGAGGAAGCTGCTCAACTATATTTTAGTCATGTATGGCTCCATTTTGGTCTTCCCAAGTCCATTGTCTCAGATCGAGATAGCGGGTTCTTGAGCATCTTCTGGTCCACTCTATGGAAGATGATGGATACTAAGCTGATGAAGTCCACAGCCTTCCTTCCACAGACTGATGGTCAAACAGAGGTGGTAAACTACTTGATTGTTCACATGATTCAGATGTATCACTCCAAACATCCACACACATGGGATGAGGGACTTCTTTTCATACAACATGGATATAATCAGGCACTGCACAGCTTGACCAAGCACAGTCCATTCCAAGTATGTTTTAGGTTCCAACCCATGGCACCAGTTGATATAGCTGTTCCATTTTCCACCATGGAATACACACCTCATGGAAGATCTGAAGCAACAAAAGCTACAAAGTTTATTGAACAAATGCAACACCTCTAGTAACAAGTTCATGACATCCTGGAGAAGATGAATCAAAAGTATAAACAATGCCATGACAAACACAGGATTGCACACCATTTTTCTGTGGGTGACAAGCTTTGGTTGTAGCTTCAATAGGAATGACTTGCAGGTCCACACAAAAAGATTCAGCCTATGTGATATGGTCCCTACATCATCACTAGAAGAGTTGGAGAAAATGCTTTTGAGTTGAACCTACCAGCCTACCTTGGTCTGCATCCAATATTCATTGTGGAGCTCCTCAAACCATATCATCCACCTCTCTTGGACACTTCAGTTGTAGTAGAACAACTTGACATTGATGAGCTTGATCCATAGAGTTTTTCTCCACTGGAAGAGGATCAGATTGTGGATACCTGGATGAAGACAACAAGAGGACGCTCTATTCCACTTTATTGAGTGGTCAAAAGGGGCCAGCTTAGCCATTAAGGTGAGTGGCTCACAGAGAATCAAATCAAGAAACAACTACCAAATTTGATGGGGAACATTAATGCAATGGGGCCCATTGCTTTTCAAGGAGGAAGGAATGATCCAGGCAACAATTTAGGTGACAATTTAGGTGACAGTTCCACCCCAATTGATGACGAAACTTTCGAGAGCCATAACTTTTGCACCGTAGCTCCAATTGACTCACTGTTTGAACCATTGGAAAGCTAAGAATGAGGAGAACATCGTTAAATGGAATGGATCTCTGCTCAATGAAGTTTGACCCCATAAAATCCAATGAAAGTGCCTCAAATTTCAATTTTAATAGTGCAGTCTAAAAATAGTAAGTTTTTAAAAATAGTAATTCCTTGAATTTTGTTTTGTTTTAAATATTAGAATTCATACCACTTCATCTCCCTTGAGATTGGTGACCTTCCACATCCTCCCCATGCTTTCAAATTGTGTATAAATGAAGAGGTAACCTGAAATGTGAAGATAGACATCTCTTCCCAGAGATAAGCATATATTTGTATTGCGATCTTGAGTAATACTACATCTCTTCTCAAAGAATTCAATGTTACTGTGTTATTTCTATGTTATTGAGATATTTATCAACCAGAACTTCTAAGTTTTGGATCAGCATTTCAATAAGCTAAAGGACTTTTCATAAAGCAAAGTGGACAATTTTCCCATGGATAAATTATCCAAAAAAAAGTCCATACATAAAAGTCTGAAAGAATTCTTCCAGATAAATTTTCCAAAAGAATTCTTTTAGAAGATTTATCCATGGAAATAAACAAGGAAATAAAGAAAGGAATAACATGATAGAATTCCTTCAAAAATTTTGTTCAAAGGAATTATTCAAAGAAATAAACAAGCCTGAAACAATTCCAAGGAAATGAATGAAAGAAAAGTCCTTTACAAAATCCAAAGGGCTTGTTAATTTTTCTAGAGGGCTTGTCAATTTTTCCAGAGGGTGTGTCAAAAAGCCCGAAGGGCAGTTCCAAAAACCCAAAGGGTCACATTTAAAAAGCTGAAGAGTCAATTCTATGGCAAAGTGCCCTAATCCAAAGCCCGAAAAAGAGAAAAGCTAGAAAGGAAGAATTACTTCAGACTTTTTGTCTGAAGGAATTCAAATAGATAAATTCTTGAAGGATAAGTCACTTGAAAAGAAGTCAAAGAGAATAATTCCTTCTAAATTTTTGTTTGAAGGAAATGGAAAGGACCAAGAAACAATTCCTACAGACATTTTGTCTATGGGAAAAGGACAAAGACATAAGCCCAAGGAAGGATTTCCTTTAGAAAGGAAAAGCCCAAACAAATTATATGTAGAAAATAGATAGAGATGAAGAACCAAAAAATGAAAGGGATTTTAACAACCAATAAACATATTAACATGTTCTATAGTTAGTATGTAAAGCATGCAAAGTGGCTCATAAACAGGATTAAACACATCTAAGACATGCGACTATTTCAAACATGACTCTTTCAGTTCTAAAATGAAGACTCGTTTACATGAAGAACTCAAGGAGTTTAATGTTGGAGAGCTTAACACAAAATTTCATGCATGCACTCTTGTTGTCTCATCAATCCAAGACTTTCAAACGTTCGAGTAGTTTAAGTGGAGTTTTCCATTCAAGGTGTGGCATAGTTTTCATGCAAGGAAAGGTTTATTAGAGGTTGACTAGTCTTGAGTTCTAGTTGATTGGTTATCAAGTACCACATCCACTCATGTTTTCCATGAAATAGAAGACATTATCACGTTCCAACTCAACTTCAAATTGGTTCAAGCTTGAGTTAAGACATCCAAAGTTGGCATAAATTTCATGCATGGGGCAGATTAGTCTCAAGCTTGGGCCCACCGTCCATTCTTGTGAAATGCAAAAGATCTTTTCATGCAAAGCCTAAGACAAAGGGATTTGTTTTTAGATCTTTGAACAACACAAGTTGAACTTGAGTTGATCTCTTCTTCTATTTTTAGTGCCAATCTTTTGGCTATTGTATCTTTTTCTATATAAGTTGGTTTTTTAGCTTTGATTTGTATCCCTCTTTTGGCAAGACAAAAATTCTACCAAAGATTGAGTTGTAACCTTTTTAGATAAATAGAAAGACTATTGTTTTCAAGTTCTAGTAATCTGGTATAGTGTATTTATGTTAGTGTTTTTCATAAGTGATAGAGTTTTCTTCCTTGCCAAGTCTTGATTCTTACCTAGTTACTAGTTGGTCAAATTATGCAAGTCATGTTCTGTGTTTATTGTCCTTTGGCTAAAGTTTCAGTGGATGAAAGTGGTTGGTTAGTGCCTTGAATTAGGCCTATTCCATCATTTCCCTAAGGCTTTGATTATTAGGTAAAACCTTTTCATGAAATACTGATATGGAGTTGAATATCCAATCTTTTCTTGTCTAATTAGTGTTTCAAACACTCAAATTGGGTGGATCAACCAAAATTCATGTGTATCACCATCATTAGATAGGATTTCCCTTCAAGTTCATTTCTTCCCTTTTTCCTAGCAGTTTGTAATGTAGTAGAGATCCTAATTGATACACCAAAGGGAGCTAACCCTTAGATCTAGAGACTCAATCCATTGATTAGGCCACCCATAGCCTAGGATTGTTTCCATGTTTTAGCAAACCTTGAAGGCCTGAAACTACCTTCACAAGGGTGTCATTCTGATTGACAACAATAAACAATAGGGGAAAGGGTTTAAGGATCTACAATCAACATGATCACTATTAATTTTTTTTATATTGGTCAGACCATTATAAAATTATTATTGTTATGGTCAAGAAAAGTAAAACGTAATGAAATTACTATGACACTAAAGTAAAAACACAACATTAGATCATAATCTGATTGAAAGAAGATAAGAATAATGAGGTGTAAAATCGAGCCACTTTAAGGGGGAAACATTCATAACCTTAAAATAAGAATAAAATTCACAATATGGTCCTCTAATACTGACCACTACATCCTATATATATCCTAATTCAGTGATGGATACTCCATATGCAAACCCAACTACCAATATGAAGATATAGAGATGATCATATGACTAAGTTAAAGGTTATAAAATCCACAAGTTGGCCACACATATCAAAATACATGTTACGAGTTGAGGGCATAACATGCCCCTCTTTCAAAAAAATGTTGTCCTCAACATTTATAATATGTAGATGCTTCCGTATGAGATATTTCCCCTTCCATGTTGCAACCTCTTTTGGTAGGTTCTTCCACTTAATAAGATACTCGATGATCACCTTCATTTGTAACCTATTTAAGTGATTTTGGATAATCTCATTTGGTTCTAAGATGATTCTCCCTTCTTCACTAAGATCAGATGACTTTGTTTCGATGGGTATCTTCTAGAAAAAATATAAAACATGAAATATTGGTTATATTTTTGTTAACTAAGGTAACCCTTGTCAGTGTTGAGTGTGTGCCTTGATTGCTCAAACCTATGGTTTTACATTTAATTATGTGGTGATGGATGGAGATTGGTAACCATAAAATGTCTTGAATGGACATATTTTAATAGATCTATCTCATTTAAGTGACATTTATTTCAATGTGTTCCTAGAAACTATTGAATGCTTATCAACCCTTGCTTAAAGATCTAGTGGTATTCACACATTTAATGATTTTTTTTTGACTTAAAACAATTGTGTTGCAAGCCCCACTAACCCATTTTATCACTTCTTTATTTGATGAGATCTTACCCATTGTTGTGAATTTGCATGTAACCTTCTCAACTCAAATATCTTTCCTTCTAAATGAATACACATGAATAGTTCCTATAAGTTCATCTCGATTGTGCCCAATGTCATGAGCCATCAAAATTTTAATATAATATCATCCCCCCATGGAAAACATAGGGATATTCAACATGTAGTCCTCCATAGTGAGTTTAAGACTATGCCATTTTATTGAAAAAATAATAGTCCCCCCTTTGCAACCATGTCTTTAAATTTTATTGTTGAATGAACAAAATAATTCAAGCATGTAACCAACTAACTATTGATGAAATTGTGAGTATTTCCCAAGTCAATCAATACATTCACCTTTTATTTTTTAAGGATGCATAGTACCTTGAGTATGGGGTGCTAATCACTAAAAGTGCATGGAAGGATATAGTTGGTGGAGGATCTCCTAACTCCTCCTTTATCTCATCAACAACCTCTAATTCTTCTTCTTCATTGGTGCCCTCAATGCAACAACTTCTTTTGGGGGTTATTTATATCCTCAACTATATTTGTTGTCATAGTTAAAACCTAACCATTTTCCCATTTTTTTCTTGATTTTTTTGGCATTAACTTGTTATGCCAAGGGAATGATGTTGTTGTTGGACATTTTTGGACCACATATAAAGCTCTTGCATGGTTTGATGAAGCAATGGATCAAAGGCGTAGAAATGGATCCAACATTTTCAAGTAGAGAGGATCCAAGCAAGGTTTTCTAAGGATCCAACAACAGTGTTCAAGGATAAGCTTGCAAGCCAGAAGCTAACTACAAAACCCTTTAATCAGCTAAGTCTTTACTTGTTCAATCTTATAGACTTTACGGAGACCAAGTGTTTCTTTTCTTTCAGGACCCTTTTTGGCTAAGTGTTTTATTCTTTCGGATAAGTTGTCCAACAAAAGAATTTCAAAGGGATAATTCTTTCAAACAAAATATCCGAATCAAAAGGCAAAGACCTTTTCTTTTAGGAAAATTGTTTGGGACAATTTCCTCGAAGGGTAACTCTTTAATAAAATGGTCCTTTTCAAAATTCTTGAAGGAATTCTACAGCAAAGTGCCCCAAACAATTTCCCCAAATTGTCCTTTTATTGAGAAATAGTCGAGTTAAAAATTCTAAAGGAATTGGTCTTTTCAAAATTCCTAAAGGGTAGTTTTCTTTCGAGAAGTGGACCTAAGCAGAGTTTCCGAAGGGACTTTTTCAAAGTTTTGAAGGGTTCTTTTCAGGAAAAGGGGTCATTTTCAAGAAGGTCGAAGGGTACTTTCCTTTCAGAAAGGGCATTTCAGGTGAAAAATAGGGTCCATTTCAATTTTTCTGAAAAGGTCATTTTCAAAAAATTCTGAAGGGGCATTTCAAAAGGCAAAGGGGCACTTTTCAAAATCCAAAGGTCCATTTTTGAAGACATAATCTCCTTTGAACTGTTTATTCAAATGAATTATTCAAGACAACAAGGTCAAATAATTTCTTTTGAGAGAGAAGTTTGAATAAATTCTTCTAAAGGAATTAGCCAGAGAAAATGCCAAAAGAAATTCTTTCAGAAAAAGGGCTGAAATAAAAGCACAAAAAAATTATTCCCAAAACAAAGAAAACCCTGAAGAAGTGGCTAAAAATGAAAGTGTGAAGTAATTAATGAAGGGCCCATAAATGTCAAGTTTGAGCCCCTATAAGTAGTCATTGCCTTTGGTCAATTTTTCAATTCATCAAGATTTCCACGAACTTGACACTTGTCAAGATCTAGCAAAGAGATCAATATATGAGAAAAGAACAGGTTTTCAAAAAGATCCTAGTGGGATTTTGACCGCCAATCAATAGAAAAGGATGAGGATTTCTCTTTTCAACTCTGATGATGTGGATTATAGCTTACATTCAGAACATGTAAAGTGGTCAAACTAAGAATATATGCATCCAAGTGGAGCAATGAACATGCAAAGTGAATAATCATGACAAGTTTTAAATGCAAAAGATCAAATCATTTACACTTGGTGGGAACATGCAACTACTCATGACATGGCTCTGTTAGTTCTTAAATAAGGAACTTGAATGCATGAGGGGCTCGAGGAGATTTGTGGTGTTTTGGATGGCTCATCTCATGGTCAAGGCAGTTGCATACTTTGAATGCAAAAGAGCCAGTGGTAGTTGCAGCCATTTATGACCCCCTCTCTCCATTTTCTCATGCAATCCCCCTCTTCTCTCATTCCTTTTCTACTATATATACAGGCTTTTAAGTCTAAAAAAGGATCCCTCGACTGGTGATAGAGTTACTCTATCAAAATTGCCTTGTAACACTCTCTTGAAGCAATGAGATGAATTTTTTGATTTTGTTTGAAGTCAAGTATACATTATTGGAGTTTAACTTACAGATGTATGTCCCTTTTCATCATCTATAGATTCTCTACATATCTTGCTTTAATTATTTTGGTTCCTTGCAGGTTGTGTGAAGTGGTAGACATTGGTCCTTTTTTTTGAAGTGTCATAAGTTTATATTGTCTCATACATACCAATTTCTTTCTGTCCTTCAAATTGTAGGGTTTCCTTTCAACCTCCACACAAAATACTTATGCTTGTGGCTTTGAGATAGGATCAAATTAGTATGTGTCTTAGTTAGGTTCATTAGTAGTTGTTAAGGTTTCCAGGTTGAAACTAGATCATTTCATACTTTGGTGCATCACCATCCTTAGCTTAGATTTCCCTTTCATGTTATCTTTCTCTCCCTTTTCCTTAGTCAGCATTAGATTTTAGTGTGGGGAATAAGTTGAAGTGAAGCATTTAAGGAGCTAACCTCATTAAAAATCCTAGAGGTTCAACCTCATTACAAGATACCCACAACGTGAGGTTGTTCCAATATTGTAACTAGAAGCGAGAGAGCCTAAAAATCTCTCCCACAAGGGTGCAATTCTAGCCTACAATAGTTGTATAGGTGTCATTATCTTTGATGCTAGTGAATGCATGTTTACTACTGTTTAGGAATGTCTCCTTTGCCCTGCACATGATGATAATCAAATCATAGACATTAACTTGACTAAAATTATGTACCTCATGTTGAATGTGGTCCTTGAGTCGACTAAGAAACAAGTTATTTAGGTTTTCATATATAATCATCTCCACTCACAAGGTTTTGGAATTGATTAATAATATCCTTTACTGAATTGTTTTTTGCATCTTTTCCAATTGACTGAAGAAATTATTCATCACACTATTGCTATAGTGCATCTATAACTCTTCCATAAAAATTGACCAGGTGATGCTAAGAGTCTTCTTCTTCTTTTGAGAACACAACCATTGATACTAAATGAATTTTAAGCTATAGATATAAGGATGCAATTGTAATCTTCCTTCCACATGGGATCTGATGCAGGTAACAAACATTATCCATTTGGTTGATCCAGTTGATTGTATCCTTTTCATCAAAATTATGCATGCCCACCTTTGATAGTAGGTTTCTAGGGCCCAAAATTAGTGTTAACCATGGGTTGGTGTTGTGCATCATTTGGAGCAGGACTGGGTTATCCCTTAGATTTACCTTGAGTTGGTTGTGAGACTATTAAATTATTGATGGAATCCATAAGAGTATCTAATTGGTGATTAATGATATCCATATATCCTTTCATTTCTAATTGCATATTTTATATACTCTCATCAAGGTGGCACTCTTTGTCACCCAATAATTAAAACATCATATCATAAGCCCCACCCAATCTAGAGTTCGACATTGTCTCTTCTTTGCTAGGAGATTTACTTGGCATGTATGAATTCTTGCATGTGTCTTTGGTTTGCAACCCTGTCATGTTGAGGCTTGACTATGCAAAATTTGATTTTCACCTTTGACTGAATGATTTAAAAATAAGGTTGGCCTCAAATCCAAAAATTAAAAGAGAAAACCCCCAATGAATGTTTATGAGCTTTTAAAAAAATGTAAATAAATCATAATAATTCCAAAAACTATGGCCTGTAGAGAGAATCTATGAAAAACCCTTAAATCACAATAACTTAATAAATAACGGTCACAAAGAGTTAAAAATAAGACTGTAGATTCCTTAAATAACTCTCCAACTTTCCTAAAATATGCTAAATATTTTGGAATGGTTTGTGAAATATAGGAGATTCTTCAAAATTGGGATTTCAACCACACTTTTGCCCAAATCGAAGCTATAATACCACTTATATTGAAATTATTATGCCCCTAAATTATAGTTCACACCATGTTTGAAAGAAGAGAAGAATAATGAAACATATGACTAGACCACTTTGAGGGGTGACCTCTACAACCTTGCAATAAGAACAATAGTTCACAATGTAATCCTATAATACTAACCACTACCTCTTAAATATATCTTACTTGGGCTATGGATATTCTATAGGTTGAACCTAATACAAAATATGAAAATATAGAAATAATCATATCATTAAGTTAAAGGTTATGTTATCCAAAAATAATCCAAACAAATCCCAATACACGCCCTGAGTTAAGGGCATAACAAAAACCTTGAGAACAAAGACTTGATGAATTGCATGAATATTTGAAAGGATCCCGAGGCAAACAAATGATAGATCATGAGATGTTCAAGAATGAATAGCGATAAGGGAAGGCTAAACAAGTCCCAACATAAAATAAAATGAGCTAATAATAACCAAACTTTAATTAATGATTAATATGTACAAAAACATGATAACAATGTTGTAATTATAAAGTCTATACCAAAATAAGTTGTCTACACAAACAAAGTTGAAACTAAAGAGTAGATATTTGAAACTAAGTTATTAAAAACCCCATTGGTTTGGGAGTAAGTCAAGAGGATTTTATTCTTATTAAAATATGAAAAACTTGAAAATTGTTACTATACAAAACCTTGGCTTGTAAAATAAAACCCTATTTAAGCTTATTAAATCCATAACTATCCTTTGTAGGAGGCTCTTCCATGGAGAGCTTGTGCAAAGTCGATGAAGCCATTATTGAAGATGAAGAGAGAGGGTCGAGACATGTGTGAAGCCTCTCCCTCTCTTCTTTTCTCCTCTCCTCTTTGTGCAAAACTCAAGTGGGACGACACTATCTTTGTGTGGCCTTTTGCAGGCTTGTAATAAGACGTCTAGACACATTTTAAGGTTCTTTAAGATTAAATGCTCAGATGGATTTTATCTTAGGGTGGGGATTTAATCTCGATGTGAGTTTACCAATTTTATTTTCTTGTAATATATTAATATATATATATATATATACACACACATATATGTGTGTATATATATATATATACATACATATATGTGTGTGTATATATATATATATATATATACATATGTGTGTATATATATACATACATATATGTATGTATATATATATACACACATATATGTATATATATACACACACACACATATATACATATACATATGTATATATACATATATATATATGTATATGTATACATATACATATACATATGTATATATATATACATATGTATACATATACATATATATATACATATACATATGTATATATATACATATGTATATATACATATATATACATATACATATATATATATATGTACGTATATATATATATATATGTATATATATACATATGTATATATACATATATATATATATATATATATATGTATATATATGTATGTATATATATGTATATATATACATATACATATACTTTACACATGTTGCCTAAAGTGGCTATCTTTTAAATCGTCTTTTAATTTTTGCTTAAGTGGGTGAATAAAATAGGTCACTTAAGTGGCTTAAGTTTTATATATTTTTACTTAATTAAAGGTACTTGGGTGTATTTTATAAGCTTGCATGTTTTTTTTTTGGGATGTTAGGTCACATTGTGACCTTTTTTCCACCTTGTCCAAGCCAAGTCATACTTTGCCCTGAGGGACATTTAGCTTTGACTGATCCTCATCTAGGTTTTTAACTTTGATTGATCAATCTATTGAGCTCTTTATGGCCACTTGGGTTGATAGGTATTCCAAGTTATTTATACCAATAAACCCATTAAAATTGTTTAGGCTATCAATGTCATTTTAGATTGCTTGGATTGTCTTAGGTCACTTAGACTTGCAAGTAAATATTACATGACACATGTGGGGGTTGAATACATGTCCCTTGTGTTGTGTGCTACCCTGGTTATTAGATGACCTTGGTTTCCTCTTAACGATCTAGTGTGGTAATTTCTTGTGCCTTTTGCACCATGGCATGGCAATCCCCTTCTGCAAACTTAACAAAAAAAAACCATTGTTTTACCCTTGTTTTCTTATGTGATATTTAATGGGTATTATGTGTGGAAAGTCATGCCTTGACTCCCCGCCGTGCTTGAAATAAGATTTGATTTAGAAATAGTTTTAAAGAGACCAGAAATCACAAGGGCTTATATATATTTAGGGGTTTTGCTCACATATTCATGGTCGTCAATTAAAAATTATTGCATTTTGGGAGTAACTTCAACATAGTCATATTGTTCTCCCTCATGGTCACTATCCTCAAGGGGTGGAAGTTATTTTTGATTTATCTTGGATTTAGTGTTGACCTTAGTATGTGGAGGAAATGTGTTTCTCTTGGTATTTGCAGAATCCATGTTACAATCCACATTGTTATATGCTTATGTGTAGATAGATCATTGTGTTGCCTTTGCTTGAGTATCACTGAGGAATACAAATGTAAGAATGAGAGAACAACCTTTGGCTTTGCTAAAAGAGAACAATTTGGGAAAGTAAGGTATGCTTGACAAGCTTAAAAGCTATAAAAAGAAAATGTGAAGAAAACCTAATCCATGGTGGGTTAATATTCAAGTCGGATTTGCTAGAATATATGTAAGCCTAAAATAGGTCTCTAGTATAAGGCTTATATAAAAAAACAAAACAAAACAAAAGACCATATTATATCCAACATACACACACATGGGCTTAAACAAGGGTTGTGTGCAAAAGACCCTGTAAGGGATCTATAAGGGGAATATGTACACATAATCTCTAAGGTGATATAAGTTGAAGGATCTTACTAGATCTAGGGTGCCATTAGATAGTAAGTAAGAGCTATCTAATAAAAACTTGTGAAATAAGAGGTATTTAATTTAAAGGTTGTGAAGTAAGAGTTATAAGAAAGAAATACAAATTAGATTCATAAAAGTCATAAATTAGTTTTAGCTGACGTCATTAGCCCCATTACTAGCATATAAGGGATTTTGTAGTTGGGCCAATGACATTGGCTAAAATGAGAGTTGTTCGAAGAGTCGATGACAGTGGATAAGTGCACACAAATGGAAAAAGAAGTTTTAAAGAGGGAACAAGAACATAAGATGATGAAAACACTGATGTCATGATGATCTAAAGGTGGTACTACAAAGGATATTGCATGAAAAAATCTCTCAAAGTGCCACTAGCTAGCCCACCTTGATCATAGTGTATGCGTGTATATACACTCACAAAGATTAATGCACCGACAAGCCCTAAAATAAAGAAGTGTCAATAAGTGAAAATAAGGTGTATACACTTGATACTAATAGTTTTGTATCATGACTTAAGAGATAAAGGGCACGAGAGATGACTCAGGAGCAACAACTAGAATATATAGGTTATGGTTTGTATTGGGAATTCAATTATTCCTATTATTCTTCTTGGCTTTCTTGCTGCCAATGATTTTACAACTGTCTTGCATCCTCACGTGAACTTTCCCTTACTTGACTAAGGGTTTAACCATGGGATTCACATAAGCCTTTAAAGTGAAAATCCCTATTTTTTCGTTTAGTATACACGTATCGAAAATAAGTGTTTGATAAATTGATAAACAAAACTCTCTAAATAAATCGTTAGCCACTAACTTGAATGTTTGTAATCTTCAAAATTTCAAGATAAATCAACCCAAACACAAACTTATTACTAAAACCAAGTAAAAAAGAACTTATTTAATTCGAAGCACATAAAATACCTTTAAAACTTTAACAAATTGCTCAATAAATACCCAAAGGATAAACAACAAATCAATAAAAACAAATATAATGAAACAATGAAATCCCTAATCTAAATAAACAAATAAATAAATGTTTATAATTGCAAAATTAAAATCATATTAAATTGAAATAGTAAGACGTATTTAGAGACAATTAAACGAGCCTCGTTTTAACAAAATCATGGTCGACACTTGGTAATGGACGCCTTTGACAATAATGCACATTCGTGTTTAATTTTTTATCAAATTTAAAGCAGGAAACCACGCAAACCTTTTCGTCAACGGCAATGGAACGATGTTTTTTCGTACGGAGCGTTGCTCGTCTATTTCATTCATAATGCATTGCTGTTTTCTGGGTATTTGTGGTTTTGTTAATTTGGAATGGCAATGGAGTGTCGGGGTAAATAAGAAAGCAATTGTGTGAAATTAAAGAGTGCCCTGCCCTACCCTGCGTCCATTGTGGGAAATGACAGATCCATTGGCATCGGGGCCAAGCAGCAACGAAGCGGCATCTGCAGCGCTTCTTGTGATGGAAAGAGGAAGAGAGTCAATTGATTTGGAAGCAGGGCCAGCCGACCAAATCCAGTGCAGAATCTGTCTCGAAACTGATGGTATGGTATAGTATGCCTATTTATATTTATTTAATTTTGCCATTTTCCTAGGACTCAGAATTGAGAGGCAAAGCTAACAATATCTGTCATGAATCGAAGCGAGAGTGACTACCAACCAAATTTCAAGCCACAGACCCTTGCCATAGCCAGCTGGAAAGCCGCAATTATGCTTACTTCTGCAGCACATGATAATGCAGAAATAACAGTGCTATAGCTTACAATCATACCTTTCAAGCAGAAATGAAAAGATCTTTAGAAATGCCAGGTTACTTACTTGCCATCGACAACACAAGAAATCCGTTTCGAAAGGAGAGAGACGAGTTGAGTCATCTTCTCATATTGACATTCCATGGACATCATGTTATCTCCACTGAAACCTGGAATCGATGAGATAGATAATAGCATGACAGCTAGAAAGCAATATGAAAATTCAGTAGTTTGATTATTGATGCATTGAAATCAAACAGTCAACAAATGCAGTTTCGTCAATCTCACTCAATTGTGGAATTATATGACGCCACATTGAACTTACTCGGAAAAGGTCGCCATTACTTAATCGCTTGAATGCACCAAAGAGGATCCCATCTCAATTGAGGATGTCATGTCCAGTATAGTATGGTATTGCTGAAGATCCGACAAGAAGGAAATAAAACAGGGCATAGCCAATATCCTCCGCGGAGCTAGACCAAATGAAAGACTAGTATAATTGTAAAAGCGGATAAAGGCAATGCGATGGTGATTTTCAACAAAGCTGACTATAGTGCCGAATTGAAGTTGTTATCGTCCTTAGATGGGTATCATAAACTGCAAAGAAATCTCATTAAACAAGTATCAAATACAGTGAAGAAGGCATAAAAGCTTCATTAATCAAACTAAGACAAAAGGTTAACTGATTTAAAGAAAAGTTAAAGGTGATTGTTTTGGTCACAGCCTCGCCAGCATGCCATTATAGCATATGGCACCCCCCTTGTTCCTACCAGAGGATTTTTTCCCTTTGCCTTATATATTTATATAGGTACGTACATATATATCCCATAAGGGAAATTTTTGACATTGCCTAATATGTGTTTATATTCTGTAATGTGAATAAATGGATTTAAGTCAAATTGCTTCACATATACCCATAAACATTGTAATTAAGCAATCAAACTTAATTACTATTTTAAATCCAACATAATAATTGGAAAAGAGAGGGTTCAGAGAAATATCTCAATTTTTATATAATTTGGTGGTAGTTGTCACAATTTGATAACAAAATCAGGGTTTTGTGGCAGAACAATGAGAACATGGAAAATTTAAACTGACTTGAGCAACTCACCCGCACTGTACACTTGACATTTTTGGTATCCAAAATTGTGCATATTACATTTTTGGCAAACAATAGACATGTATAGACTGATTTGACAACTCTGTTTGTCAGGTCTGGGGCTTCGAAAACATTGCTCGCCGTTCTAATTTTTAGTGCTGATCTCTAGGAAATTGATCTTTTTGAAACCTTAATAGGGCACGTGAACTTGTAGAAGATAAGCAACGATTTTTTTGGGGCATGTGGTTAGGGTCAATAGGGTTTTTAATTACCAGCTACTTATTAGGTCCTTAAATAGCACACAATATCGAAAACAACATGCCAAGTAAAATGCAATTCAACGAGGCAGTCCAGTGTGATGCAATGTTTATCTACTATGACCTTTATTTTTTTGATAGGGGAGAATTGGTAGTTGGGAGCCACCTTGAACTCTCCCAGGTTGGAGGTTTTAAACCGTCCTTGGTCGGCTTCGACTCCGCTGAAAGGCTCCTCTCCTCATGTAGTGGTTAAATCGGGTGGATTCAAACCAAGCTTGGGGGACATTGACATCCAATCCTGACCACTCAATCTAGCCTTTGGGGCCTTATCTACTATGAATTTCAGTGCTACAATGAATGCTTGATTTTTTTTAGAATTGATTCAGGGCCCAAGAGGAACTTGATGAACAACACTCTAAATGAGGATCTAGATGTGTTATATCCATATGCAAAACCTATATGAGATAATAAACTGAGGATCAAGAGAGCAAGATAATAGAACTGAAATAAAAAGTTTTATTTAATTTGTGCATTCTGTACATGGCATTCTCTTGAGAAAGATGTATGCCAATCTATCATTTACTGTAATTGCTAATTAAAGCTAAAGAAGTGTATACATATATTACAAAGCTGAGAAGGCATGAAAAATTGTTATGGAAGTTGAACCTTTTCCACATGTGACTCTTCATCCCCCAATGGTTATGTGGCTTGGTTGACAGGTGCAAATATGTTGATAGATGCTCCGACATAATGTGAGCCTTGGGAGTGCCACTTGGCATTGCGTAGGAATTGTGTTGATTGATGTTAGAATTGTAACGCTCGGAACAACTCGGTGGCACCATGTCTGATTTGCACAAATTGCACTACGCCACTATTGGAGTGTGTGCAACATCTGTGGGAGAGGGGAGGATAATCTTGGAGGTACCACGAACCTTTTCATGTGGTTTTGGAGTACTGCAGGCCATAGTAGCATAAATAATTTGGGAAAAAAGTTTTTTCATTGTTTCAGTGTTTTTAAAAAAATCACGATTAATCGGGAAAAAATCAAAAAAGAAAAAAGAGAAAAAACTATTCATTTTTAAATTTAAAGGTATTTCCATTGCATAGAGATACATATTAGGTATTTTCATTGCATAGAGAATAGATACATATTATGAAAGGAAGATAAATGAGATTTTATGCCATCAAATTCAGCAAACTGCTTTCTTTCATTAATTTCCATACCATTCAAATTTCATTACATTTACATTTTAAAATGTATACTATTGCCATTTACAAAGAAACAAAAGAGGGAAGGGAGCCAATTGCAACGAGGTAGACTAAAGGATCAATAGGTCTAAATGTTGAAGCTCTAGGGTTAGAGCCTCTCTTGATTTGAGAGACGACTTCGGTGTTGTACGCAACATTCTCCAACAAACAGAAGTTAGTTTTCTCATAAATAGTTGCATCATTATTTTCGAGCCATTTGGATTCTGGATCGATCTCGTCAAGGTCAATTTGTTGATCT
This sequence comes from Torreya grandis, assembly GCA_037957365.1. Taxonomy (NCBI): domain Eukaryota; kingdom Viridiplantae; phylum Streptophyta; class Pinopsida; order Cupressales; family Taxaceae; genus Torreya; species Torreya grandis. The sequence goes on from JARHVA010001236.1 coordinate 3,102,939, forward strand.
TCCTCAATAGTACCTATCATTATCAAATAAAATGCATATGTCAGTGACTTTGGCGAATAATGCTTTATAAAAATATAAATCAACTTTCTATACAAATTGAGAATTATAAATGCAACATTTCTTAAACTTGAGCTTTTTTCATCTTCAGGGAAAGATTGTGATGGACAAACACCAAATCATTCATCCATTCTTGAGTGAGTCGATTGTGTTGTTTGGAATGTATATGCTCAAACACAATCCAACTACATTCACAAACGGATGAATTGCATGGCTGGCTCAAAATGCATATTGCCATCCATCGAATGTGTTTGGTTTTTTTGCCAAAGAAAGCCCACCATTATGCTGTAAAAACATATTTTTGTCAACATTGTATCATGCACAATTCAATGGAAATTTAACACTTTCACCATACATGGTAGTTGCAACACTGCTATAAGAGGAATAAGTGCATTTGATTTGCATCCATGAGGTCGACTCCAAAAAATAGTACTTTTTATTGATGTAGTTCCCCTATCGATTTCTTCTTTGGATCTGGGTTTCAAAAGTATGGATCTGGGTAACGCAACCCCTAGTAGGGGATCAAGGGGCAGTGCCCTTTGCGGGGTCTGGGGGCAACGTCCTAGGTATGCTCCTTGTCGTGGTACAGGGTGGGGTTGAGGGGCAGAGCCCCCGAAGCCAGGCACGTTTTTCCTATTCCATAGCCTTCGAATTCTTCATTGTGAAAGCAATTTTCACCAATTTTTTCCATTTCAGAGTCATCCTCAACACACTGTATTTCTTTTAAATTTAGTGCCGCAACATTTGTAGTCTTCCAACAACTCATCTTCTTTTTGTGATATTTGAAAGATGTCATATTCCTTGGAATCTTTTCCTCTGTTAATAGGGTTAAGGTTTTATGTGGTCTTCTTGCTTTGCTTGAATTATTCCTTAAAAATCTATGAAAACCATTTGAAATTGACAAAGAAAAATCCATTTTTTTGCCATATATAACAAAAGAAAATCGCATTTTAATCCCGTTTAAATCACAATATTAAAAAAATCACGATTTTTGATGATTTTCAATGCTTATGTGGCAACTGACTATTGATCAAGTATTATGCGCAATTTTTGGGTGGACGGGCGGGTGGGCGGTAGGGGGGACAGGGAAGACGTTTTGCAGTCTGCTCCAATAGTAATCATGATTTTTTCCCAATTTGTGCTACTATGACGTAGACCTTTGAGTAGGGCGAGCTATTATAAGTTGTGAGAACAGGGTTCGCAGTATTATTGGAACTGTTGTTGGGAGATCCTTTTGGATTAGTTGCCCCTCGTAAAGCCATATTCTTGATTGCATTAAGTCTAGGAAGTAGGTGTGGAACCTTGGCTTCTCGCTGATACCTCGTGAACCTTTTTGCTTGATGCGGGCGCTGACTTGCTCTGACAATTTTGTACATTGGCATCAAATTTTTTTGTGTATACATGGTTTCCAAAATCTGATTTGTCTGTCGGTTGAAGTCATGTGTAAGTAGGAGGTGAAGTTTTGAATGTTGAATATGCATAGCTGCATGGCACAATCTTCGTGGGAGTTGGCATGACATGATTAGAGTGTGAAATCACTTCATGAATCTGATATCTCTTATTGCTCATTGATACAACTATGCTTCGAGGATTGGTGTTGTATGCACATTGGCAACTATGCATGTATGGATGCCTAAGGAGTACATCACAAGCATCAATTGGCACTACATTACAAATTAACCCTTCTTTGAAAGGATAGAAAAAATATGCGAAGTGGCAATGGAGAGTGACACTTATACCTTTGTTGTAGGAATTGAACCATCCTTGTTTGTAAGACTGTTGATGAAGCATGGTTGTCAGATTTAGTTGCTTGATAGTTGCTTCAGAGATGAGGTTCTTCATTCTATCGCCGTTAATCAAAAAATTGAGTGGCTACCCATGCATCGACATCTGTGAATGGAATTTGCGTTCTGCTTAAGCATCTTGTGCTATTGGTGTTACTTGTGTGGTGGCTATTACAACATTTGGGTTTGCGTTAATGATTCCATTAGAGGGCTTGACTTCATAATTATTTGTTTCTGCTTGCATAAACAAACATCTTGAGCATGACTTTTTGCATTGGAGTGGTTGTTGCTGTTTTGTCGCACCATTTACCTATCTTAGACTGTTGTGGCATTCCTTTTGAAGAAGGCAATTTCTTTGGTGTAGATAATATGTCCCACTTTCCCTTTAGCTTGGACTCTTCCTCAATGGTTGCTGCATAGAGATAGGCTTCTCCTATCATCTTAACCTTAGCCAACTATAGTTTGGATTGAATGAATGGTCCTAGGCCACTGCGGTACTTGAGAACTCTATGCTGCTCTAACTTGAATGAGCCAGTCTTGCATACAAGTCATGGAAGGCATCAATGTAGGCTTGGATTGACTAGTCATGTCCTTGCCGTCGTTGTTGCAATTGATTGTAATGATCATCATAGACATCTTTAAGTTGATATTCATCCTTGAAGGCTTCTAAAAATTTATCCTAAGGTGGGTCATATATTTCTTCGGTCTTGTATTTCTCCCATAGAGAATGGGCTTGCCACCATTTCTTCACTGGTGAAGAAACTTTCAGAAGTGCAATCTTGATTTTCTCTCTATCAGAGAAGTCATTCATAGAGAAATATGACTATCTAATCTAACCAGTTATCTATTACATATGTCTTAATTTTTCCCTTAAACATGAGAATGTCTAAATATACATGAAACCTAGGGGGGACTCAACCACCAAAAGCTTTACCTAATTTGTGAGTTGAGGGAACGACTCATTCGAGGATTTCAGTGAACTGGTTGAACAAAAATGCCTTTTGCTCTCGAAGTGCCTTTGCAATTCCATCATTGATTATCTCTTGGATTGCATCTTGTGGGTTGTTATCTCCTGCCATCTAAACTTGCTTGAAACGACATGACAGGTAGTCTGAAAGGGGTCTCATGGTTTGACGTTGAGCTTCAGATTATCTAGCCTCGTTCGATGGGACATGCACAAACAAGATAATCCGCTCTAATACCACTGATTCGGGGCCCAAGAAGAACCTGGTGGACAACACTCTAAATGAGGATCCAAATGTGTTATATGTGTATGTAAAAGCTATATGAGATAATATGCAAAGATTCAAGAGAGAGACAATAGAACCAGAACATAAAGTTTATTTAATTTGTGTGTTCTATACATGGTATACTCTTGAGAAAAATGTATGGTTGTCTATCTTTTACTCTGATTGATAACTAAAGCTACTAATGTGTATACATATATTACAAAGCTGAGAAGGCATGAATAACTGTTATGGAAGTTGAATCGTTTCTATGTGCGACTCTTCATCTCCTGACGGTTATGTGGCTTGGTTGACAGGTGCATGGGATGTTGAGAAATGCTTTAGCATAATGCGAGCCCTGGGAGTCCCCCTTGGCATGCCGAAGGGATTGTGTTGGTCGATGTTATAATTGTAATGCTTGGAACTACCTGGTATTGCATAGTGTGAGTTGGTCCTTGCGGTATGGTATGGAGGTGTGTCAAACCCTACTAATGGTAGGTGCTGTAGAAGTTTTGGCGCATGCATGGGTGGTGCCATGTTCGATCTACACCGATTGCACTATGCCACTATTGGAGACAAGATGATGATCTTAGAGGTACCAAGAACCTATGGATGTGGTTGGAGTACCATAGATAATTGAGTAGGAATTGCGGTTACCACAAGTTGTGAGAACATGCTTGGTGGTATTACTCAAATTGTAGTTGGGAGATCCTCCTGGATCTAGAATGTTGTAGTAAATGCTCTTCAGATTTCCTTAGACTCTTGAATGCCTTCTCTAAATGTTTGCATTGATCGCTTGTACTCATTCATTGATGTCCTAAATGCTTTAATGCACCCGTGTATTTATATACCTCTTGAATTCAAATTGGGACCCTTTTGGCGTGCAAGCTAACACACAATGGGTGAAAAAGCTGACAAATTAGGATCCACAACCCCTGGGGGACTCAAAATTGGGTAAATATGTACATTGTATGTTTTTGAGGCCCTAAAAGCGTACATTTTACATTTCTGGGAAAGAGTCTTGAAACATAGGGAAAGGAGGTAGGAGAGAGGAGGCAAGAGAGAATAAGAGGGAGAACACAATAGGAAATAACCCAAAACACGGGGAAAACATTCCAATAAGAGCCTATTCCGGACCAATAAGAGACAAACACATAGGTACCCTAGAATAATGCAATTCAACGACTAGTAAATGCTCAAGGACCATTTTTAAGTGTATATAATGCCCCACTTTGATGCGTGAGTTTGCATACATATCAAAGTAAAATAGGTAGAGGTGAATACAAAATTTTGTGCTCTTGAAACCCCTGTAACAATTCTAATGCTCTTGTGAACCCTGCAAGGAAATTTACACGTGGATAAGTGCCCAATTAATGATCTACTGAATTTTATAAAGGAAAAACTGAAAATGACACATCTATTATTGTTAATGATGTGCGGTTGCCCCTGTATGAGTTCCATGTGCCTTTGAATGTTCGTTGAATCTCAGTTTTGCTAAAGATATGTGGATGCCCCTGTAGAATTCCATGTCTTTGAACCTTGTCAAATCCTACATGCATTTATGAGTACAATTCACAGTGACAAAATATCAAGGCCAAAACAATAATTTGAGTACTATAAAAAAGAAGAGTAAGGTAAATAAATATCTTGAATGTATCCCACGATGGGAACAAGGGTTGTGTGCTGGAGATGTCTAGGAATAAACATGTAATTGCCCTTGTCTAGAGGAACAAAAGCAATATTGAATATTTGGATCCCTAGAGTTTGGAGTAAAATGGGTGCAATATATGTCCCCCTTTTGAGATGTGGGATGACCTCGTGAAGCACATATCTCAAAAGAAAAGGGATTACATGCATCATGTGTAAGATAAAAAAATCACTGATGTCTAACGTATGAAGATATCATCTTGGAAGTGTATATATTATAAAGCAATTGCTCCACACGTCTATGATGTAATTTATATAAGTGCAAGTGTAATATACCCCACATGGTCGAAATATAATCATTGCAAGTGCAAGAGTAATATGCCCCACATGGACGAAATATAATCGATGTAAGTGTAGAAGTGATATGCCCCACATGGGCAACATGTAAACAATAAAGTGCAAAGGTAGAATACCCCCAGAGGAAGGTAAGATTAATGCAGTGTAGTAGCGGATATACCAATGTCAAGCACGAGTATGGAGTCTTGCTTCCAATAGATGCATGATATAGATCATGGCAACATAGGCAAGCAACAAGATAGCATCTACATGATATGAATCATGACAAATAAGAAGACTGAGCATGATATAGATCATGGAACCATATAACACAACATTAATATATCACATATGTAATCAAGTGTGGAGAAACACTTCAAATAGCAGAAACACGCCAAACACATAGCAAACATAAAGTAGAAAGGGAAGGCACGCCAAACAGGGAATACTTGAAGCAATGAAGACACAACAAATAGATCAGTGACACATAAATCATATCAAACACAAAGTAGACAAAGATAACAAGGCACATAGAGTATGTATATCAAATACATGGAAGACATCAAACACAAATTATACATAGAATTTACATCAAACACATAGTAGACAAAGAAAGCAAGGAACTCCTATCAAACACGGAGGCCGCACGCCACATGTTGAAGGTAGATCAAACACATAGTAGACAACTCCATATACTGAAGACACATCACACAATGCAAGCATAGTAACTATATAACAAAACTTGGTGCAAACAAAGTAACTGGCATATTAGGAACATGTATATGAAAATACTAGTCATATAAGGACATATTGACCATGCAAGGTATATCAAAGAATATAAGATCACCTGAGAGCATAGTATGATAAAGAAAATCAACACAAACATAACTTGAAACAGTACCAGGAGATACCCCCCTAATGCCATGTGAGCAATGGATATGCCCCTAGCCTACTGTGATTCCTCAATCATGTACATATACTTGTTGCATACAATCCCGCATTTATCTCGATAGTATCATTAGTAACATGTATATAACCTGCATTACCGAATCCTTCACCCCAGAGGGACCAACGCTTGTACGACACATATCGGGTACAATCTTGGTCTTGTATACCTATGGGTACGACCCAACATGGTTGGGTACGTGTTCTCTCTAGGGTGAACCTAGGTTTACTTGACCCTGTTGGGCAGTACTTGTCAAGTACCCACAATCAAAAACATTTTTTTTGTTTTAGCTTTAAAAAAGTCAATGAGTGTGGCAGTTGGTAATATATGTATTTGATTTCTAAACACATGCACTTGGAGATTATGGTAAATGCTATTTTTAGTGTCAAAATGTGGTCCTGACTCCCTTTCATACTTTGTTTTTAAGGGCCTTCACAAGGACATGTTCTTATCATTAGAGAATATAGAGATCTTTGGAAAACAATCTTGTTAATAGTATATGTACTTTTGTGTATAGGTATGCTTATGTTTTTCAGTGGCTACAACTTGGGAAATGCCTCTCTGCCAAGAGTTTAACGAGTTTGCAATATGAAAGAACAACATTGTTGTTGAAATACTAGTTAAAATTTGAACTTTATGAAATATCCCTTACACAATTAAATACTGAACACTGAATTTTTTATTTTTATTTACGTAACCCTTGTCAAAACTGAAAATACATGAACACAACTGAGATAAATGACCAGGAATGAAGATGAATTGTAATAATATCAAGGCAAGGTCAGATGTAAGTAAGATTTTATTTCTTTTGATAGAACTTACAAACCCTTGCTAGCTGGTATGACTTGCTGATAGGGCAGAACAACGTATAAATGACCAGCGATTTGCTTCTTTCCTTGTGCGGTAGGAAACTGACCGTGGTGCTGATTTATGGCAGGGTTTGGAAGGGGGGATGGCAATTTGGAAGGCTGCAGTTGGTAGAGGTTGTGACGCCAGCCCTGGAAGTGGTTGAGGCTGCTGTATTAACTTGCCTAAGTGCTGCGATCTCTTCCTTGGAGTCACGGTTTGCTCAGAATTGGCACCAATTGCCCTAGGAATTAGTATGGATTGCCCAAAAATGCAACGCCTCTGCCATAGGGCAGCGTACTCCAGCCTTTTGCCGTATGGTAGTCAAGTATTGTGCCTGAAGTGTGATGCCCAACTAGAATAGGTCAAACCCTAGCAGTACAACCCTGATTGTGCTGGTACAATTGCATTTATTTGTTCAAACCCTTGGTCAAAACCCTGATTTCTAATTTCTTGGAAATCCCTTGTTTTTTCTGTGCACTTGTAACTCCTATGTGGAGCTACCTCAGAAGATCAAAGGGGTTTCGTCCTATAATCTGATTGCAATGAAAGTTTTCGTCTTCAAGCAGAAGTTGAATGAATTTTGGATTCAATGGTGAATGTAAAAAGTGAATAGTCAATCACAATCAATAATGATTGTCCCTTTGCCCTTTTATAAAACTCACTTTTTCAATTTCACTCTAACCCTAAAGTAATTAACATTATTTTTAAATTAAATTTTTACCTTTTTCACCTCATAATAATAATTACTTTTTGGCCATGTAATTAATATTGTATTTGGGCCCACTTAATAATAATAATGAATAAGTGTCCTTTTCATGTTATTAAATAAAGTGATGTTTAGGACAACTTAACACATTATTATTAAATAATTTTCCTTTTATCAATACCCCATAACCTACAGAAAATAAGAATAGGCTTCGGGTCTTCCATCATGCTTTAATAAAAAAGGGGACATTACAGTCTGCCCTTCCTAAAATTTCTTGTCCTCAAGCAATGCCTGAACCGTTCTGCAAATACCAAGATCCCAAACCAATTTTTTTTGTCTTTTCCAGTCCTCCTTGTGTGGTATTTAGCTTCTGCTATGCTTTTTTGATATAATGGGAGCCATTACCCCATGATGCTTCTCCAACAATCTCCATGAATGAACCCATGATAGTTGAATCAGGAATCTACTGTGATCAAGAAAGAGTACTATCAAATGTGACACCCTCTATTTTGTTTGCTGTGACAACTGTAGGGGCTCCGTTGGCCATACCATGAAGCACCACCTCCCTTTCCATCAAATTTGAATTGCAGCGCCATGGTTTGGTAATTTTGTGTGAATTCCCCAAGGGAATGTAGCCACTCCATCCCTAAAACCATATTTGTCTCTCCTTGCCCGCAACATAAAAGTCATCACACACCCTATGATTATCAAGTGTAATCTCCAACCGCTGAATTCTCCTGGTGTAAGGAATGGTAGAACCATCGACCACAATAACATTGAACCCATCAACGTCCTCTGTTTTCAAACCTTTTCTGGCTGCCAACCCCTCATCTATGAAATTGTGGGTTGCCCTAGTATCGACCAACACTATGAGTTAATGACCATACATAACTCCACGAACTTTGAAAGGGTAATAACTGGGTGCACCAGAAAGTGCGGCATGTGTACCTTTTGAAATAAGTGTGGCAAGGGTGCCTCCTAAACCATCGCCTTCCCTTCTTTCATGTTCTGGTACAGGTTCCTTTGTTTCTAACTCATCATCTAATAACACCTCTATGTAATGTACTTGACCTCGTCCAAGACATTTGTGACTAGGCTCCCATGGATCCTTGCAAGTGAAGCACAACTCTCTTTTAAGTTCATTCCTTGTTTCTATCTCTACAATTGCTTTTGGTAGCTCTTTTTGTTGAGAGACCCCTTGCTGAAATGGTTTCCTTTACTGTTCAACAACCGATGTCTCTCGCTGTCCATAAAGTACTGATTTTGGCTGTCCAACAATTGTTGTCATCTGTTGTCCTATAGGCAGAAATTTACCCTTGGGAGCTGATGTTTCCAGGTCCAAAGCCTTTTTAATGCCTTATTGAAGTGGAGGGCGGAAAACTCTCACTAAACCCTTAAGTGGTTAAGCCAAACCCTTAATGAACAAAACCACAAGCCTCCTTTTTGTCACATTAGGCACCATAATTGAGAGCTTTTGAAAATCAGCAACATAGTCATCTACTGAAATAGCTTGTTTGAGTTGAGCCAACTCTTGAAAATGGATTTTTGGATCAACTCTATCAAATCTCTATATCAACCTGGTATTGAACTCCACGTATGAATGTATGTGATTGTGCCCCTGTGTGATCAATGCATGGTACCTCCACTCGTGTGCTACATTTTCAGGATGAAGGGTGACAAATTTGATGGTTTCATTTTCCATCATTGGCCTCGATAAGGTGTCCAACTTCTGTATCTAGGTGTGTGTTGTATGCTTACGAAATCCATCATATGTAGGAAGTGTTAATTTCCCTAATGCTTGTTGGAGGTCCCTTTGATTTGTTTGTAGCTTTGTATCAGCTCTCTGACCACCTCTATTTTTCTTTAAATTTATAAAATTAGTGAGAGATATAGCTTCCCGAATTTATCATGGAAGAACCCTGTATGCTTCATAGTTGGCAGCAATATCATCCGACATAGATCATTGAATTTCCACCTCTGGAACTGCTACTTCCTCTCTACGAAGGAAAGTTGGTTGGAAAGGTCTACCAAAGGAGCCAGTGGCTGTCCTCTGACTGTGTTGGTTATTGTTCACCCCCGAAGATCTTCCTTCACCATTATGAGCTCTTTGCTCATTTGTATTCATGCATACTAATTGAGCCATCGTATCTACTAAATGCTCTTGTCCTTGCACAACCCTGTCAAAGAGAACATCATTTGGATCTCTATTGCCTATGGCTTCCTTTCCATTTTCTGCTACAAATTCTAGATCTTGCTGCCCTAACCCTTCCTCTAGCTGTTTTAGACCCTTTTTCCTTTGTCTCTGGTAATACCTAACTTCTTTGTCACTGTGTTGCATGAAGCTGACGCTGACAATTATTTATTCCCACAAACTAGAAAGAAAATTGACTCTGATACCATTGAAATATCCCTTACACAATTAAATACTGAATTTTGAATTTTTTATTTTTATTTCCGTAACTCTTGTCAAAACTGGAAATACTTGAACACAACTTAAATGACTAGGAATGAAGATGAATTGTAATTCAATTATAATAATATCAAGGCAATGTCAGATCTAAGTAAGACTTTATTTCTTTTGATAGAACTTACAAACCCTTGCTAGCTGGTGCGAATTACTAATAGGGCACAATGGCCTATAAACGACCAGTGATTTGCTTCTTTCCTTATACTGCAGGCAACTGATTGTGGCACTGATTTATGGTAGGGTTTGGAAGTGGGGATGGCAACGTGGAAGTCTGCAGCTGGTAGTTGTGACGCTAGCCCTAAAAGTGGCTGAGGCTGCTATATTAACTTGCCTTAGTGCTGCGATCTCTTCCCTTGACTCACAATCTACCTAGAATTGGCACAAAATGCCCATAATTGGCACCAACTGCCCTAGGAATTAGTGCTGATTGGCCAAAAATGCAACTCTTCTGCCCTAGGACAACGTTCTGCATTCTTTTGCTGTATGGCAGTCAAGTATGGTCCCTGAAGTGTGATGCCCAACTAGAATAGGTCAAACCCTAGTAGTATGGCCTTGATTGTGCTGGTACAATTATGTTTATTTGCTCAAACACTTGGTCAAAACTCTGATTTCTAATTTTCAAAAAATCACCTATTTTTTCTGTACACTTGTAACCTTTGTGTGGAGCTACCTCAAAAAATCAGAGGGGTTTTGTCCTTTAATCTGGCTACAATGAAGGTTTTCGTCCTCAAGTAGAAGTTGAATGAATTTTGGATTCAGTCATGAATGTAAAAAGTGAATAGTCAATCATCATCAATAATGATTGTCCCTTTGCCCTTTTATGAAACTCACTTTTCTAAGTTCACCCTAACCCTAAAGGAATTAACATTACTTTTTAATCAAATATTCACCTTTTTCATCTCATAATAATAATTACTTTTTGGCCATGTAATTAATATTGCTTTTGGGCCCACTTAATAATAATAATGAATGTGTCATTTTTCATGTTATTTAATAAAGTGATGTTGAGGACAACTTGACATATTATTATTGATTTTTTTCCCTTTTATAAATGCCCCTAGCTTACGGGAAATAAGAATAGGCTTCGGGTCCTCCGTTGTGCTTAATTCAAAAAAGGGGGCATTACATTTTATTTGGGTTATGCCCATAGTTCAAAAATTCGTACTCGATAGCTGAAAATTTTGACTTGGACTGGGGATTCGACAACTCAAACACTACTTAAAAAAACATATAAATTTATAAATAAAATTAAATATGTAAAACACTCCTAAAAATCATGAGTAATGAATGCAGAGAACACAAGTGTATTTTCTATTAATTTTCGACCAATAAAGAGAACAAAGCTCAATTTTTAGACCAAAAAAGAGTACAATGCTCATAGACTATAGCGATTAATGCACTACAAAATCATCTCTAGCTCCTTGTATGTTGCGCCTTGGAAGTAGAAGGTAAAGATTACTCCTCTGGGACATTATCGATAAACATATCATCTAGATCCTCACCAACCTTTCCTGATGCCTCTCCTTCTCTTGCCACTATTGCTTCCTTTGCTTCGTCTTTAAATTTGCAACCTCCTCCTCGATAAACATGGGCTGCCATTGCCCATCCACATCTTAGGCTCAACAATTCAGTTTGCATATGAATTGATATCTCATCCAAGTCAATTGCCTCATGACAATCTTTCCTCTCCGCTTGTTTCACACGAAGATGAAGATCGCATCGCACAAAAACCAAGTTGTTGAGGTGTTGTGTTGTCAACCAGTTGTGCTTTGTGTGAATAGCCTCAAATATGCTCCAATCATGTTCACACCCAGAACCGCTACATTGCTGACACAAAATATGTATGGCTAGCCTTTGGAGATTTGGTATTTCTGCTATACAATCTTCCCACCACAAATTTACAAATAAGACATTTATAACTTTGTAAGTTAAATAGGCTTGTATTTATTAAAGAAGTCCAATATCTATATTTAATGTGACTACATTTAAAGGACTCAATTTGAATTTTGTTTTTCCTTGGTTGTTAGGTCATTCTCCTTCTAATGCATAGAGGCGAAGAAAAGAGCCTCCCCTTTGCAGTCTTGTAAATTTGTAGTCCATCAAGATTTATGTATCTAGTGACATCATTAGGGATCATCCTCTTTGTGCATGCATTGAGGCCATCCATAACCTTCTCATCGACCTTAAATGAATTAAAAAAAAAAAAACTTGGGATTTAAGTAGTAAGCCATTGGATGCATATGTCGGTGGAGTTGCTTGTTCCATTTGTAATGTCCCCAAATGGGACAATTCAACAAAAGTGGGGTTTGCAACAAACCTTAACAATCAATCATCAAACCCTAACCAAAACCATGTCAATAATGAATTTACCATAGTAAACCCTAGGCAACAATAATCCCACAAATACTAAAATTAAATTGTTCAAACCCTAACATGAATATTGAAAACTGAAATGGACAATTAGGGCATCATTCACCATGCATTTCTTTTTCTTTATTGCCAAAATATATGAGAAAATACAGCTCATACATACCCTTCCCTAAATCTGAATTCAAGGACCAATTAAGATGCCACAAATCATGAATATTATACCAAAATATGACAATCATTACAGCCAAGTCATGGGCATCAAATAACCACACAAATGCATCAAATAGTCTCCCAAAGGGAGTCACCAATGCTGGGAATACACAGCTGAAAGATTTCATCCCTCAAATCGCCATCTTAGGCCCTCAGATGAAGTCGCCCAACCCAATAAAATATTAGAAATAAGTCAGAATAATAATACTCAGAAAAAGTACCTTCAGTTATCTCTTTTCATAGAAATAAACAGCTAGAAATTATCATAAAATTAGGAGAATATTCTCTCAATGAGAAATCAAAATTTTGGGCATCAGTTAGCCCTAACACCTAAGGAATCCAACCCTATGACAGGGTTGCCCAGCGGCTGCAGTTAATTCGCTGTCCTAGCAAGCCAAATTCTGCCCTTAAAACCTGCAATTACTCCTCCAAACCCTAGGTTCTGCCCTAGGTACAATTGCAACCCTAAAAGTGATGTTCCTTTGCACACAAATTGATAAAAAGTCAATAAAATACCTGAAGTAGTGTTGCCAATAACAAGATTGAAGGTTTTCGTCTTCAACCCATATGTGCCTTGAAGGTTTTTGTCTCCAAGTCACAATACCAAGCGTTACATGCTTAGGCATAAGTTTTATTATCAAAACATACATACCCTCAAATAGAACCCTTCACTTGCTTTTATAGCTTTTCCCCCAAAGTGGGCACCCAAATTGGAGGGAAAACACTTTTATTCAAATATTAAAAGAGTAATCCTTATAGCTCCCACTTAAGTGTCCATGACCCATAAAAGTCCCCCACTTAAGTGAATATTAGAATAACATAATACTTTTCATAACTCAATTGAAAAATAGAAATCATAAAGTACCCTTTTCACCAATTGCTCTTAAAGTGGGCCCCCAACGTTCCCCATTCTTCTTTTCCCCTTAGCTATTGGGAACACATATAGGCTAAGGGTCCTCATGAGGGTTTAGATAAAAAATGGGGACATTACAATCCTCCCCGCCCAAAATTGCTTGTCCTCAAGCAATTGCACTATCCACGGGGGCGTCTCAACACTCTTTATGATGCATTGACTACTTGTAAATGTTTCCCAAGGAAGGAAAACCTCAATCCAAAACCTCCCCCTGCTGTCCCTGTGTTTCAAAGGCTGCCTACAAATGCTTAAGGTGCTATGACAGCTATTATAAAACTCCCAAACAGCCCCTAGGCTTATTCCTCTCTCAAGACAATGTCTGTCCCATGCATATCCCACTGTAGGAAACTCATCACAGCTGCTATTATTCTGCATATCATGTCCCAATCCTCTCAAAACATAACCACCAAGGGCGGCAAACTCCCAACTTGAGGCCATAATTGATTGACTTTCTATCAAGGAGGAAGATATTCCATAAACACAATAGTTCCTGCTGTTATAAGGGCTGTAATGGTGATGTACAGCCTTGCCATTGCTCTAAGTTGTCAACTTATTCTGTACCAAGTTGGCCTCCAATGAACCCCTCATGTCACTACTCTTAAAGCAAGTCAACATGCATGCAAACGTTATGCCCAGAGAGCTAGGGCTGCCAACATAATCAAAACTGATTTCTATCATAAGGCTGTCCCTTATGAAGGTTTCTCATTGAATGTAGGCCATGGAGTGTGGGCTTCCATGGTATGCATTCCAAACCCTCTTAGGGTCCCTCTTGTGTCATGCCATTCCTTTTACTCTGCAAAAATATGGTTCCCAATCTTTCAAACCACAAACAATCCTGAATTCACTTGGAAACATACCTTGCAAAGAGAAATCGTGGAGATGTAAGCACCCTTGCATTGATGCCCTTATGGGTGTCACATGCTTCTTCTCTTGCTGCCCCAATTCAACATTATTAAGCATGGATGGAACACGATTTGAGCGTAGCAAGGACTTGAATTTACCAATGAAATAGAGCTGTACCTTATTTGTGACCTCCAACTTCTTGTCATACAAGGAGTGTCCCAACCCATATGCATCTTCAAAACTTGCTTTGGGTTGTAGGATGCCCAAAAACTCAGAATTGTTGCCCTCATGAAGTGGCTGTGTTTGCATTGCCCACTCACAATTCTTGTAGTGAAAGAAATCAGACCTTGCATGTGCCCTTCCCATACTCATCTTGGGCTTTAGTATGCTAAAAAATTTGAAGTTTATGCCTTCAATAGGCGGCTGTGTTTGACTTATTAACTCAGAAATTTCTGAGCAAAAGAAATCAGACTTTGCATGTGTTTTTAGAATTCATATAGGGCTGTAACATGTCAAAATCTTTATAGTTTTCTGAGTGTGTGACCAGTTGAATTTGCAACCCTCTTTCACCATCATTTTCAGAATTCACTGAGTTCTTCAAACACAAAGTTGGGTGGTTTCTACCACGCCCAAGTGGCTGCCCATGCACGGAAGTCACAACACTCTTTGCCCCCCTCATGGCCATTGCAACCGCCCCCACAATAGGTCCTACACATGAAACAAACATGTTAGTGAAAACAATAGTGTTTAACAACACTTTTCCACTCACTCTCACTCCATCATGCCTTATGAACATGATATGGACTTCCTTTTTGTGTCTTAACTTTTTCTTATCATGGTTGTAGTATGCCTTTCTCCTCCTAGTGGCTGGAAATCCATTAATACACACTTGGACCATCTCAATGGTATTGAGATGTGAGAAGCACACCTTCTTAAGGCCCCTACTCACCATGGTGACAAGAAACCTTAAGGAGAAAAAACTGAGAATGCTAAAAACAATAGTCACAAGATCTTGGGACCATGATAACCCTTGCTTATTCCCTTCTTTATGTTGGACCAACTTGTGTTCTTTGGCTCACAACATGACATGATAGCAATAGTATGCTTGTGGGACTCACTTGGATCCCATATCCACGACGAATACTTGTCATGCTCATTTCTTGAATTTACTTGGAAGAATTTTCTTCTCCATTGAGTGCCCTTCACCTCAACCTTAGTGATAGCGCAAGTTTTGCAACCAAGATAATGAAAGAACCAAGCATGAGAAGAAATCAATGAGCACTTACCAAGATGACAGCTCAATTGCTTACCCATGCACAAATCTGATTTTCCTTTTTCCAAATGCAAAATGAAATCTTCTTTCTTTCTATTTGGTATTACTCCTTCAAAGGATCCCATTGCCTTGTCCAATCTTGTTAGGACTTGTGCTTCCTTTCTAAGTGTTAATTGTTTCTTTCAAGCTTCCTCTTGAAATCTAAATTTAGACAAAGAGAATGGTTTATGATAAGAAACAATGCAAACATTTTCTGTTATGACATACCTTTCCATTATGGTTTCCTTATCCATCTCCAAGCTTTCTTCTTGATCTTTTCATTGCTCATGAAGTTGTTGAACACCTTCTCTTTGCTTTACTATTTGAAAGTTTTGATTTTTCTATTACTTCCACCTTAGTGTCCATTGTTTGCAACAACCCCATTGGTTGCCCCATAGCTTGTTGGAAACCCTCACTATGTTGCCTTTGAATTTCTGGTTCTTGTGGCTTCGAAAATTTAATTATTGGTTGCCCTTTACTTAGCTGAAACAACTTTTCTTACTGCTCCAAAATATCTGATTTTTTCTCTTCTACATGCTCCATTATCAAATAAGCCCTCAATTTTTCCTCACAAATTTTTACAACATTTTCAAACAGCACATGCAATTGGAAAATTATTCTTTTCTTGCCTCAAACCTATCAACAAGATAGATAATAATGGCTTGGAAAGATCATCACTTTCATTGAGTGTCAAAGTCATGATTATCTGCATAGGAGTTACAACATTTTTGGTAGGATTCTTACAAGCAACTACAAAGAAATGTTGAAAACATCTCAACAATAAGTTCATCACATTCCAAATCTAACATCAAAATACATGACCTGAATTTTGCCATAGTCTCCATCAAAGTGATCCTTTTAACAAAAGATTGTCCCTTGTTATCCTCTATACCTTGAAAACTCTCCACAATCAACTGAAATATCTCTCTCATAATTTTGTTACTGTAAGGACCCTCGAGAGCCGTTAGACTTGTAATTTCACTAACACAACTAGTAACCAAAAGCCTTACCTCCTTATTGGTGTGCCTCAAGAGTTGGGGTTGGATCAAGCAAATCTTTGAGGGCTGTATTGCCTATTCCAAAGCCTCATATTGTGATTGATTTACCTTGGACGACCCCTCTTCCACTTCTTTCAAGGTGCTGATTAGGTCACCCACCGGTTGGCATGGATGCCCTAGCTTATTTTCTGTTTTGTAGAGCCTTCCTTTCTCCATTTCTTCCATGGCCTCTTCCCTTGTCCTTATTTTCACCCGACAGTTGGCCAATAAATTGGCTTTGATATCACTGCAATGTCCCCAAATGGGACAATTCAACAAAATTGGGGTTTGCAACAAACCTTAACCAAAACCATGCCAATAATGAATTTACCACAGTAAACCCTAGGCAGCAATAATCCCACAAATACTTAAATTAAATTGTTCAAACCCTAGCACGAATATTGAAAATTGAAATGGACAATTAGGGCATCATTCACCAAGCATTTCTTTATCTCTATTGCCAAAATACATAGGAAAATACAGCTCATACACACCCTTCTCTAATTCTGAATTCAAGGACCAATTAGGATGCCATAAATCATGAATATTATACCAAAAATATGACAATCATTACAGCCAAGTCATGGGCATCAAATAACCACACAAATGCATCAAATAGTCTCCCAAAGGGAGTTGCCAATGCTGGGAATACACAGCTGAAATATTGCGGCCCTCAAATCGCCTCTTAGGCCCTTAGATGAAGTCACCCAACCCAATAAAATATTAGAAATAAGTCAGAATAATAATACTCAGAAAAAGTATTTTCAATTATCTCTTTCCATAGAAATAAACAGCTGGAAATTATCATAAAATTAGGAGAATATTTGCCCAATGACAAATCAGAATTTTGGGCATCGATTAACCCTAACACCCAAGAAATCCAACCCTATGAGAGAGTTGCCTAGTTGCTGCAATTAATTCGCTGCTCTAGCAAGACAAATTCTGCCCTTAAAACCTGCAATTACTCCTCCAAACCCTAGGCGCTGCCCTAAATACAATTGTAACTTTGAAAGTGATGTTCCCTTGCACACAAATCGATAAAAATCCAATACAACACTTGGAGTAGTGTTGCCAATAACAAGATTGAAGGTTTCCATCTTCAACCCTTGTGTGCCTTGAAGGTTTTCGTCTCCAAGTCACAATACCAAGCATTACATCCTTAGGCATAAGTTTCATTATCAAAACATACATACCCTCAAATAGAACCCTTAGCTTGCTTTTATAGCTTTTCCCCCAAAGGGGGCATCCAAATTGGAGGGAAAACACTTTTATTCAAATATTAAAAGAGTAATCCTTATAGCTTCCACTTAAGTGTCCATGACCCATAAAAGTCTCCCACTTAAGTGAATATTAGAATAGCATATTACTTTCATAACTCAATTGAAATTTAGAAATCATAAAGTACCCTTTTCACCAATTGCTTGTAAAGTGGGCCCCAATGTTCCCTTCTCTTCCTTTCCCCTTAGCTATAGTGAACACATATAGGCCAAGGGTCCTCATGAGGGTTTAGATAAAAAATGGGGACATTACACCATCTCTGATCAATTATGTGTCAAATGAGCTCATTTTTGTTTTGATTCTTCCCATAATAATTTTCGATGGCCCCCTTGGCCCTATCCGTTGCTTCATACAAATAATTCATTGGGTTTTTTTCTCCATCCACTAAGCGTAAAACTCGAATCAAAGGCTTCAACACTTAAAAGAAAATAACGAGCAAGTTTAAAATTAAAATCGAGAGAAATTTGAGCAAAAAAAAATTATAAAAAATACATGGTAAATAAAAAATAGTTAAGTTTAAAGGTAACTTGAAGATCTCATATGTGTTCTTCGCAAACACATCATCAAAAATGTTTTTCACGACCCTTTACCTTTCTCTTTTGGCCTCCTTGCTGTAGTGAGACTCTACTTACCATGTGCTCACAAACCTCTGCTTAAGAGATGTTAGTGAGGCTGCAATGCTCTGCAATGTGATGAAGGTTGTGATGAATTTTGTCACTCTTGCTTGCAAAAGCTCTTTTTTGTTGGTGTGCTCTCTCCTCAAGCTTATCTCCTAAGGATGATTGGAGATGTATTTTGTAATATTTCTCGCTTCTTCAATCACACTTTTCACCCATGCAAGGTTTCTTATGTCCTCAAGTAGAAGATCAATGCAATGGGTTGCGCAAAGACTCCAAAAACATGTAGAGTGCCTCTCCTTAAAAAGTCCGTCCATTAATATATATATGTTGCCTCATTTCCTCTTACAACTTAGACGACATTCCCTACACCCACTTCCATTACCACCTCGTCCAACATCACACAAAGTGTTTGCATTTTTCACTTGATGGGAGGCATCAATTGACTTCTAGAACACCAACTATCAACTTGAAGCCACTAGAAAGTTAATCAAAGTGTGGTTCCTTCCATCCATCCCCTTGTCAGACAAAATTTGCAACCCTTTTTCTGTCATTCTTTATTGCTCATCTACTATGACATGCGTATTTTTGATGGTGTCCTCTAACAATGGGCAACTCAAATCATGAGTAGTAGGTACTTTGAAACCCTTCCTGACAACAATCAATGTAGTTACCAAATTCTTCTAGTATGGGCTTTTCGCCACATTGAATTAAATTATGTTGTAATACCAAAAATATGTCGCAGCTACCTTTGCTTCATTCTGCAATTCTCGATTCTAAGAAGTGCCTTCGAGTGAAGGTTGTGCCCCTGGAGTATTTCAAGGAACAAAGAAAACTTGTCTTTGTACCCGAACTGTCTCTGATAGATGAGCCTCATTCCTGAACTTTTGGGGCAATAGAAGAGGCTCCTAAGTCATCAGGATCAACCCCCATTGCCCCCCTATTCATTACTGATGCAAGTGCTCTAGCTGTCCTTTTTTCTTTTTCCATTTTTTTCTCTTCATAAAGAGCTAAGACAACAACCATCTCTTTTTGAACTTTAGGGTGTACTTTGTCGCATAGTTGCACATCATTACCTGGAATTCATGCGAGGTGGTATTAGAGGCGATTGACGCCTCCAACCATCCTAAACCCACAATAATTGCATATAATAGAGTTTTACATTGGACCTTTGTAGTGCTTCTATGCAGAGTCATCAAACTTCCTAGCCCTATGGGCATGACTGCTTGAACCAGATGCCATTTTTGAAAAACAAAGAAAAAAAAATAGTTTAAAACACCTACTGTTGGAAGAAGTAGAAGAAAATGGAAAACAAAAAAAGGAGTTTTTTTTCCAAACCCTAGGTAGATCTAAAATGGAAAAAAATAAAATTATAACAAAATCAAAAAATCTAAAATGAAGAGTGATGATTTTACTTCTCAAATCCCCATGAAAATCCTTTGAAGCTTATGGAAATTAGTTGAATTAGGCAACCTATAAACCAAGAAAATGTGCCCTTTCAATATCAAAGTGAGCCAAGGTTGATTAATTATTTTGATTCTTGAAGCAACAATTCCAGTTTCCACAATGGCACAAACGAGCAGCGAAATAGATGACCAGGTGTACAAATGCAAGGTAAATATGTTCTAAAGCTTGGGGTTATTTGCAAATATGCAGGGCTTGGGCTGTAGCAATGACAGGTGGGTGAACATTGAACCGTGAGATTCACACTGATATTTTTGCGCTGTGTTTGACAATCACGCAATAGCAAGCAAAAATCGCCTTATTAGAGCAAAAAATTGTAGAAAATTGCAACTGAATGAAGAAAATAATATTTTTGTTGTTGTAGGTTATAAGTATGTAGCAGAGTAGCAGGTTTGGACTCGTGGATTTTGGCAAGTAATTGCTAG
This sequence comes from Torreya grandis, assembly GCA_037957365.1. Classification (NCBI taxonomy): domain Eukaryota; kingdom Viridiplantae; phylum Streptophyta; class Pinopsida; order Cupressales; family Taxaceae; genus Torreya; species Torreya grandis. The sequence goes on from JARHVA010001236.1 coordinate 3,123,426, forward strand.
TAATACTTGCCAAAACTTGCGAGTTAGACCTTGCTACTCGGCTTGTGATGTGTTAGTTGAATACTCAGCGAACAAAAATGAGCAGAGTAATCGCGGAGTAAATGCAGGTTTTAGAATAGAGGTGAACTTATGTAGTTTATCATGTTTTAGTAGTAAGATATGGTGAAATTTATCATGTAGAAAGCTGATATCTTTGAAAATAAATTGCTACAAAAAATGATTAATAAGACTATATAAGATATAATTTGGTTTATAAAGTACACAGGGAGGACACAATAGCAATAAAAATACCCATTCACCTCATTGATCTATTTTGTTTTGTGCATGGGTATGCGTAAATGGCACTATAGTTCTATTTTAAGTGTATGTGCGAATATAGTGGTATGGCAAAATGTTTTTAGAACCATTTACATTATATATAATGAATATGCTGATTTATTCTGATTTTTGTGTATGCATTTTACTATGTAAGATTATGCATATTTTCACGAAGAAAAGAAAAGTAGTTGTTTGAACTATTGGTTTTGGATCCATCGTATTTAGAGAAACAAAGTCCACTATGTACTTGTTATAACTTCAACCACTAAATATCATGACATTTGGCATTGAATTATCAGTAGTGTTTTCAACTATTTTGTAGTTATTTAACTTATTTTGTTTACTCTGCATATTATGCAGTTAAATTTTTTTACATATTTTACTATTTATAATATTATATATATATTTTGTATGGCCGTTCCCAAGCCATGCCAAAGCCAAAATCATCGTACAAGTGCACCCAAACCCGATACCAGGATCGGTTACTTAGTAGATAAAAAATAAGTGTAGTATAAACTATGTCATTATGTGGATAATCATGAACATACAGTGTGTACTCTAGCTTAGTCATGGAGTAGAAAATCTTGCGGGCAAAACAATAAACAAAAGTAAGTCATATTATAGCATAGATGAGTGTTTTTCATAAGGAAACTATATATGCATAGAAGGTAAAGGAGGCAAAGCATTTGGGTCATTTAGTTCTATATCACTATGGTTTGAAGATTTTGTTTTATGAGAAAGCATACATACACTATTGTTTACATAAGCCAATTAGTGTAATGCAGGGGTAATAACAGGAGATCAAGAAATGATCATGTGGCAGGGCACACTTTTATACACTTTTTAAAATGGACATCAAGGGGCTTTATTGTCATGTGAATGTATTGGAAATAGTTTTTACCATTGATAATTTTGTGACGAGTTCGAGCACCCAAATATCTGTTAGTCAGCCCACGAGGTATATTACTAGTTCTAGCATGTTGTCGATCATTCGTATGTTCACACATAGAATCCCTATGGGACTTGTCATCATTGTTATAACCAATTCCATGCTTGATCGATGAACATTTGGAATAATGGGCTCTATTATGCCTTGTGTTATTTTTGCTGAGTCCTTTACCATTATAACCCATCTTTTACACATTTAATTCCAAATCCATATTTTTGCAAGGATGTTTGAATAAGACTAGCACCTTTATCAATACTATTTGCGACACATCCCTTATTGGTTGCTTGTCCTTATCTTCACTTGTTATTGCCTTGGCACTTGTTGAAGCAATTTTTGGCATTCCACAATCTTGAGGGGTTATATAGGGAGCTACAATATCAAACACTCTCAATCATCTCTATATTTCCCAGGGCCTCTCGTGCATACTACAGAGACCAGAAAGGTGAAGAAAAATTGAGAGAAACGACCAAATCCACTATACTACCATCAACACACTACTACAGGAAATGAAGAAGAGAGGAGCATGGAATACCTAGTCTCACCTTTCTCCCTCACAATCTTACTCAGCCTTGCTGTATGGAGAGAAAAACTTACCTGAAAAGCCGTAGCAGACTCTGTTGGCGTAGAGAGGCAGAACCAACTCATAGGTTGATGGCGTCAAGGAGCAGAGAGGGTAAAAAACCAAGGGAAGTGGTAAAAAAGAGGAGGGTAACCGATTGAGTGAACACCAAGCCAATTTAGAGTCCTGATAATGATAGCACAAAGATCCAAGGACAATAGCATTTCACTCCAACCCTTAAACTGGAACAATAATTCCCTTAGTTGACATGACAAGGGGATTTTAATGGAAGGGAACTCATCAAAATTTCAACTTTCTAAAAAATAAAAGAATTTATTAATGAAGGGACGCTGACAATCTTTTGAAATTATTGACTGAAAATCATTAGAATAGGGTGGCATCCAAAGTTTGTTAGGGCCCCCTTCCTTACTCCAAATACCTACTCCTTTGTTTGCTGCTAAATTTGCTACCTTGTTACCATTGCATTTCACATGGAAAAAGCTGACAGAATTGAACTTGGAGGCTGGCCGCTTAGCTTAGCTTCATCAATAATAGCTTAAAATCTCTAATCCTTAACACCACAGCCTATCATTGCATTAATAATGATTTGGGAAACATCTTCCACAAGTAGACTCTTCCAACTTTTTATTTGGTTGTAAATAAGCCTTCATTATATTAATTCATAAGGTACAAGCTATCCAACAAAAAAATCGGTGGAATAAAATTACACCACGAAGCCAACCCATAAAATTAGATTTCCAAAATCATATGGCCGGAAGCCCAAGAACAGCCCATCATGGCATGCAAGCCATGAGAAAAACTGTCATCACAAAAACCATAAATTGGCATGTAAGCTAAAAAAAGAGCCAAGCATCAAAATAAAAAAGGTATGCAGGCCAAGAAGTTCCAGTATCCTAACACCACAAAATAAACAGATGTGCCTTGAAGAAACCACCCATGCCAAAAAGCATACAAAGACATCAGAATTAACTGCATCCCGCCACTGCCAAATGAAGGGGATCAACATCATGTTTGGGACCACCCCAAACATTCTGCAGATCAAATTCTGCGATGGGCTCCGAATCGGTGCCTGTCTGCGTATCCTGCCCCTTCTCCATAGGCTCATTCTGATGTGAGCTCTTATTATTTTGCCTAGGGGGCATGATGGCTAAAGCCAAGCAAGGAAATTTATCATCTCCAAAATTATGATAATAAGGAGTGGGGCTACAGGGAGAAGGAGAGCTCTGCAGAGACCGGTCCCGAGATCTGCTGTGGTGGCTCTGCACACAAAAAATGAGTGTTTTGTGCCCCACCATTAAGAGGCATGCCACTGGTGGTACAAGTGGCATTGCCCTAGAAATCCAGAAGCTGCTGTGAATGATAAAGCTCCACCTAGATCACATTTGTTTGGCTTTGGATCTGTAACGAAACATTGGATACCATAACCACTTTAGCATCCCAAGAAAAATAAGAGACGGTTGTAGTGTTATAAAATATAGCAGAGTTTCTAGCTTTCCATAGCTGAAACATAGTCTCAGTTTTGAATAAATGCCATATTGCTCCAATTTTCATAGGAACAAGTAAGAAGTCGCAAAATAGAGCTCGTAGCCAAAAAAAGAGCTTAGGATGAAAGGGAGCAAAGAAATAATGTATCCATGACCAAGCATCTTTAGGCATAAAGTATTTTTAAAAGACTTGCGCCAACCACAAGTTGGGCAGTGGATAAAAGGGCCCCCCATGTGTTGAAGTCTCTGCTCGATAGGTAAAAGCCTTGAAACAAGAAATACCACTCAAATTGAGCTATTTAGGTTCATTATGGTTATCCCAGACTTTTTTGAGTCTTATAATCCACCTAGAGTTAGTAGAGTGCAGTTGCCATCTATGGTTGAGAATATCATTGAGAAGGATCTTGTGGGTAAGCCATTGATAGGCTAGCCCTAGGTTGTATTTGAGAAAGGGGATATCCAAAAACCACTTCCATTCCCTCCACGACAAGGGAGGGAGGTCAAGTCCAAGCTTGTGAAAAGAGTCGTCAAGAACAAGACCTTGAATGATGTCAATGGCTATCTTATCGGTCGAATGCAACTTAAATTTGGTTTTTAATTTGAGGCCAAGGGAAAATGAAGACCTATGATTTCAATGAATCACTTATGCATAAGAATTTCATGGAGAGGTTTGATCTAATGCTTGAAACCTGAGGGAAAACGATGGAGAGAGGTTTGATAAAAGACACTTTGCGGCCACCTAACATCCACTTACAGCTTTAGCAAAAGACAATAAAGAACACTTTAACATGACCTGCACAAGGATAATCTAGCAACTAGGTATGAAATAGAATTTGAATCACTTATGGAAGGGAGAGAAATCTACCTGAGGGAAAACACTGATAAAAGACACTTTGCGGCCACCTAACATCCACTTACAGCTTTGCAATAAAGAACACTTCAACATGACCTGCACAAGGATAATCTAGCAACTAGGTATGAAACAGAATTTGGGAAGGGAGAGAAATCTACCACTTATGCTTGAAATCTGAAGAGTACAGTCCTTCTATTGATCGAAGAGGTTACACAACTCAGCAATGGCAGAGTCTAGTCTAACCAAGAGAGATTGGATCATTTTTTAAACAAGGCTGAAAGCTATTATATAGAAAATTACAAGAGGCCAAAGATTGGCGTAGAAACTTGAAGAGAAAGATTCACTTTGGTTAACTCCAGGGTTTACTTGGCCTTTCAATAAAATATATTTTCCCTTTTGTCCTTGCATGAAGCTTCTTCGTTTGATGAAGCAAACTTATCTTTGTTATGAACTGCCCACCTCTTTTTGCATGGAAATCCACGCAAATGTCAATTTTAAAATCCACGTGAGCTGCTTGATGCCGAGTTGTAGCGTTTGAAAGTTGAGTTAACTGTTATTTAAGCTGAGTTGGACGAAGAGATCATTCTCTTTCGCATGGAAAGCTCTTAGTGAATGCGGCGTTTAACAATTAATCAACTCTAAATCTGGAACAGTCAACTCGTCGTTTGAATTTGGAACTCCGGTTGAAACTGAGTTGGACTTTCGGATGCATGAGTTGACTTAAGACGAACAGGACTTCAGCAGCCAATCAATTGAAGCTTTGACAGTAGTTTGAAAATAGCCCTTGCTTGCATGTATTTTGTTCTATTCTGGTCTTCCTGTTCGTGTCTATTTTTGGCAGGATTCCGTATTCAACTCTTTCGTCGGATTATCTATTTTCTATTCTCTTTTGCACAGTCAGCCTCCATTTATTTCGGATTTCTTGTTGTCTCCTTGGTTTCAACGGTTACTTTCCGCGGTCAAAATTTGACGGCTTGCGGGACGTCACCGGAAGTTTTCTTATTTCCTTCGAATTTCTTTGCTTGGCAATTTCCTTCGGGTTTATTTCCGCAAAATTCCTTCTTTGGATACCTTCCTTTGTTCGGGCTTTTTGCGGTGGTCTTTTCTCTGAATTCCTTCGGACTTTTTGTCCGAAGGATATCTTCTTGCTCGCCTTGTTTTTCTGCGGCCTTTCTGCACAGGCATCTTGTTCGTTTCTTCCGAATTCCTTCAAACAAAAAGTGTTAAATACCTACCATTGAAGAGCTTGTAAGTTGATTGTACTATTTTTGAAAGCTTGTAAATTCTTTTCTAAAATATTAATATTAGGTTTCAAAACATGTTTTACAAATTTATATTCATTCCATTCAATTCTCATAAGCTGGCTTTTTCCTGTACATAAGGTTTAGTTTTACAACTTTACGGTTTAGTTTTTTTTTAAATGTTTTTAAATTTTTTCATGTACATAGGGTTTACATTTACAATTTTATAGTTTAAGTTTTTCTTAAAATGTTGTCTTTATTTTTTTTATATTTAAACATGTTGCAGGTTAGCATACAATGGCATCTAGCACCGAATCAGGTTCAATATCAGTGGGTGGAAGTCGTCTTGCTAGAAGTTGTACCATCACTTAGAAGTATGGCATAGCTGGATTGTCCCAGGGGAGTGTGATTTGCACGTTTTGTTTGAAGAAGGTTTTTAGAGGCATCAATCATCTCTAGTACCATATCACATGCATTCCTTGCTGCGATGTCACGCTGTGTCCCAATATCATGGAAGAGGCAAATGAGAGATGAAGGCAGAGCTTGCATTGTTGGATGAAAAGAAACTAGAGAGGGCAAGGATACAAGTCGTAGCAGAAACCATGACTCACGAATCGACAATGGAAGCTGAGGTAGATATGACAGAGATTGTGGGCTCTAGTCATGGTCCACACATATGTGGCGCATCCATCTCATCTAGTTTGAGCAAAGGCCAGTCACATAGTTTTTTGTACCTAGAAACATAACTAGGGTACAATTTTCGTTGCAAGGTACAAGATGGAACAAGGGTTGCACAAAGAAGTAGATAAGGCGTATGCAAATTTTTGATATTAAAACTTTCCTTTCAACGTGGTGAAGAGCCCGTATTGTGAATATTTGATGATGGCATTGATAGTTGTAGGGAAGGGTATAAAGCACCCTCTTTAAGAGACTTCAGTGGGAGGTTACTCTTGAATGTTGTTGAAGATGCAAAGTCAATTTTGGTAAAACAAAAGAAACAGTGGCAATGGATGCACCATTTTTTAAGATGGGTGGATGGATAGAAGGAACCGCACGCTCATCAAATTTTCAGTGGCTTCAAATGGTGGATTGTTTTTTTTGAAGTTAATTGATGCCTTTAACAAAGGAAAGAATGCATAAACTTTGAGCTTGATGTTGAAGAAGGTTTTCTTAGAGGTGGGTATCGAGAATGTTGTGCAAATTGTCACTGACAATGCAACAACATATGTGGTGGCTAGGAGACTATTTTAGGAGAGACATTCATCATTGTTTTGGACCCCTTGTGTAGCCCATTACGTTGCTCTTCTTTTGTAGGACACAGACAAAACTGATTAGGTGAGACCGGTTGTAGAAGATGTCCAAAACATCAACAAATACATTTATAATCACCCTTTGTTTCTCAAGTTGATGAGGGATCACACCAAGGGGAAAAAACTTGTTTGAGTGGATGTTACAAGATTTGCAACTAACTTTCTTAACGTTGCAAAGTATTTGTAGTTTGTCGACCTTGTTGAAGCAGATGTTTGTGAGTCAAACATGGATGGACTAAACATATTCAAAGAAAGTTGGAGAGAGGACTACAAAGATGGTTTTTGATGATGCCTTTGCGAAGAGAGCTGCAAAGATCATCAAGGTAACTTCAAAATTCAATTTTAATTTCAATTTGATTCCTTTATTTTCAATTTTTAAAAGTATTTACTATAATTGTAAGTTTGTAACTTTGTAGGTGTCAGAGCCTTTGGTTAGGGTTTTGCGCTTGGTGGATGGGGAGCAAAACTCAATGGGATACATTTATGAGGCCATGGATAAGGCCAAAGAGGCGATCCAAAACTTTTGTATGGGGGATAGAGACAAATTTAATCTCATCTAGGAGATAGTTTAGAGACAAAATTTTAGAGTGGAACAATCAACTCCACCAACCCATTCATGCAGTGGGGTACTATTTCAACCCCAAGCTTTTCTACTATGATAGATTCACAGATGTTAATGGGGGGTTATGGAGGGCCTCTCAACATGCACTGAGGGGACGACACCTGAGATAGAGGTGAGGGACGTCATTATTATAGACTTACAAAATTACAAGTAGGTTATGTAATATCCCTTTTAGGGCATATTTTGCAAATTTGAAAATCAACCACAAACCCTAACACCAATAATAGAAATTTGTATTTTTTTTTAAATTTCAAACCCTTACAAAAATTCAGATTGTTGAAAATATGAAACTAGGGTACAAATTGAAATATTTACCATTAAATAATTGCCCAAAAAATGGGAATAAATACAACCACCAAAACCTCTTCAAATATGATTTTCTACATGCAAATATAGGCTGAAAAATTCACAAGTACCAAATATTTGTTTGTTGAACCAAAGTATCAAATATAAGAAACCTTCTCCCAAAAACAAGCAGATTAACCTCCCAAGGTGGGTTGCCACCCTTGGAAAAGCCCTCCAAGTGGGTCGTTGACCTACAAGGGCTGTCAAGATGATTTGCCACCCTCAAAATGTCTTCAAACAGTTGCGCTTCACCCACAAAATCCCTACCAACTGCTGTATTCCACAAATGATGCCGTAGGAATCCACAAACTACTTCAATCTGCCCACTATGACCTTTGAAATGAGGCCACCCAACTGAAGATGAGGGTTTTCGTACCCAAATTCTGATTACCGGAGAAGGGTTTTGTTTTCCAAGGTAGAAAGTTAAGCAAGCATGCTCAAACTCATAAATTTTATTCAAAAACATAGTCCTCTCTCAAATAGTCATCACCTTCTTATACTCTTCTTTTTCATCAAACTCTTTCCAAAAAAGGGTGCTCCACTTCTAGGGAGAGCTAGAGGAGTTTTAAAAAAATCATGCCTTATCTTCATTAAGGGTTAAGTTAACCCATGCTCCAAATGCCCTTTTTTAAGTCAATTAAAAATAGAAAAGTAGTGGTCAACATAAAGTCCCTTAGACATATTATTATTTTAAGTATTTAGGAATACTTTTTACTGTAAATAATAATACTATTCTAATCTCGAAAAGAGAACATTACAGGTTAGGGTAAGGCTCTTTTCTTTGGCACCAACTATCCGAGGGAGATCCACCCAGAAACCAGGTAGCAAAAATTGGAGTCTTTACTTATATATTACAAGTTACATATTTGCTTTTATTAATTACTTACAAACTTTTGAATGTCTTGTTTGCAAGTTCTTTGTGGGACTATTGGAGTGGAAATATCCAAAATCTTTAAAAGCTAGCCATTGGAATTTTACTTCATCCTGGTAGCACTTTTGGATGTGAGTGCAACTGGAGTTTGTTTGAGGCCATTCACATGAAGAAGTGCAATAAGTTGACTCAATGATGCCTCAATGATCTTGTTTTTGTGCAATACAACATTGGGCTCTGTATGAGAAAGGTGGAGGACACATCATAAGAGCCTATTAATTTGGATGAGATTGATCCTTACAGCGATTGGACTATGCAAGATGAGGAGATCCCCTTGTTCACAGAGGACGAGATTGTTAATTTCAAAAGGCAAGCTATCGAGGGTGTAGATAGTGGTACAATAGAAGCAGGAGAGATTGGATTGAATGACATCCTTGTAGATGTTGTCAAACATGAGGTAGAGGAGTCACTACCATCTAGTACCAGGGTAGAGTTGCAGGTGCAACCTTCTAGGCGGAGCAAGGAGTTGCAATAGAGTGCTAGGACTATACCCTCTCAATCTCCCCTATTTTTCACTAGAATGGGGAAGGAAAAATTGTAAATTCTTGTAATTTTTAACTTACATCCCTATGCAATTTATGATGATGATTTTCAATGACGAACATCATGAATTCATAAGTTTTATCAATTGGTTGTATTCGCATGATGATGTAATTTTATACTCTATTTGTATTAAAATCTAATAGAAAACACTTTCCCAATGTTTTACATACTCATTTGATACATTTTGTAATTGTAATTTGTATAAAATTTATGTTTTTTTAAAGAAATTTAAGTATCATTTTAAGTTGTCGGGTATTTGCCGAGTCAATTTTTTTGGTATGCCGAGTTTGAGTATGCGAGCTATGGTAAAATCAACTCAAGCCTAACTCTATCACTTGATTAGAAGGCTAAGTTAATACATTAGCTCAAGAATGCCAATACCATGACTTAATTGAGGATAACTTGGGTAACTTCATTAATTGTAAACAATTCAATCATAGGGCGACCCTCGTTTTCATCAAGCGATGAAAATCTTTGGCTCATAAAGTTGAGCATAACATGACCAAAGAAAGTCTATTCATTCTTTTTAGGACCGCCTTAGAACCAAAAGTACAATACAATGTTAGGTTGTTCTCTCCTAAGACACTGGAAGAAGCCTTTGATCAAGCTACAAGGTAGGATCATCTCATGTGACAATTTGAGATTCCTCAACTCAAACAAAACACACAAATGCTCAGGAGACTTGACAAGAAATAATACGCTATTGATGATGGTGTCACCAACACTTATGATCATAGTTTTGACTCTAAGAGGGCTATGCTTGCCATCATGTCCGGTGGTTTGCAAAATGCGGCTCTCTCCCAACCACGTGTGGGAAGCCCTTTCCAACCACATCCTCCTTCCGATAATAACATTATCAACCTCTCAGCATTGAGGAGCTTAGGAGAAAATTTCCTAGGCCTCAACCCAAAGATCTTGATCCCTCATCCCAAACGTTAATGGTATGATACTGAAACATTTTGTTGGTTCCACGCTAATTGGGGTCATTCGCATGAGAATTGCCGTTCCCATCGCACCTTAGCATATAACTTCTTTCTTATCAACAATTTTGACCATGATGCAATGGCAAGAGAATGCTATTAAGTATTTGAAAAGATGTCAAAATTTCATGAAAGTTGTACAGAGTGTGACGCACTGAACCAAGCCAATGCTCACCTTCAAATCTACCAAAATGTCGTTCCGAATCACTCCCAAGGAAACAACAATAAATATCAAGATAATTCTAATCTTCCTTGCCTCAAAATCCTCAAAATTAAGCTCCATCCACCAATGCCATAGAAACTACAGTTAATCCTAATTCCTCAACATGAGGAAAATGTAGTTAACATCCATCGTATGAAGTGCATTATTGCTTGTGTTAATCTTGAACCTAACACTCAACCATCTCACAACCACCTATAAAATCTATAGAAATGTTTAGGCCTATGCTATAGGTTAGATTTTTGTCTCCTCGGAAGCATTGGAATTAGAAAACCCTAACATTTATGATTTCATTGGTCTAGTTGATGATGTTTAGAATTCTGACTGTGCATCTCCAACGCCATTAGCCAAGTCAATGAAGTTGTCTGTGTCTGTTCCAACATCATTGGATTGACCAATGATGTTGTCTGAGTTTGCCCATGTCTTCGGTTTGACCGATGACATTGACCAGGGGCAAAAAATAAAAATGAGATCCAACCCCTCTGGAGGCCAACTCTGATCTCATTCAATCTTTTGTTTCTCAATTATAGACAATATTGTCCAACTTTGAGGAATGTGATCCCATTGAAGACCTTTTTAACCTTCCTAGTTGAATTCCTTTCCTTGAGCTCATGTGTACCTCTTTTAAACATCAAAATCAATTAATGAAACTCTTTGACGTGAATATTCGTTAACCACCCTCTATGGGGCAAGAAGTCACCTTGCACAGTTTTGATGAGAGTATCATGCATCAATTCAAAGAATTATCTAAATAAATCGATTAAACGACTGACCAAGCTTTATCTCTGAAGTTTCCAATTCAGTCTATGGTTCTCAACAAAGTCTTACTTTGCATGGATGTTCCTCTTTTCTTTAGCACTCAAATTGGTGATGTCCAAGTAACGAGAGCCCTCATTGACAAAACCTCAGGTACTTGTGTTGTGTCTTTAGATTTTATCAAATCCCTTGGCTATTCAAAAAGCAATCTTAAGACCACCCATAGCACGTGCCAAGGATATGACCGGAGATAGATGCTTCCCATGGGATGTATTTGGATTCCTATCATGGTAACTCCTTTAACAGTTAGGGTCAAGGTTATGATTTTCAACTTTTCCCTTTCCTATAATATCTTGCTTGGCTGGCCTTGGACTCATCACATGAGGGCCACAACTTTTTCTGCATGCCAATCCGTCAAGTTTCTTTACTTAGGAGCTATCTACAAAGTTCAAGGTGATAACAATTATTGAAAATTTGAGCAATTTCAATAGTGTTGTGTTAAATACCTACCATTGAAGAGCTTCCAAGAATTCATTTCTGTGAATATGAACGCTTTAACTATCCCATGGATTCTTTGAGAGGTTATAGTGGCCACCCTGAGCTTGTAGGGAGTGTCCCACCAAACCACCTTCATTCTGATGAAGAAGACCCTGATGAGATCAACCTGAAAGTCAAAAATTCCGATCTTCCTCCTTACATCATAACTCAATGGTCTCCTACCTTGTGACCCTGTTCTCGCAAGAGGGCAATCTACGAAATTCCAATAGTCACAACATTTGCAAAACAACCTCTTATTGACACTTCCTTTCCTATTGACATTATGGTCGAGTCTCTCCATGTGGATTTGACCACCTCTGACTATGACAATGGCTATATATTAGATGACCCCTATTTATTTGAATATTGTTATCCCTTATTTTTGAACTTCGGATAACTGCCCCAAACACACTCCTATAGGAAACTGGAGGTAAATTAAGGTCATGGGCATCTAAGAAATTGCTAGATGAAGTTGCTTACTTTATCACCTAATGGACAAGGCTTAACGTGCCCACACAGTGTGTCATTTCCAGGCAAATCCATAAAGGGCAAATATACATGGGGCAAATTGTTTGAGCTGAAGTCAAATTAATTCATTTATGAATTACTATTAAATATTAAAAGGTGGAAGTCATAAAAAACATTCATAAATGCTATCATGTAATGGTGCCTGTGAATGTGAAAATACGAAAGTTGTTGTCAATGTCAAGTTGATTTGATGTCAATTTAATTTAATGTCAAAATTGGGTTCAAGTCAAATCAAGCTATAGATAGTTGGAGTCGTAGGTTGAAGTTAAATTAATTATTTTTGGAATTAATTAATATTGTTAAATGCAAAAGCCACAATTGCATTTAATTTTGTAAAATTGCCCAGATAATAAAAATAAAAATGCGGGCACACTCTGGTTAGAGCAAAAGAAGCTTTAGGTTTAGTTGGTTGAAAGGATGGTTCTATTTAATTTTTGGGTGAAAAATTGTACAAAAGGGATAATTCTGATTGTACAAGGGTTATTCTTTCGCTTAGCCCTAGGAGAGGGCTTGCTGCAACTTTGTGTGTTGTATATAATTTTCTAGATTTGTTAATAGAATACATGCGAATGTGTGATATCAATTTATTGTTTTATGGGTTCTAGGGATATTTGTTTATGAAATTTACATTGTTGTTCATAGATGGACAAGCCATTAAATTATGTATTTTTCTTCATTGCATGTGAAACTTTGATATTGCAAACTTTGTGTTGTGAATCTCTATGGATGGAATTTGTGCCATATGCATGTAATTTGGTTCGAGATTATACTTTGTGCTTCCAAGCAACCTTTTGTTCTCACTCCATCTGCTGCTCTTGTTTTCATTTTCATGTGAGAGGAAGGATTTCCCATTTATTTTTTGTGTAATCTAGGTTATTCAACCAATACTCTTTGTTTGTTCTATTTTGGGTTTCTCACAATCACCTCCATCTTCTACCAGTCTCCTTCCATTTTCAGCTTTCTCCATTTTCTTTTTTGTTTTCTTTTTGTGCTTTCTAGTCAAAAGTACTAACCCCCCCCCCCAAAAAAAAACCCATACCCTATGAGGGAGCTGCCCCTCTTAAATGCAGATAGAAATCACCTCTCGTATGGTGATTTCTCCAATGTTGCAAAATCATACCATTGCCCGTTGAGCAAGTCAATGAAATAAACAAAAAACTGCAACGACAATTTTTTTTTAAACATTTTTTTGCGATTCTACTAGGGATCAAAGTTCCCGTTCGATTTTTAAAATCTGAAAGAACCTCCCTTGGAATGGAGGTTGGCGATTCTGTTGAGGTGAGGTACCTGTTGTCAACTTGAAGTTGCACCCTGATCGAAGACATGTTGAAATGGCTAATCCTCGCACCAGTTGAAACAATGGGATCTTCTTACGAGGGTGGGTGACTCAATGTTGAGAAGAACCTCCAGAGAAGGCTGGTTCCTGTAAGATGTATCAATGAGGATCTCAACTTATACGCTACAAACTGCCTGGGGAAAAGAGGAGAAAGAACTTGAAAGAAAATCTTAGCTAAAACGGTGATACACCTAATTTGCTTGATCCACTCAAATCGAGCTTCTAAGAACACTGATTCAGACAAGGAAGAGGCAGAACTTCAACTCCAATTGATCAATACACATAAGAACTTCATGAAAAGGTTCTGTCTAATGATCTAAGCTTGAGGGAAACATAAAAATAGCCCTGAGGAAAGGCACTAAACAGCCACTAATATCCACCGTAAACTCAGCAAAAGACATTCAAACACAGAACGTGCCCTGCATAAATGACCAGCTAGTAACTAGGTACGAATCCAGATTTGACAAAGAAAGAAAATCTATCACTTAGGCAAATCTATAACAATAGTACACTATACCAGCGGCTGGAAATTGAAAAAACATAGTCATCTTCTCATTGATTCTGAAAAAGGTTACAACACAATCTTTGGAAGAAATTTTCTTGCCAAAAGAGGGATAAAATTCTAAGGCTGAAAAGCCAAACTATATAGAAATTACAAACAACCAAGATTGGCGTAGAAAATAGAAGAAGCTAAATCTGTCCAACGTAGCATTTACAATGTTTATTTTTGTCTTGCATGGAAAAACCTTTGGCGTTGAAGATAGACGGCAGGCTCAAGCTTGGGTTATTTTGTTCTTTGCATGAAGTTTACGCCAAAGTTTGAAAATAGAAGTCAAGCTTGAACCGTTGGAACATTTGGCAAAACGATTTGCATGAGAGGCATGATCTAGACGAATAGCCAACTGAAGCTCATATGGCTGGAAATAGCTTTTCTATTTTTGTCTTGTCTTTTCTGCATTCTAAACTCTATTCTGGAAGTAGCTGCATGTTTGGCGGCGATTTGATTATTTCTTTTTATTTCTGGCGCTCTCCTTGCATGTTCGGCTCTTGCTCTCGTCTATTTCCCACGGCCTTTTTGTTTTCTCCTTTCTCCTCTCGGGATTTATCTTCCCCAAAACATTTTCCCGGGTTTTATTTTCCACTTACTCGCGGGAATTTGTTTCTTCCTTCTTTACACGGGCTTTTATTTCCTTGGGTTTTCTTTTTTGCGGGGTTTTGTTATTTCCACTTTCCTGCAGACTTTTTTGTCTTCTCCTTTTTTCTTCACCCGGGCTTTGTTTTCCCTGGGTTTAATTCTCCTCGACATTTTGCTTTGAACTTTCCCGCGAACAATTTGTTCTTGGGAATTTGTCTCCTTTCTTCCCCGGGTTTCTCTTTGAACCCTCCCGAAGCCTTCCCGAAGGGCAAGTGCACTTCAGGATTCATCCTTACGTCTTTTCCGAATGGCAGGTGCCCTTCGAAACCCCCAAAATGGACCTTCTTGAAGGGGACCTGCCCTTCGGGACTTTTGTTTTGCACCTCCCCGAAGGGTAAGTGCCCTTCGGGACTTTGATTTTGTCCCCTACCCTTCGGGACTCTTGCTTTCGATCCTTCTCGAAGGGCAAGTGCCCTTCGGGATTTTTGTATCTATCTTTCCCGAAGGGCACCTACCCTTCGGGATCTTTGTCTTGAACCTTCCCGAAGGGTAGGTACCCTTCAGGACTTTTGATTTGTACCTTTCCTCGGCCCTTTGCATTTTGAATTTCCCGTGGATGTTTTGGAATTTCTGTTCTTTCACTTTCCCGCGGACAAAAAGTCCGCGGGAATTATTTTTCGGACTTCCTATCTAGAATGATCCTTTTGCCGAAGGGCAAGTGATCTTCGGCTCTTTGAAAATGAACCTTCCCGAAGGGCAGGTGCCCTTCGGGATTCTATAAATGCACTTTCCCGAAGGGCAAGTGCCCTTCGGGACTTTTGCTCTTGAACCTTCCTGAAGGGCAGGTGCCCTTCGGGTTTCCGCAAATGATCCTTCCTGAAGGGCAAGTGCCCTTTGGGACTTTGATTTTTTCCTTTTCTTCGGCCTTTTTGGCCGAGTGAATTCCCCGCGGACAAAAAGTCCGTGGGAATTATCCTTTGCCCTTTGGGCTTTTTTGATGCCTGTGACTGCCTCAGAGATTTCGGGGACCTTGACTTTGGGCTTTCGACTGTTTGTTACTTCACAAGAGAGAAGTCGCGAATCCCCCAAACCCGATTTGAACTGCCAAGAGTAAGTCAGGTTCAAAAAATCCACTTGCTCTTACTGCTGAAGCCGCATAAGTAAAGCAGAACTGAAAACCTGATTTGCACCGTTAGAGCAATTCGGACCCGAGAAACCAAATTGCTTCTACTGCTGAAACTTTTGGGAAGTAAAGCACCTTGCAAAACCCGATTTGAACTGGGATCTCAAGTACTTCGAATGTTAAGCTTCCTCTGCCCTGCAATTACTCTGAACACCCCTGAAAATTGGTTTGGATCCTTCCATGGAAAGCTTCGAATGGTAGGGGTGACAATTTGACCTGTAGGTCAAAATTGTCAACAGTTCTTGATGCCTTCATCTTTGTGATTCAAGTAATGGCATTGGTTCTGCCCAACCCATTGATCTCCCCATCCCATGGGTAAATTGCTTTGGGCTTTTGGCTTTGGCTCAATGCCTTGCCTTGCCTTCAGGTTCAAGAAAGTTGTCGAAGTTTTTGGGAGATGGCTCTCAAGATGCTGATGATCATATTTGAGCATTCACTATGGCCCGTGGTATCTTGGGAGTTAGAGAAGATGTCTTTATGAGGACTTGTTGAAACCCTTGTTGGCCCTACTATTGACTAGTATCAACATTTAAAGAACGATTGAATTGTGAATTGGGATAGTCTAAGAACTATGTTCTTAAATAGGTTCAAGTCCGTTGTAGATGTGTACGCATTGTTGTCTGAATTCTTCCAAGTACAAAAGAAAGAAGAGGAACATACGAGAAATTTTGTAGCACATTTCAATAAGATTCTAGGATTGATTGCTCATGCTGAAAAAACCAAACACTAATAATCAGCTTTGCTTCTTTATTTCTTTCACCCAGTGGTCCATTTCATATTGAGAGATAAAGTTTCTGATGTGGAGACCGTACAATAACAAGCGATTGAGATTGAGGATGACTTGATCTTGTCCGAAAAACTGAAAAAGGATGCTGTGAAATCTCTTTGATGTGCTTCTAATGGTGGGCACATGGTGGGGCTTGCCATGAAGAAACATAAATTCATTATAAAGAATCCACATCTTCCACAAAAGAAAGTTCAAGAAAAAACTCCTAATCATGCGCAAATGATTTCCAAAAAGGAAGAAACAAAAATGTCATCCGCTCCTCTTGATTGTCTCAAATTCATAGTATTGAGTAAACAATTTTTTTCTGAAGGATTGTTGATTGAAGCGCAAGATGGAGAAATTGTTGGAGTATACCACATACATTACGAGGACAATGAGGATGAATAAAAAATCTTTCTTTGTGAAGAAGAGGATAACACTTTTTCATAATTTTTTGTGTGATGCAAGATTGCTTGATCTGCCAAGATTCTCCTACATCACTAGAGCCTTGTACCGAAGACATCTTGTAGTGCCCCCCTTCTTGGCCTATGTCATCGGTCGGGCCATAGAAGTGTTGTGTTTTCTTAGTATGCATATTGCATGGCCGACAATGTCGATTAAGTTTGACTGATGATTTTTAAGATTTGATTGACATTTACAAGGTCCCTAATTATCATTTGTCATAAGCAAGACATCCAATTTACTGTTTTTGTGCACACAAATCCACCTTAGTAAGAAGAATACGAATTAAGGCTTACGAGCTTACACTTGTAGAAGGCTAGTTTGCAGAAGATTTTTGAAAATTCATGAAGAGAATTTGAACCAACAAGGTACACATAGTCTTTGGAGTCCCCAACTAAGGATACTTAGGTCTTCTTCTTTCCATCTTGAGATTCACCTATGACATCTTTTACAAAGTGCCACTTGAATCAAGAGGGAGATTGATGAGCTAATAAATCAATCCGAGGTAAATATTCCTATCCCTATACTTTTTATTTATTTACTTCAATGGATATATATGTGTGCATGTGCTATATTAGTATGTTATTGTCTTCCATGCTTAGATTAGTTTATGCTTGTTAGTATATGTTTATCTTTGCATACTTTGTTACTTTATTTACACTTTTTGGTTACCACCCCTGTAGTTTAGATGCCTCTCAGTCACAACCCCTTAGTTTAAATGCCTCTTGGTTACAACTATTTAAATTAGATACCTCTTGGTTATTTTATAATGTCCCCATTTCTAGATCACTTATAAACAAGTACTGAAGACCTTTAGTCTACTTTCTCCATAGACTAAGGGATCACTTTTGGGGTTTTGTTTTATTAATTAATTATGATTGTCCGAATAGTGATTTTTATCATATATCCATCTAAGACAATTCTAATTGATTAATATAATATTTTTAAAAAGTGGTTTTTACCACATGGTAATTAAAAGGATAAATAATTATTATTATTCGATTATTGCTTAAAAATAATGTTAATTATCATTTGTTATTAAAGCAATTAATTTAATATTATTTTTGGAAAAAGAGGAATGTCAGCTTGAGAGATGAAAAAAAAAAGAAAATATATCTTAAAAAGTCGGCAAGGAGGTGTTATGAGGTATTTTACCCTCTCAAAGTGGTTCACCCCCCTCTGGAGGGTACAAATACAAGGTGGAGATTTTATTCTAGACATGCTGAATATTATTTTGTGAATCTTCGTGCTTGAAAAATGATTGGGATGTATGCTTAAAAATTGATCCCGTAGGTTTCAGTTGATTTATCAATAAGAAATTGTTTTTTAACATCACCTTACAAAGGAATATTTTGTTGCTTGCCCTAGGAGTGGGATGATTTGCCTTGGTGATATTTGGAGAGCGTTTTGAGGACAAATTAGGTGTCCAATTGCACAAAACTAGTTGGAATTTATTGCTAATTTTTTAAAGTGTGGCGTTGGATTTGTTGGATGATTGGCAAGGTTGTCAAGGGTTATTTAATTGGAAAAATAAATAATAATTTTTTGAATTATTATTTATTTATTTGACAAAATTTTATGGTGAATTTGACTTCGTGAAATGATGATTTGGGCTCCATAAATAATTTATGATTTTTCCTAACTGTGACGCTTTTGTTAGGCAAGCTTGGAAGGTCCTTGAGGGTGCCCTAGACCCTAGTTTGTGAAGAATATTTAATTATGATTTTATTGCAACCTCTTGACCTAGGGCGACTTCACTTGGGAGATTGTTTGGTCACTTTGGGTGCTCCTAGAAAGGAGCTGGAATTATTCAGATTATTTTGTTATTTTTTCTATAATGATTGCAAGGGTTTGAGGAAGATTTTGGAGAGAGAACAACTGCTGTTTTTTTAGTAAAATCAGATATTTTTTAGCAAACATATATCAGAAATTTATCTTACTTCAAGTGGAAAAAGGTACACTTTCATAAAGTTTCAATTGTTACCCACATTTGCATGTTTTGGGGTGAATTATGGGTGAATTAATTGCTGAAAATTGTCTATTTATCCCTTGTACTTTGGCGCTAAGGGTTTGGTGAGATTGGGTGTGTGTTGAAGCTTCATTTTCAGTTAGGATTGGTTGATTTTTTTCAATTTCAAAATTCAGAATTTATTTGCATAATATTGGGATTTTAGGAAAAACCCTTATTTGGTCTTTTAGTCCAAAAAGGGGACACTGCATACTACTTTATAGCATTTATCTCTCTTTAGGTTATCTCTTTTACATCTTGGATATAGGGTGGTCATTGTTTGTCAGTTCCTTACATATATCTCCTAATTATATCCTTGATACCCTCATTGCACACAACCCTTGCTTGTAGCCTCGTACTACTTTGTGGAATAGAATTTTATGTGTGTATGGATCTAGTATGGTCTTGTACCTTTTTCTAATATTAGAGGATCCTTATATCGTTGACCATATTTGGCCCACATGCAAAATCCACTGCTGAGGCACTTTGGGTTAAGTTAGGGACTTTGTATCAAACAAAGTCTCTAGTGAACAAGTTATTTGTTCGAAAGATGATTTCCCTAAGAATGAATGACAAGGAGACGAAATCCATGGAGGATTATTAAACGTAGGATGCCTTGTTTGTGAGAGGTCATTCTCAAGAGAAATAAAAAGAGGTTAGGGGATAGACAATCAAAGTCTAGAGGTAAATCTAAGACTCTAGGAAAAAATATGAGGAAATATGTAGGGTTATTTTTCTATCTAGACCTTACCCTAGGTGTTCGCTAAAGTAACTAGTACCCACAAGTTGGCGCGCTGGCGTTTCATGCAAGACTCTATTGTTTCCCACTCACCCGAAACACGCAACAAGAAACTGGTTCCAGTGGGTTTTGTCGCACGGAAGTGTACTTGTCATATATTGGTGCTCGAACATATACCTTATTCAATGACTAAACAAAAAAAGAAATACATAGATGTGGACCTAGGTTCAGTTAAGTGAACAAACACGATTAAGATAACCCTTGCCATGATATTTAGAGTCCACATTGCTCATGCTTAGATAACATAGATTTTATTCATTATATCCATATTAGATCCATAAGTTACATAACAGATATATAGTGCAACTCAGTGATACAAATTAGCTATAAACTGGAGTACAATATCAAGATTACAATGATTTTCGTGATTACGCTATTCACCAACAATCAATCATTATCCAACAATGACCAACAACATTACAAATCTCTAAACAAGGGTATTTATACTTGGTTCTCCTTGAGCAAGTAGTTACAATAGTTATGAAACTTCTAGTGACTGGTCGTCAATCTCCAGTGGACTAACAGTCGTGGTAGCCGTCTACATGGTTTTCCTAAGGACTTGGGCCTTTGTGCCTCTATATTACCATTTGGTGCTAGATCCTCACTGCCAAGTGTCTATCTTCATATGGGCCGGTGCTAAACTCATGCGTGATTGAAGTCTGTTCCGTCCTTGAGAATCGCTCCTTAACTGTTTCTTGCCTCCTTCACACTCCCCAAGTCTTTTGCTGATATTTCGAGCCCTTCGCTCTCAGGTTCTTTGTTTATTATGCCTCTCTTTTGACTGGGTCTTCTCAGACCGTGATCTCTTGTGTCATGGTCTTCTGCACTTGTATAACCTTTGCGGCGTACTTGTTCCGTGTGATGCATGTTCTGCGCCGCTACCAAAATACTTAGCCAAAATTCAGGGTCCAACATCACCCCACACTATGCTGTTAGTCTATCCTGGATTAAGCACTGGTTTTGGCTTCAACCAAAAATTCAGGACCAACCTGTTTGATCTACTTTTTGACACCTTCCCAATGTGACAAGGTGTCAAGCAGCTTCGTTGTTATTTCCTCAATTGTCGCTTTCAACTTTTTGGTCTCCTCGGGTTGGTCGGGACACTTGCTTGCTTTATTGACCAAATGTTCAAGGGATGTGGAAGCATCCTTCTGAACTTCCTCAAGCACGGTGACCTCAAATACAACCTGTCCTCGGAGTGCTGCAAAGTTAGAACTTATTTTTTGCCGATGCGCGCTTATTGTTTCTTCTGTAGTTTCGACATCCTTGAATGCCTTTGGGTGCTCGGTGCGGTCTTTTATTAGTAGCGCTGCATCAGCGAATTGTTGACGTTGAAGCTCTTCTGCTTGGCGTCGAGCTTCCAAAATTTTGCTGGGCCTCGCTAGCTTCTAAGAAATCCCATTTAGGATGGGAATCACCTCCCCAACTCTGTGGAAGGCGCCCCTGCACACTCCCACCGCTTCAACAAATTGTTCAGCTTTCCAGATTGTTTCATCTCTTGGCCCAAGTTGCTCCTTGCACCGTTTCAATAGGAGGTCAACAAGAGTCTCCAACTTGTCAATCGCCTCACCCTCTAAAGGGACTCCATCCGCGAGCGTCGGGTCTTGGCTCAGAATAGCCTTACAAATATTCAGTGTTTTGATTGGTTGCTGTCTTGACCTCCAAATGGCGCTTTAGCTTGGCTACTTCCAGTTTGGTGCAGGCGGCGACTTCTTTATCAAACATTTCCACCACTTTGGCATGCTTCTATTCAGCTTGCCGTGCATCATATTCCGCAAGAACGTTTTGTCGTGCTACCTCAGAGGCCAGTTTTAAGAGGTGTCACGCTAGCTTGTAAAGAGGTAAGCTGACGGGGATCTAGCCAAAGAGTTGTGGGCAGCGCCACCGCTTGTGGATCTAATACAAGGCTATCGAAAGGCATCTCAAAATGGCATTCCTCATTGGACATGTCAAGGAAAAATGACATCTCGCGTTGAGTTTGAGCGGATGCATCTTATGGATCAAGATGAGAATACAAATACAACAGCTTGTTGAGAACGCATGTCTGGTATTGGGCATGAAGGCTGGTGGCTGCATTAGACATTTGTGGTCTGACCATGGAGTCAACTGGTTGTTTCCCTTTTATGGGATCTTGCTCAAGTATCTCGACATCCATGTCCTACTCCTGCGACGTGGTGCTGATGTCTAAGCCATTCAGTTCTTCTGCTTTAGAGCCATACCTCTCTTCGTCAAGTGGATCTTCAATCTCCAATTGTATGTCCTCAAGGGTGGTTTCTTCCTCATGTCGGGGAAAGTGTCTTCTCAGAATCAGTGTCTCCTTGCTTTTTGGCCGTCCCAAAGGTCCTTCTTGGTAATTCTTCCAACTCCTCCCTATCACCGTCCTTAGGCTCTTCTATTTCTTGTTCCGAAGGAATAGTTTGTATTGTTGGCACTGAGCCTTCCGGTTGACTTGCTAGTGGATCTCTTTTGGTGGAGAAGCCCTCTTTGGTGGTGAAGCCCTTTTTGGTGGTGCCTGGGCAGTCCTTTGCCTTTTCAGAGGTTCTGGCTGAGAACTTGTGCTAGCATCGTGCCCGGTACATTCTGCTTCATGTCTAATGGAGCCACTGGGGGAAATTTTTCTTTCTCATGCTCTGGGCTTCTTGAAGATTTCTTCTTTGGTTTTAACATATAAAAGAGGGTATGAATTGAGTCCCCAACCAAGGTTTGATGCACCTTGATGTCAGTTCGGTCTGACTCATTCTTTTCTCTATACGGTTTCTTTCCAGGGTATCGATACATTTGGGGAAGAGTGTGGGTCTCTGAGTCAATTTGTTCTGCTTCAAGTGTTATCGACTGCGTTGTATATGCGGTTGACAGAGTTCATAAAGTATCGCATTGTGAAAGAATAAGGCAACTTTAACCAAGTAAAAAGCTCTCCAGATGGGGCCATCCTAATGCATGTGAGAGAGTAGTGTTGCTTGACAACAAACTTGGTTTGATCACCAACCTGTGTAGGTAAGTCCTTTTGAACGTGGCATTCATTCCCAAAGGCTTCCTTTATTCCATCATACCATGACTTCATTTTAAGTTTATATGACGAGGTAATCTAGCCAGAGCAGGTGAACGCCTTGTACCGCTCTGCAAGGGATTTGTTTTCAGGCAGGTACACCCACTTCAATTCTCTAGAGGTGTAATTAGGTACACCAATTTCATCGAACACCATTAGCAATAGGAACTCGCCCCAAGGGAACCTATGGTTGGGCATTCGGTGAGCCTTCTCTGCATCTATTATAATTTTATTTACAAAATACATCGCTCAGTTGTATTTTAGCCCCTCGGTGACTTAGTGTGCAACATATAAGTGGGCCGTGTCCACCTCCTTCCATCTATCCCCGTTGCCAACCTTTGTCATGATAATGCACGTGGCCACTTGGAGGGCGAGATCCTGTAGATTCTTGATATGTATAGCATGGCCCTGTTTCTGGTATTCCAGTGTCGTGGCTGTCTTTTCTATCTCCGCCAAGTCCTTTAAATCAAATTCAAGGTTCACGCTGGAGCACTGCAACCCTGACGCTTTGCTAATTCTTTTAGCCGTGATTTTCATCCAGCACCCAGCAAAGTAGATATACTCATGCACGTGCGAAAGTAGAAACTTGACTGCTTCGATAGGTTTTCCAAAGTAGGGGAGGTTGAAACGCTGAAAAAGGCTAGCAAAATCGAAGGTGTTGAAGATCTTTAAGTCATAGACCAATTCACTCCTGGTGTTTTGGCGGTTGACTCTGTAATCATTTTGTATCTCAACCTCATCTCTGAGCTGTCGATGGTTGTAATCAAAGATAGTGCAAGTGAGCACATTAGATACCCAATTTTTTGCATGCAACACCATCTCCGGGTACTGCATTTCCTCAATCAACAAGGGTGGAGGCACTTGAACTTTCTTCTTGGTTTGGCGCGCCATCCCTGTTCCTTCGCCTTCCATGCACATGCCTTGTTCTTTAGATATTTCCTCTTTAAATAACACTGTTTCCCCACCAACACTTAGTTCTTCTTTTGGAATGACAAGTAGTGGTTCAATTCATTGGGCCTTTTTCTTAGGCCGCATCACCCTTTTTAGAGGCTGAAGGTTGAGGCGCGGCCGTCCAATGTTTGCAAATGAATACGTTTGTGGTATTGTAAGTGCCTCGGCAATCCTGCTTCGATGCTCGTTAATGGTGGACGTCGACCTCTGCAACCTGCAACTCAATAAATCCTTCGCATTTTGGCGGCTTGTTTTAGCCCAAACACACTTCAATGATCAAGGAACTGGAAATTGGTACTCTGCACTTGACTGGAATTGCTTGAATTTGTTTGTTTGCTCTTCGACTCTATAAATTCACAATCATAGCAATGGTAAAATGTGAAATGAACCACTGTCTTTTTATAGGTTCGAGGGGGTAACTTGCATTTACTACCCCCTCTTCGACCATCACTTCACGCAATAAATGCAATCAATGGTATTGCCATGACATGTTGGCACACTTGCCATTACCACTACCTCCTTGCATTAATAACATGTCTTGTCCTGTGCTTTTCTCAAAGTGCATGACAGTTGTAGGAGAATTTGAATATTCATATCGAGGGAATATTCACACCAAAGGCAAAAATCATTGTTTACCTAGGCGAGCTTATGGTTACGTGCCACATCTTGTGTAGCCTTTGCCCTTATACACCTTTGCTTGTGCGCCTTTGCATCCGCGTGTATCCCTATAGACCATATCCTGGCACTTCATACATGTAACACTCCTTACCCCACACTAATTATGCTTCGTGGTCCTCCACGAGAACATAATTATCAAGTTGCAAACAATTACAAAATTACAAAAAAAGGGCGTGCAACTAAGGCAATGCTTTATTGAAAACAAGAATCCTAAACTAATGGCATACGCCTTATTGGTACAATCAAGAAAGACTTAAGTAGAAAAATACGGCTACAACAAACTACCATTGTAATGACCAGGAAGAAATTGGTCATCCAATCATTTCAAGCGACGCACTGGTAGAACGAATATTGTGAACAATAAAGGGACCAGCCCAGTGAACACGAAGCTTTCCAGAGTGGCGTGCGAACTTGGAGTCATAGATTAAGACTTGCATTCTAGGTGTGAAAGTCTTATGCTTGAGGTGGCGATCATGCCACGCCTTCTATTTTTTGTGTTTCTCTACATTTTGACTCCAATGAGCAGGAAAATGAGCTTCATCCAATTGTAGTAAGGCATCTAGGTGTGCTTTCAGTGATGGTTCATCGTCTAGCCATCCAATACATGCAATGCGAAGAGAGGGAACCAAAAACTCTATTGGAAGAACTATCTCGGTATTGAACACAAGATTGAATGGCGTACTTTTGTTGAGGCACTTGTAAGTTGTCCGATAGGCCCAAAGAACTGTAGACACCCGATCATCTCGGTGATTGCATCCAAATTATATATCTTTGTTAAAGTTGTGCCCAAGATTTTGTTGAATGCCTTAGCAGTGCCATTTGCTTGGGGATGATATCGTGTGGTCTTATGGTGAGCAATCATGAATTCAGCTAACAGTAGTCGGATAGTCTCATTGAGGAAGTGAGTACCACGGTCACTAGTAAAACTTAATGGACAACCAAACCTTGTAATAATATGTTCCTAGATGAAGCACGCTGCAGTAGCCGCAGTACAATCTCGTGTTGGCGCAGCTTCAGCCCAGCGGGTGAGATAATCAGTTGCTGTGATAACATAGTGTGAACCAGTACGCTGTCCTTCTGGGCTAATGGGGTCAAAAAAGTCAATGGCCCATTTCTCAAAAGGTTTTTGCAACATAATAGGATGAAGTGGCATTGCATCCCTAGATTGGGCTTAACCACGCGCTGGCAAATGTCACATTGATGCGCATAAATCCTTGCATATTGAAAAAGCGTAGGCCACCATAAACTAGCTAACAAAACTTTGCGCGCGGTAGCATCTCCGGCATAATGTCCTCCAACAATACCTTCATGGACTTCGTAGAGCACATCAGTGCACTCGTGTATCATGATGCACCAGTGAAGTACTTCATCTCGGCCAAGCTTATAGAGGTCCCCTCCGATGAGCTGTAATGGAGCAGTGTGAATGGCGAGTTGCTTCTTGGCCTGCGTGCTTAAATGAGCTGGAGCTGATCTAGTAGTCATAAAGGCTGCTATGTCCTCTAACTCCTCAGGGATGCGCGAGATGTGAAACAACTGCACATCAGACAGATCGTCCTTGATGGCACGTGCAGGTTCACCAGAATCAATTCTTGAGAGATGGCCAGGACTGCAATTGGCCTTACCAGGCTTTACCATGACAGAGAATTGGAATTCTTGGAATAACACGATCCAATGGAAAATACGACCAGGGAAAATGTGTTTGTTAACCAGATACTTCAATGCTTCATGGTCTGTGAAGAAAATAAAAGGGGTGGCCAATAGATATTGTCGGAACTTTTGAAGAGCATAGACCATAGGAGTGCCTTGCGCTCCGTGGTGGTATAGTTCCTTTAGGCCGGAGTAAGCTTTCTACTTGCAAAGTAAATAGGGTGATCTAGATTACCCTCACTACGCTGAGCAAGTATCGCATTGACTGCCTTGTCGGAAGCATCGACATGGACATGGAACGGTTTAGTCTAGTCAGAGAACTGGAGAATCGGTGCAGTGATAAGTTTGTCCTTTAGGGCTACAAAAGCTTCTTGGCATGAGCTGGTCCAAATGAAATGTTCATTATATTTCAAGAGCTCCTCTGGAGGTGCTGCAATCCTTGCATATCCTCGAATAAATTTCCTATAGTACCTAGTATGACCTAGAAAGGAACGAACCTCTCGTTGGGTAGTTGGTGTTGGCAGATGGAGGATGACGACAATCTTAGCGGGGCCCACTAGAAGTCCATCTCAACATATAAAGTGACCAAGGAGAACGCTGAACGGAGTAACAAAAAGACACTTCTTTAAGTTAGAGAAATTTGAAGTGCCCTGCAGCTCTCAAGCATAAGCCTGAGATTGGAACAATGGTCTTTCACCAAGCCGTATACTGTCCCATCATCTAGATAAACCTGAAGGAACTTATGGATTTAGCCTCAATGGCTATGCAATAAAATATGCGGGCATTCTTTAATCCGAACGGCATGCCAGTATATGCAAAAGACCACCACTCTATAGCAAATGTGGTCTTGTGCTTATCCTCCTTTGCGATCTGGACCTGATGGTACCCAAAGAAACCATTTGTGAAGGTATAAATTTCACACCCAATGACACTTTCGAGGATTTCTTTGGTGAAAGGTGTTGGAAACGGAACAATAATGCAAGCTATGTTAAGTAACCTGTAATCTACACAAATCTCGATGTGTTCATCCTTTTTAATGCTTATCACCATAGGGCTAACCCACTCAGACTCATCGATAGATCATAGGAGTAATGACTCCTGCGCGCAACATACTATCAATTTCTTCTTTAACCCGTGCATTGAAATTTGGATTCATTTGATAAGACCGTTCCCTGACTGGGCAAGTGCCTTCGACCAGTTTGATATGCATTTTACCCAAAGATGAGTGAACACCCTTTATCTCACTATAATTCTTGGGGAAGACATCTTGATATTCCTTCAGTAGCTCAAACACTTTGGAGATTTCAGTATCAAACCAATAATTTCCCACAGTAGCCATCTTTGGTGCGTCCTCTGTGCCAATGTTTCGCTGTATGGTTTGAAGTGGTTCCAAGTACGGGTGTTGTGTATCTGGAATTGTGTCACGAACATTTCTAGCGCCATACTCTGTGTGTATATCCAAATGATTGGTTGATGGGTCGGGCGAAGCAGATCCTACACCTTCATCAACTTGGAACACAACCTTTTGCTTACCTTTTTGAATTTCTTTTTGGAGTTCATGATTGATTATAGGTTCTAGTGGGGAAGAAGACGTTTTCTCAATAGGCTCATTGAAAATGGTCAATCCTTCTTCTGGTACACCATGTATGCTTCGTAGCCGAAATTCAATGGGATAGGGGTCACTGATGGCTGCTTGACACATTGCTTGCAGTGCAAGGTGCAAATCCATCCTTGGAGACGAATAGGATAACATTGAAACCATATTGTCCTTAAGCAGGTGTTAAAAATGGGTACCTAGATGGTGCTCCTCGTGAACATACCAAGATCTGGCCCAAGTGCTCAAAATGCCATAAAATGCATGAACCCACAGATATTCTAGTAAGAAAGTTTCATCAGCTAACCACATTGCCTTGCAAGCCTCTAGGTGAGGTTCTGGTGCTCGGATACCACTATAGTTGATAGTGCCTCGTATGTGGTTGTATGTGAAATCGATGATGTAAGGTAGAACCTATATGGTCCCAATGAAGGAGACACTCATGATGAGTTCGCCACCACCTTGCAGCTCTACCATGAAGAATGTGAACAAGTGATTGCATGCGATCAACATCAGAGTCTTAGAAGGCCTCCAATCGCTAGACGAATTCATAGACTTCCATTTGCCCATGGAACCTCGGAGCTTCATCTAGCCTTTCAAGTGGTGTATCCACAACTAGTCCATGCATGACTTGCCCAGTGACAAGATGAACAAACCTATGGTGCTTGTGATACTTGCACCGAGTGTCTTCACGACTACCAATGGCACCACACACTCTCCTAGTAAGGTCATAGTCACCTTGTGCCCAACAATCACAGGTATTTCTTGTAATATTAGAGAGGCATTGTGCATTTGTCCATCGTAGGATGCCATCGGAGGTGGGATCATGATGTCCACTGCCTCGAGCTGTGACGTTGTATATGTGATTAATATCCTTATCAGCATTAACAAGTTCAACATATGGGGGTCCATGTGCTTGGTCCAATGGGATGATGACGCGCTAATCAATATTTTCAAAGTTGATTATTTTTCTTGAAGCTTAAATTGACGTTGTTAGCATAACACTAAGGACGACCCAATAGGGCTAGGAAGTCATCAACCTCAGCCAATCCTAGAACTTCAAAGTTGGATTTGAAAGAAACCCCAAGGATATCCATAGTGTCATTTTTAAGAACGCCAATTGGCATAGCATGGTTCTTATTGGCCATGAACAATACATGGGGTGAAGGTTGTAAGGTTGGGCTATCCATCTTTTGCCATGCATCCTTTGTGAGGACATTGACCTCAACACTAGTGTCAACTAGAATGTCTTGGATCACCCATCCATCGATGGCAGCGTTCACCAACATTTCTTTGTCCTCTTGCAGGCTAGGAGGAGCCAGAGTATGTTGTCGTCGAGCATGGTTTAATCAACGATCCTCAATAGGCCTTGGCATCTATTGCTTAAGTCAGTTATGTAATAGAGGTACAATATCCTCATCCAATAGGTGCTTGCAAAGCACTTGGAAGTCATCCCGCGTTGCATCTTGAGGAGCTCTGGCCTTCTGTATATCAGCATGTTGAGCGTTATCATGGTCTTTAAGAAATTGGATCTCACCTTGTAATTCCCTTACCAAATTCATAGTATCTTGGAGCACTTCTTTTTGTTGCTGAGCATTAGGATACCTAGTTGCACGAGGCTCTTCGCGCTATACCTTTTCAATAGATGAAGTGGATGTAGACTAGGATTGTCCACCCCTGCACGTTGTAATGTTAACTTGTTGGGCTGTTGGATTGCTAGGGCGCGGTCACCAGTGTGGATTTTTAATGCGAATCATACTGGCACCCTTCTCATTCCTCTCTTTTGTGATGGCCATGTAGAAATTAGGACATTCCTCCAAACGGTGCTCATTTTAACAAAAAGGACATGTTGGATCAATCGGGCAATGTTACTGGTAGTGATTTGGAGAACCACATTTGTAGCATGTCCGTGGTGGAAAACGTCCATCTCGTCCTCGACCTCGATCGTGCCCACAATAACCACCCTGATCTTGATTATTTGAAATAGAACTTTGATGCGTACCACACGTGCATGCCTCATGAATATCGCTGATGAGACGATAATCATTAGTTTCATGGGTATATGCATCGCATATCTTACAGTAGTTGGACACTTTTGACTACATGGCCCATTGCAACAAAGGACAAGATCGAACATCATGTTCATCTTGGCAAATCTCACACGACTGCTTCAGTACAACGTGTTAGCTTTACAAGGGCAATTGTTTCCGCTATGGCCCTCGGACTCACAATCAGTACACCATAGGCCGCTACGAGTATTATGAGCACTGTGTGCAGTCAACTTTTCTAATTGGGATGCTATTGCCGCAATTTGAGCCTCCATAAAAGGACTAATTACCGTATCAATGCTTCCAACAACTTCAGCAAGGCAACTTCCAAGGCCTTGTGCGGTCTAGTAAAGGTTCTTTGAGATAATGTTCGTCTGAAGGGAAGCAACAGACCTCCCACGAACCACTGAGCATGCTGAGTGGCATTAATCTCGAATGAAAGCTTAGACAAGAGTGTCTTGAACCGTGCATCGTACTCGTGCATGCTCTCAGTTAGCTTTTGTTTTATATCCTTCAGTGTAGCAATACTTTGTTGCTCAAACTCTAGAATATCAAAATCCTGGAGGATTGCTGTCTTAAGTTGGTCATAATCAAATACTGCTTGTTGTGGATCAAATTTCCTATACCATTTGTGCGCTCACTCCAGGAGTGTGGTTGCAAATTGTGTAGCTTTTCACTAAGAGGAGGTTATGCCTCACGCTCTCCAAATAAGTACACACTTGTGAACATGTTCAACGACATTCTCCACATCTCAATATTCTGGCAAATGAAGCGTCTTTTCATAATACACGATGGGTGGTTGAGGTGCTTGTAATGGTGGCTGTTGAGAACTTCCAAGTCTTGATCCTTAGGGGGGAAGTCCACCACGTCCTCTGGCGTTTCCTCCTAATCCATCAGATGAGCCACCACCTAATCCACCTCCCGCACCTCCAACTATAGCAAAAACACCCGAGATGTTGGGCGTTGAGGCAGGTTGATTCACTATATTCAGGGCAATACTTTGCCCACTACTTATGCTAGGCCTACTAGGCATGCCAAGTTGGGCCATGAATGTCTCTTGTAAGGGAAATGAGAGAAGCAATATACTAGTGTCTACAACTTGCTCAATTGAAGGTTCTCGTACAGGTCAGTTTTTGATTCTATGTTATCTGTATCCCAGTTGTGTATAATTAGTTCTCTAGCTCAAAAGCATGAGTGCACACTATGGTTGGGGAGCTGGGTTGGTTTAATTCGGGTTCTTCAGTCTCCACTGCTTGGCTTGTTTCTCCCACATACACTAGAGCTGGCATTGGTTGTGGTTCAAAAGTTGGAGAGTCCTTGTGCTCTTTCGCTTCCTTGCGGATCCTTACAACACTTTCTGAGTTCGCCCATCCACTTCCTATGTGGCTTCCACCTATAATCCTTCGCTGAGCTTCATCATATTTGCGCTTCTGCAATTCTCGCTAACTGGCTACCATTCCGAATCAACAATCCTTCACAAATACCCTTAGGACATTCCCCTACCAACCGTGCTGCTCATGCAAGGGAGAGTTTAGCCTTCCATGGAAAAAACTTCAAGTCTAGAGTCAATAAACAATTTCTTCACCTCCAATGGGAAATGCTTGAGATATCGACCATGTGGTTCATGGAAAAACTGGAACTTAGCTTCTTCTAGACAAGAATAAGTTGTTATGGCATACTCTAAGACGTAACTATTCAACGCCCCTCTCCACCAAACATCAACAACTCGTGTCCATGGCACTCCCAAGTGTGTTAAAATCGTTTGATGCTCTTTTGTCTATGCTGTCTTCCTTCCAAGATTTCTTGACCAGTCTTGAGCTTAAGTTGTGATCCAAGCATGCAAATGAATTAGAACTTTCACAAAGAAAGTTTCATACAAGGAACTATAGATATTTTGTTCAAGCCACACACGTGCAAAACCCCTTGATTCAAGAAATGGAATTGCAAAATTATCTTCGACACTGGTAAGCCATCGTTCAATGTTTTCAAGAGATAATCGCTTGAGCATTTTCCATCATTACGTAACAAGTGCTACAGGTCTCGATAACGGAACCAAAATGTTGGGTTATTTTTCTATCTAGACCTTTCCCTAGGCACGTGCTAAAGTAACTAGTACCCAACAAGCTGACGTGTTGGCATTTCATGCAAGACTGTGTTGTGCATTCACCCAAAGCACGCAACAAGAAATTGGTTCCCGTGGGTTTTGTCATGTGGAAGTCTACTTGTCATATATTGGTGCTCGAACATATACTTTATTCAATGTCTAAACAGAAAAATAAATACATAGATGTGGACCTAGGTTCAGTTAAGTGAACAAACACGATTAAGATAACCATTGCCATGATATTCAGAGTCCACATTGCTCATGTTTAGATAACGGAGATTCTATTCATTATATCCATATTAGATCCGTAAGTTACATAACAAATGTATAGTGTAACTCTGATACAAATTAGCTATAAACTGGGGTGCAATATCAAGATTACAATGATTTCTTTGATTACGCTATTCACCAACAATCAATCAATATACGATAATGATCAACAACATTACAAAGCTCTAAACAGGGGTATTTATACTTGGTTCTCCCCGACCAAGTAGTTACAACAGTTATGACATTTTTAGTGACTGGTTGTCGATCCCCAGTGGACTACGAGTCGTGGCAGCCATTTACATGGTTTTGTTAAGGACCCTAGGCTTTGCGCCCCTATATTCCCATTCGGTGTTGGATCCTTGATGCCAATTGTCTATCTTCATGCGGGCCAGTGCTAAACTTGTGCGTGATTGAAGTCTGTTTTGTCCCTGAGAATCGCTCCTTAACTGTTTCTCGCTTCCTTTGCACTCCCCAAGTCTTTCACTGATATTTCGAGCCCTTCGCTCTTGGGTTCTCAGTTTATTATGCCTCCCTTCTGACTAGGTCTTCTCGTGCCATGATCTTTTGCACCATGGTCTTCTGCACTTGTATAACCTTCGCGCCATGCTTGTTCCGCACCATGCTTGTTCCACGCCGCTACCAAAATACTTAGCCAAAATTCGGGGTCCAACAAAATACTAGAATTGTGGTTAAATTGGGCATTTTAAGAAGGAATGTAGATTTAAAAAGGTTGAAAAGGACAAGTCCCCTGACAATGCCCGCTCTATAGTAATGAAGACCTCTATCAAGGATGCAGGGGATTTATTCTTGGCAACTAGTTCATATACACATGCATGCATTGATGCATGGTTGATTGACTTGGGTGCGTCATTTCATGACTCCTTATAGGGATTGGTTTTGTGATTATGAAAAGATTAATGGAGGTGATGTCTTTGTAGGAGACAACTTGACATATAAAATCATAGGTCGAGGAAGAGTGGAGTTGATACTCAAAGACGAAAGGGTCAAGACCCTCCCTAGTGCTTTTGCATATTCCAGGTTTGGCTAGAAATCTAATCTCTTTAAGAAATATGAATGATATGGTGTGCAAGTAGAATTTAATACGAATAATTGCAAGATAGTTTGTGGAAAAATGGTATTGGCAAGAAGAGTCCGCATTGGAACGTTGTTCAGGCTTGAGGTATAAGTGATGGATGCGATAGCCCTATTGTTCCTGAGGTTCCCAATGATTTAGATTATACCTTTAGCATAAGAGGATAGGACATATTGGAAAAAAAACGCATTTGAGCCTTACAAACTAAAGGTATGGATGAAGAAATTTTTGATTGTCCTTTAGATTTTGATTTTTGTTAGCATTGTGTATATGCAAGTTTCCTAGTAGTGCTACAAGAGTAGATAGGATTTTGTAGTTGATACATGGTAATGTGTTTGGAGCTGTGAAGGATCCATCACTAGGAGATTATGATTATTTTATAAATGATTATTCGAAGAAAACCCAAGTATATTGTATCAAGAATAAGTATGAGGTTGTGAGTAAATTCAAGGCGTTTAATGCTCTTGTAGAAAACTAGACAGAGGAAATGATAAAAGTTTTGAGAAGTGATAATTTCTCAAATGAATTTGAGCAGTTTTTTAAGCTGTGTGGAATAGCAAGGCAAAAAACAACTTTGTATACACCACAATAGAATTGAGTTGATGAAAGAATGAATAGGACTTTGATAGATGAGGCTATTGAAAAATAAATTTTGGGTCAAAACAACAATGATTGCTTGTCCCCTGATCAATAGATTGCCTACATCTGGTCTTATTGATAAAACTCCACAAGAAGCATGGATTGGTAAGAAACCCTATCTTTGAGATCTTATGTTTTTTGGTTGTGATGCTTATGTGCATATTCTAAAGGAAAAAAGAACTAAGCTAGATTATAAATCAGCTAAGTGAATCTTTATTGGATATAGCAATGGTGTAAAAGGATATCAACTTTGGAACTCAGAAACAAAGAAGCATGTTTACAATCATAATGTTATCTTTAGAGAGGTTAAGGGGGTTCCAAAGCAGGATGGACAATTAAATGAAGAATTGGAAAAGGTGAAGATTGAATTAAAAGAGGATAATCTGTGTTTGAATACGAAGCAATAGAAGAAGATGACCCAAGAAGGAAGTTGCTCGATGTAATGTTCCCTTTTAGGGCTGAATATACAAAAACATAAATCTTGACAAATCCCAATTAGATCGAAACTGAAAATCCACAAAAATATGCCAAAAATATGAATTTGAAGCCTTAGGAACAAATTGTCCCACTTTGCCCTAGCGCTAGGGTTTGGAGAGTAAAATCAATGCTTTTTCACTAAAAAAAACTCAGAAAATTCCCAAATAAATTTCAGAAAATTGCATTTTTTCTCCAAAATTTTGAGTGTGCAAAAATACTTATTTTTCAACTTAGAAATAATTATTTTTACCAGATTTTTTGAAAACTGAAAAGTTGCATAACTCCTTCAAAATTGAATGTATGGAGCCAAATTAATACTCAAAATGATCATAAAAACATAGAGGATTAGATTACATGGATTTCAATTTTTTTTGAACAAGATAAACCCTAAAAAAATGCAGAAGTCACCCAAGAAGGGTGACGTCACCCCTTGGGGGTGTGACGTCACACCCTAGAGAAGTTCACCACACTTGGAGATGGTCAAAAAATGCTTCAAAACTGATCAAAACACTTTAGATTTGATGTTTGCTCAATCTTTCCCGGAAATGATGACCTAAAATGCAGAAAATTGAAAAATACTTGACCAAATCAGCAACCAACAACAACAAAATGTATTCAATGTGATTTTTGAAATGAAATTAACCATCAAACAATAATAGCATTCATTGGGCATTCATTCCAATCATTCTTCAAGCATGAAAATTCAATATATAATTTCAGCATTCCAAAACTAGAACCTTATATATGTAATTCTACTCTCCAAAAGGGTGGCGAACCACCTTGGGAGGGTAAAATACCCTTTTAAAAACAATAGCTGACTTTTGAAATATGTTTTCCCTCTTTTGCTTATCTCCAAAGCTGAGATTTATACTTTTCCAATTATATTATTAAATTAATTGCCTTAAATAGAAATAGTCATTAAAATTATATTTAACGTAATAATTCAATAATTGATTTACCCAATTTACAAGAGTGATTAAATCACTTTGAGTAAATAATTAATTAGAAAAATACCTTTCCAATTATTACTTAAATTCCCATAATTGCAAGAGTGGTAAAAACCACTTTTCAGAGAGATTCAAATAATCCATATGATAGTATCCAATACTCTATTAATCAACTAAGATTGCCTTATATTGCCAAATGATTAAAATCACTATTCGAGCAATCTCAAATAATTATATAAAATATAATTCCCCAATGATTATCCCTTAGTCTATGGGAAAAAGTAGACTAAAGGTCTTCAAAACCTGTTTACTAGAGATTCAGAAATGGGGACATTACACGCGAGGAAAATTCAGATGAACTAAAGGAAGATGAACCAGAAGAGGATGGCTCTCAGAATTTAGTCTTGAGAAGATCAGATTGAATTAGAAGGAAACCGGAAAGGTATAGTCCACTTGATATCCATTTTGCATTTGTTTTATCAATGTTATTTGTTATTGATGAAGATCCAAAGATTGTGAGGGATGCCCTTGATTCTAAGGAAAATAAATTCTTGAAGAAGGCCATGGATGAAGAATTAGAGTAGGATTAAAATATGACATGGGATTTGGTGAAATTATTTGTTGGTAGAAAGTGTGTTGAATGCAAATGGGTGTTCAATAATAAGTACAATGCAGAAGGAAAAATGGAAAAGTATAGAGCTCGTCTGGTAGCAAAGGGGTTTTTCTAGGTGGAGGGAATTGATTTAGGGGAGATTCTTTTCTTTATTGCTAAATTAATTTCTAGTAGATTTCTCTAGTTGTTGCTTTCGATCTTGAAGTAGAACAAATGGATGTAAAGATAACAATTCTACATGGGGAGCTTGAGGAAAATATCTATGTGGTGCAACTAGAAAGTTTTAAAGTCAAAGGAAAGGAGGACTTGGTGTGCAAGTTAAAGTCTCTTTATGACTTGAAGCAATCACCAAGGATGTGGAACCAGAAGTTTGATAGTTTTGGGACTTAGGTTTGTATGAAACAAAGTTGATCACTGTGTGTATTTCAAACAATTTGGTAATAGCTTTTTGTTGTAGTTTTGTATGTGAATGATATGTTTTTAATTGATTACAAGAAAGAAATAATCAAGCATGTTAAATATTAGTTGTCTTCTTAGTTTGATATGAAGGATTTAGGTGCTGCAAAATTCAATTTGGGCATGGAATTTAAAAGGAATTGACCAAATAGGAAACTGTGGTTGAATCAGAGGGAATATGTTGAGATGTTATTGTAGAAATTTAGAATACAGGAATGCAATCCTATGAGTGCTTTTTCTGTTGGTAAAAAATTATTTGTTGACCAGTGTCTCAAGACACGAGGATATTGAGAAAATTTCTCATGTTCTGTATACAAGTGTTGTTGGAATCTTGATGTATGCTATGGCTTGTAGTAGACTTGACATTGCCCATGCAATGGAAGTTGTGATTAGATATATGTCCAATCCAGGAAAGGAACATTGGACTATTGTGAAGAGAATCTTCAGATATTTGTGTGGCGCTTCCTATTATGCGATTTGCTACAAAATAATCCTTGGGAAGAACAAAATAGTAAATATCCAAGGATTTGTTGATGTTGACTGGGCTAAAGATCTTGATTGTTGAAGATCTAGTGGTTATTGTTTAACCTATTTTGTGGAGTAGTTTGTTGGATGAACAAGAGGCAGGAAACAATTGCACTATCAATTACAAAATTTGTGTACATGGCTGCTACTCATGTAAGGAAGTTGTATGGTTATAGAGATTGTGTTCAAATGTTGGTTTTTTATAGAAAGCAGTTATGATAGATTGTGATAGTTAAAGTGTAGTTTGTTTGGCAAAGAATTCCACTTATCATGCTCGGTCGAAGCATATTGATGTACATTACCATTTTTTTAAAGACATAACTAAAGACAAGAAGGTGTTGTTGGAAAAGGTCGGTATTGTTGTCAACCTGGAGCTGCACCCTGAATTGAAGACATGCATGAAATGGCCAATCCTCTATCCAGTTGAAACAATGGGATCTTCTCACGAGGGTGGGTGCCTCAATGGTGAGAAGAACCTCCAGAGAAGGCTGGTTCCTGTAAGATGTATCAATGATGATCTCTACTCTACGCTGCAGACTACCATGGAAAAGGGAGAAGGAAACTTGAAAGGGAAATCCTACCTGATAACGGTGATACACCAAAATGTTGACCCACTCTACTTGGAACCTTGAACACTGAATCAAATAAGGGAAAAGGAAGACCTTTGATTTCAAATTTTCAATTGATCACTATGCATAAATATCTCATGAGAAGGTTCGATCCAATGACCAAAACATGAGGGAAAATGATGGAGAGAGGTTTGATATAAGACACTTTGCAGCCACCTAACATCCACTTATAGCTTCAACAAAAGACATATAGAACACTGAACATGACCTGCATAATATGATAAGCTAGCAACTAGGTACGAATCATAATTTAGGAAGGGAGAGAATCTACCACATGCAAATTGCGGAATGAATATACACTATGCTAGCACATGAAAGTTGAAAGTACAGTCCTTCTATTGATTGAAGAGGTTACACAACTCACCAATGATAGAGTCTGGTCGTGCCAAGAGAGGGATGAAAAAATCTAACGCTGAAAAGCCATTAATATGGAGAATTACAAAAGCCAAAAGATTGGCGTTGAAAAATAGAAGAGGAAGATCAACTTAGATGAACTCAAGACCAACTTTGCCTTCCAATAAAATATATTTTCCTTTTGTCTTTGCATGAAGCTCCTTGGCGTTAGAGGAAGTGGACGGTTGGGTTTATTGAAACGCCCACCTCTCTTTGCATGGAAATCCATGCTCACCTCTAAATTTAGCTTCTTAATGAGCTGCTGGAATGCTGAGTTGGACGAAGAGATTATTCTCCTTTGCATGGAAAACTCCTAGTAGATGTGGCGTTTAACAATTAGTCAATTCTAAATTTAGAACAATCAACTCGATGTCCGAATTTGGAACTCCGGTTGAACTGTTGGAACGTTACAAGCTTGAGACGGACGAAAGTGCTTGCATGGAAAACTCCTTGCTGAGTGAGAGATAAATTCAGGTTGAATTTATTTCCTGGCTATCTATTTTTTGTTTCTGTTTCTGTGCATGCGTTGCTCTTGGGTTTATTCCCACGGACTTGTCTTTCTTCATGCAATTGTCTCGGCTTATGCCTTCTCACTTTCCCATGGGCTTTTGTGTCTTCGAAGCTTTTCCTTATGGACCCTTCTTCCGAAAACTATTTGAAGTGCATGTGTCTTTCCAAGTCCCCTTTTCAGATTTTTTTTTTGCGAAGGTCCATTCCATTAGATTTTTTTCTGACTTTATGAAACTGTCTTCTTAGATTTGTTCCTTCCAAGCCCTTCGGACTTTTCCCTTGGTCTATTCCCTTCAGATATCTCCTTGGATTTTCTCGGACTTTTGTTAGTCCACTTTCCTGCGGACAGTTTGTCCTTCTCTGCCTTCGGACTTCGCTCTTCGGACAAAAAGTCCGAGACTTTATCCTTCCTAGGCCTTTCTTTTCCTTCGGCTTTATTTCCCTTTGATTTTCTCGGACTTTTTCATGCGGGCTTTGTATCCTTTGAATTTCTGTGGTCTTTTTCCTGTGGGCTTTTTTACTTTTGAATTTCCGCGGACTTTTTGCTTCTCACTTTTCTGAATTAATCATTCGGACAAAAAGTCCGAAGGTTATCCGTCAATTAAATTGTTTGCTCTTTTTGCCTTTGTGTATTTTTTCTGTCGGGTTTTTCTTTGTAAATTCTCCGAATTCCTTCAGACAAAAGTCCGAAGGAATTAGTCCTTTGTCTTTATCTTAACCACCGGCAGAAAGCCCTTCAAAAAAATTGCAAAGGTCTTGCCACCGACCAAGTGCCCTCCGCAAGGGCTTGTGTCCTTCCAGAATGCCCTTCGGGTTTTTTGGAAACGTGTTGCCACCTACCAAGTGCCCTCCGCAAGGGCTTCTATCCTTCCTCTGTAGCTTTTCGGAAAAATTGTAGGGCACGCGGGATTTTTGTAGGGAACTCGGGTTTTTTTGTAGGTGTCCTTATTCCTTTGTCTTTATTTTCTGTGGACCTTTTGGGAGGCTCATTCCTTCGGATTTCCTGCAGAGAACTTTTTCCGAAGGATAACATACCCTTCGGATTTCTTGAGTGTCCCTTCAAAATTTTGCAACGGTCCTTTGAACTTTTCCGAAGCTATGTGAAATCAAGCATTCTTTGTCCGAAGGAAATCATGTTGTAGCCAAGGCTTTTGCAAATGAGTATTTCAATTGGTCTACATCTTACCCAATGTATTCTTTCTTCCTTGGCTAGAGACGTGAACTTTCCAAATGGCAAGAGACAATTTGACCTGTGGAAGAATTGTCAACATGTACTTTGTATAATGTTGCTGATTCATTGGCAAAGGCTGTGAGTACTGAAAATTTTTCTTGGTGCATAAGATATATAGCATGGCTGCCCTTACCTGGTTGTGAGTATTGTTGTCAACCTGGAGCTGCGCCCTAAATCAAAGACGTGCATGAAATGGCTAGTCCTCTATCCGGTTGAAACAATGGGATCTTCTCACGAGGGTGGGTGCCTCAATGGTGAGAAGAACCTCCAGAGAAAGCTGGTTCCTGTAAGATGTATCGGTGAGGATCTCTACTCTATGCTGCGGACTACCATGGAAAAGGGAGAAGGAAATTTTAAGGGGAAATCCTACCTAATAAAGGTGATACACCAAAAGATTGATCCACTCAACTTGGAACCTTGAACACTGAACAAACAAGGGAAAAGGAAGACCTTTGATTTCAATCGACCACTTATGCATAAATATTTCGCGAGAAGGTTCTATCCAATGACCAAAACATGAGGGAAAACGATGGAGAGAGGTCTGATACAAGACACTTTGTAGCGACCTAACATCCACTTACAGCTTTAGCAAAAGACATAAAGAACACTTAACATGACCTGCATAATATGATAAGCTAGCAACTAGGTACGAATCAGAATTTGGGAAGGGAGAGAAATCTACCACATATGCAAATGGCTGAATGAATATACATTATGCCAACACTTGAACTCTGAAAGTACAGTCCTATTGATCGAATAGGTTACACAACTCACCAATGGCAGAGTCTGGTCTAGCCAAGAGAGGGATCATTTTAATCAAGGCTAAAAGCCATTTTATAGAGAATTACAAAAGCCAAAGATTGGCGTTGAAGAATTGAAGAGAAGGATCAACTTAGATTAACTCAAGGCTGACTTGGCCTTTCAATAAAATATGTTTTCTCTTTGTATTTGCATGAAGTTTCTTGCACTTGAGGAAGTGAACTTGTCTTTGTTCTGAACCGCCCACCTCTCTTTGCATGGAAATTTACGCCAATGTCAATTTTAGAACTCTACGAGAGCTGCTGGATGCCGATTTGGAACGTTTGAAAGCTGAGTTAACCGTTTGGTAAGCTGAGTTGGACGAAGAGATCGGCTGAGTTGACTGTTTGGTAAGTTGAGTTGGATGAAGAGATCATTCTTCTTTTCATGGAAAAATCCTGGTAG
Source organism: Torreya grandis (assembly GCA_037957365.1). NCBI lineage: Eukaryota > Viridiplantae > Streptophyta > Pinopsida > Cupressales > Taxaceae > Torreya > Torreya grandis. Next base: position 3,164,366 of record JARHVA010001236.1, read on the forward strand.
ATGTGGCGTTTAAGATTTCGTCAACTCTAAATCTCGAACAGTCAACTTGACGTTCAAATTTAGAACTCCGGTTGAAGTTGAATTGGACCTTCGGATGAGTTGATCCAGAGATGAGCAGGACTTCGACAACTAGTCAACTGAAGCTTTGATTGGTTGATCGAAAATAGCCCCTGCTTGCGTGTATTTTATCTTATTTTGGTCTACTTGTTCATGTCTATTTCTGACGGGATTCTATATTGGAATGTATTTTGCCTATATTTCCTCCGTTTGGCCTTTTTCAACTTCCCGTCACTTAATCTGAGGTCAACTTCTCGTGGTTTAATTCTTTCGGAATTCTGGCTTTACCTTTATTTCAACGGTTACTTCCCGCGGTCAAAAATTTGACTTCTCGCGGGACGTCACCCTTTGGCACGTTCTCGGGCTTATTTTCTGTCAGGCCCCTTAGTCTTCTTATTTCCTTCGGAATTTTTGTTGACTTTACCTTTGATTTCCTTCGGCTTTATGCTTGCCAATTTTGCCAAATTTGTTCTTGCGGACTTTTATTTTGCCCTGGGTTAATTTCCCTCGGCTTTTCTAGTTGCAATTCTATGTTTTCTCCTTTCATTTCCTTGGATTTTCTTGCGGCTTTTGTAGCTTCATCTTTTGCCTTATTCCCTTCGGGATTCTTTGCTGCATTAATCCTTCAAACAAAAAGTTCGAAGGAATTCCTTTGGTCCGAAGGTTTCCTTTGTTTTTTCCTGTCTGCCTCGTCGGCTTTTCTCCACGGGCTTGTCTTCCTTGTCTTACTCCGAATTTCTTCGGACTTTTTGTCCGAAGGAATTCCTTCGAACAAAAAGCCCAAAGGAATTAATCCTTTGTCTTTTGCCTTTGCTCTTTGTTGAGAATGGACTTTGCTTTGTCGGCTTTTTGCTGGGGCCTTTGGCGTGTACCTTTCCGAATTCCTTCGGACTTTTTGTCCAAAAGAATTCCTTCGGACAAAAATTCCGAAGGATTTAATCCTTGTACCTTTTTTTTTTGAACTCCGCTGAGAATGCCCTTCGGACTTTGCACAAAGGTCCAGGCACCGACCAAGTGCCCTCCGCAAGGGCATTTGCCCCTTCATTTGCGCCCTTGTAGAAAAAATTGTAGGGCACCCGGGTTTTTGCAGGGGTCCCGAATTTGACATGTACCTTCCCGAAGGGTAGGTGCCCTTCGAGATTGTTGAAAATAACCCTTCCGAAGGGTACCTTGCCCTTCGGGTTTCTTGTTTTGCTCGCGTCTACCTTCCAAAGCCCTTTGCAATTCCACGGACTTATTCCTTCGGATTTCTTTGGACTTTTGTCCAAAGGAATTATTCCTTGGCTTTTCTGCTTTTGGGCGGACTTTTGTTTGGCTATGGGTGATTCCTTGTAAATTCTCCGAAGTATTCCTTTGGACAAAAAGTCCGAAGGAATTACTTCCTTTGTTGTAAGCTCTGCAAATTCCTCGAAGGAATTGAAACTTGTAATTTCCTGTGGACTTATGTCCTTCGGATTTCTTTGGACTTTGTGACATTCTGCCTTCTTTGATGAACCATTCCTTCGGACAAAAGTCCGAAGGAATTCCTGTTGTAGAAAAGGCTCTCACAAAAGAAAAACAATGTATTCTTCCCAATGAATTCTTTCTTTCCTTGGATGGAGATGTGAATTTTTGAATGGCAAGAGACAATCCGCCCTGTGGAAGAATTGTCAACAAGTACTAAGAATTTTTCTTGGTGCAAAAAATCTATAGGATGGCTACCCTTAGTTTGCTGAAAGTATGTGGTTGTGACCCCCCTATGCAAAGTGTTTAACAAGTGGGAGAATGTTGGATATGTGTTGTATACTTTGCATGATTTACATGTATTAATGATGGGGACTAGTGCATTGCCTCGACTAGGGGGTTTGGGCGCAAGAGCCCCCTAGATTTTTTTCCATAATGGATGCACGTTTTGGTCAGCCCATAGCTATTTTTATCCTCAATAACGTATGGGTGGTTTCATGGCCCATGGTTTTATACCTATTGTATTGTAATACTGCTTGGATGGTTTCCTATTGATGTGCCTACAAATACTTGCACATGCTTTAAAGTAAAGTAGAACTTTGAAATACGTTATTGTATTATAAACGGCCGAGTTAATGCGACAAGAAGGTTATTTTGCTGGGTTTTTTCTTGAAAGTGGTTTTCCAGTTGAAAATATCATGTATCATGTGTGTGTGTCTTATTTCCTTTCTATTTTAGCTTAAGATTTTGTTAGCATTGCTTCTCTTGCATAAATTTATCAGTCTATTTATCTTCACATAATAGATCAATACACACACCGGAGTAAACAAGTACACATTCAACTATCTACAATATAACACTACGTGCAAATAGGGACACACTTAACCAATCACAAAAAATAGTAGTGGGACTGGGTGTCGCTATGCTTCCTTAGTGGAAACTGGTCTCATTGAACATCTACAAGAACAATAGTGGGATTGGGCCTCACCTTGCTTCCTCAGTGGGAATTGGGCCTCACTAAAATCCTATTTAGTGAGAACTGGGCCTCACTGAGATCCTTTGATTTTATCTTCAGTGGGAATTGGGCTTCATTGAACAACACCATGTTTCCTTAGTGGGAATTGGGCCTCACTAAAATCCTATTTAGTGAGAAGTGGGCCTTATTTAAATCCTTTGATTTTATCTTCAGTGGGAATTGGGATTCATTGAACAATACCACTTTGTGAGTTCTATCCATAAAGACAAGTTTACAGTTTGATTCAATAAACATATTCCTCCTCACTATCCTCATGGGGAGGGTCTTCATCTTGTGCAACAAGAGCATAATCTTCATCTTTCTTCAACTTTTGTCCCAAAAATTTGTGCTTTCAAATCTACTTCACAGGTGTAGAAATCCCCTCCATCAATTTTTCCAACAATGGCTGTCTTCTCATGGACAAAAGCTACTTTCAATGAAAAAATGTTTCTAAGGATGTTGGGTACCACCGATAATGCATCTCTTTATAAAAAAACTCAACTTATGGGTTTAGAAAAAAGACATTTTATGGTTTTTTGTTGGAAAAAAAATTAAAACTCACTCTTCGTAAGAGCTGAAGCAAAACATAAATATAAAGTGCTTTACAATGCTATTTTGCTCATGTTGGCAAGATTCCATCAGAAGATTCAATCTGGATCAAAAGTTACTGAATTAGTATGAGTCCTAGCATGGTACAAAATATTATTAGAGTCTAAACATTATAAATCTTTACAAAGCCCTAAATTTTTATAAGACAATAGAAACTCTATAATAAATTTTCTAATAACAAATTCTTTGTGACCTGCTGCTCAATGCTCCAAGATTTTTTCTTTATCCCTCTTCAAAGCGCTTTATGTCCTCCTAACATGTCTACACCTTTTTTGCGCCTCTTTGGAAAGAATATAAAGGTTTACACACACAACCGCTTCCTTCACCAATGCCTCTCACAGCCACATTGCCATGCCCCAAATTTGCAGTCAAGTGTTTAGGCACCACTCCTTTCACAGGGGCTACTCCACAACTAGCAATAAAAAATGCCTCTTCAAATCTGATGCACCCATGTTGCTGTGCTCCTTCCCACTCCTTGTTTCTTACTGTCAAGCCTCCTTTAAAGCATCCAAACCTCTTCCACGTTCTCTATTTTTATTATTATTGTTTGTATATATCTATTCTCGAGCAATAGTCAAGATGGTGCTGGTTCAAATCAAAACATATGAAAAAACTAAAACCTGGTAGTTGTGGGTTTTGGCTCTAATTTATTGTTTTGGCACAAAAAAGACAGTAATACTAAGGTGATGTCAAGTTGAACTTTAGAAGCACATGACACCAAAAGAAATCAAAGACAAATAATTATTATCGCTCATTTCTTCAATTGATTTCACAACAATAAACTGGTGACCTGTAATCAATCCACCACAATCACAGCCTTGTTAGCAAAAGATAACTCAAGAACTTGTACAATATCATATCCGCATTGTTTTTTATTTGTTCATTAAGGGATATTTTTACTATTCATAGTTTTTTATGATCATATTTTCTCGGATACCAATCCTTATCACTTTGCACTTATCCTAAACCATTTCTATTTATGTGAATGAATCAACAACCCAATCATTTAATTTTAAATAAATTTTATAAACTTAGCAATCCGTGAACTAACTTTATTTAATCAAGTATATTATAAAAAATATACTATAGTGTAATATTAATCCTAACAAGTTCCAGGTGGTTCTTTAGCTTGCATTTGAAGAGACAAGCATGGTACCTCATCCAATTTGATCAGTGGAGATATTGTCTGGAGGCCTTTACGATATGTGATTCTATCCACTATTCCTCTTCCAGCTAGTTTGGTGTGGCCAAGAACCTGCTTATCCTTTCAACAATTGCTGCAAATTACTACCTCTGTTGCACCAGGTAAATTTCTCACTTTTTGGAGCTATATCCCTCATGGTGTTAGCTTTTACAAACTGCAAGAAGTTTCTCTGGGATTGAGTTTCCCTCTCTAGCCCACTAGTTTTCTCCAGCACATTAGGGAAAGCATTAACGTTCTTGCCGCCTAGAATATATTTCTGATTCCCAATAGTGGCTAAGAAATGTGAGCAGTCTTCTCAACATTTCCTCATTAGGATTGGAGAAATGGGAGCATACACATTTACAGTAAGGGATTCTAATTTCTCTGCATAACTTTGAATATAACAACAAATCAGGTTTTTGACTGTGGCTTTCGGATTACGTCTCAACAGCCTTCGCTTCCAAAGGGTTGCCAGTCCACCCGATTGGCCTAGCACTCCTCCTGTGGTTCCCTACAAATGGTTTTATTGCTTTGAGATCATATTCATTGCTTTCCTTTCTAATACTTTGGACTCTTGAATATATCCAGTTTGTGAATTGCACGAGATCATATCCATTGCTTCCTTGCTTGTCATCCCAGGCTTAAGTTTTTTAATTGTATACTTTTTTCTTTTCCTTAACACATTGTAAATAAAACTATCGAATGCTTACCATGGTTTTGCCTTGTCAATTGAGGTTGAGCATTGTATTTGATAAACTTGTTTTAGGATGCATTATTCATTTCAAATATTCTAATGTTTCTGCATTTCAAGTTATATAGAGATATGTCTCATAATCTCATTGCAATTTATTTTAAAAAAAATAGGATTTGAATCTTTCTGTAGACCTTAATATGTATGCAATTTTGCCATCTAACAAAAAGAGGTTACAGTCCACTGGTAATCTTTGAACATTACGGAAACATGATTGTACATAGTTGTTCCATTCTTTATTTCATTTTAAGATAATTTTGTGTTATCGTTCATTCGATATTAATTCAGTCTTATGGATGCACCATTCTTGTGTAGGGGTGATTTTACCTTGTTAATTGAGGGTTGAACATGTTTTAGATGAAGGTAAAAACAGGTTTTGAAGGGACCCCGAAACCCTGAAACAAAGGAAGAAGAATATAACAAAAACGTCCACAGGTGAAACAAACCTATCACCTACTACTAAGCAGTAACAAAAATTGGTTTTACAGGGACCTGAAACCACAATTCAAGATCATCAAAAGACAGACCCCAGGTTTTACAGAGACCTGGAAACTCCAGTGTGAAAAGAGAACAAAAAACCAGAAAATGGAACCAGTTATAACATCCAACTAAAAGGACCAGGACTGTAAGAGCTAAAAGATCCTTAAGGAGGGTTGAGCATGTTATTTATTTACTTTAGTTACGGTTCATTCACCATGTATTTCAATATTGTACTCCATCTGTATTTCATCTTATATAGATATGTTGCATTGCAAGTTATTTTACAAGATTTACGCTTTGATATCTTTTTGTAGACCTTTAGATGCATGCATTTTTTTCCATCAAGCAAGAAGAGAAAATGATATGCTGGCAAACGTTTTCATTTAAATTTTGGTGTGTTTTTCAGGCAGGGATTTTATTGCGCCTTGTAAATGCAAGGGAACTTCAAAGTATGTGCATCGTGCATGTCTTGATCACTGGCGAGCTATAAGGGTATTTCTCCCATCTAATTATCATTGAGCTTCTTTCTGGACAACTTAATTGTTTAAAATTGCTCAAAAGTTCATGTCTTGAAAGGTATAAGAATATATATATTTTGAATATTTACTATGCTTGGAAGCTGAAGTTTGTTTTTCTGCAAAATGTGCATATGGTCACCTGGATGGTGATGTGTTTAAAATCTATTGCAATAATTGTAAGCACACCTGAGGCACAAAGACACATATATTACACAATCCTTTTCAGTCATCGTGTTAAAGTGAAGGCTGTGGAAAATTTCCAATATCTATGTTTTCATCTTCATGAACGGTGATATTTTGAGTGTTCTCAAATTACTTGAATTGTCTCCTAAGAAGTGATTAAAACAATCCCATGGAAACTAATAACCACATTTTCTTAGCTGATGTGATTTCTTATTCAGTTGCAAAGGTCATTTCATAATATATGCTTTAATTGGAGAGCAATATTGCACAATGAAAGTAAATTACACGAAATACCATCATCCATACAAATTAAGACTAGTAACTTGTCAAGCTGCAATACAATGACTCCTCAAGTGAAATAAAATGAAATGACAGCGTTGGTTTCTGCAGATGACCAAAATAGTAAATGTGACTGAATCTATAGAAACTTGTTAAGCGGCAATACTGTGGTTCCTGAAATGAAACAAAATGAGAGGGAGAGGGAGAGGAGGGGAAGGGAAGGGAGAGACAGGGAGGGGGAAGAGAAATAGGGAGAGAGAGAGGCAGGGGGAAGAGGGATAGAGAGAGAGAGATTTTCATCCTGTAACAAATTACCTGTAATGATGTATATGAGAGAGAGAGATCTTTCAGCTCAGACTTGCACTCACAGAATTATAAAAAATAATATAGAATAGATGTTACCGTGGTAATTTTTTTCATCATGCAAAAAAACAACTGTAATGATGTACTTGGTCAATTGCATGCTAACATACATAGTGTTGATCAACAAGGAAAGCAAATAATGTAATTGCTCTCACAGAATTATAAAAAATAATATAGAACAGATGTTACAGCGGTAATTGTTTTCATCATGCAAAAAATTAACTGTAATGATGTACATGGTCAATTGCATTGTAACATACATAGTGTTGATCAACAAGGAAACCGAATAATGTGATTGCACATGAACATAGGATGTTTGATAACAAAATTCATTGATTATGATATCCTTGGGAAAAAAAAACAGTAAGTAGATATTATATACTTGGCATGAGAGGAGCCATTGATTTCAGCACCACTCGCTCTATCCTTCCTAGCTTCAACTATCTCAAATTTGAAACCGTCGCCTCTCTATTTTTTTGTGCTTGTGCTTCTTGCTACCCCATGGGCATTGCATGTGCCTCCAAACCTACTTGATCCACACAAGCAAAATCCTCTGTAGACAAGGGTTCCTTAGTCTTGGTGATTCAATTTGATTGTGGATTGATCCCATCAAACTGAAAGGCTTCTAAATTCTTCGATATCAATTCTTTATGGTTGAGATAAAGGTTTTATTTTACAAGAACTGAATCATTTGTTGAGCTTCCCCGATTGAATGCATTTGAACATACTTCATTTCTGCTTGCACCCGGAAGAACTGCATGGCTGGCCCAAAATTTCAATGACAATCATTTGAAGACTAGGTGCCTGAACACCATAATCACCCCTCCATATATCGAGAAGTAGAAAATTGAAATTATAAATAAATGAAAATCTAGAAGTCAATGAAAGACAAAACTTGCTATGCTAGAATATGCGTTTAAATTTTTTTATCTAGTTGTGTGCTCTTCTTTTCTTTAATCTTCATTTTATAAGCAAAGAGATCCCATGTTTCCCTCTTGTAGAGTTGCAAGTCTTTTTGTATTATTTGTCTAGTCTTGTCATTGGGCACCACCCTCTCTATGCATGTTTAGAGGTCAGGTAGAACCTCTTGATCAGCATTGAAAGACTCATCAAACTAGAATCTTGGGTTAAAAAAATACCCAGTCGCATGTAACAACCTATTTAACTAATGCCGCCAACTATTGTATATGATCTATATTGGATGCTATCGACTCTCCTTGCTTTAGAAATCTCCATTGGCCTCCTTGACCCTCACCATGGTCTCATAGACAACCCATAGGGGGTTTTTCCTTGATAGTAAATATGTAGGTTGAAGAACACAAAGAACTAAATCTTATTGAGACAAAAAATAGAATACTATATTGGTTACAATGTTTAATACAAGTGCAAGATTTATAATGCGTGCACATGTTTTCAACCATCGTGCTCAACTGCTTTTGTAACCATTCGTAAGTAGCTACCTACTTAAATATCTTTAATCACAAATGATTAAGATATTACATTTATTAGACAAAACTATACTATGTAAATATAACATAAGGTATTGGATCACAAACTTAACAAAACCCCCTTGATCCAAAAGGGGACAAAAGAAGATTTGGAGCAACAAATCACTATCTTTGAAGAAGTTTTTGCACCAAGCAAACTGTACCCTGTACTTTGATCAACCTATATTGACACATCCATTGCAATCTTTGCAGTCTAACCCCCTGTGCCCAATGCCCATTGCAATCCCTCCAGCCTCCCTAACGCTACCTGAAATGATGATCCTGGTACTTGCAGCCGTAGTATGAAACATATATGGTATGCTCCAACTACAATGATCAATATTGCCTCCATTAAACCTATACATGAAATATGAAGCATCTAGTTGAATACTTAAACTTTCTTGATCATTGTCCATAGATAGTTCAATGCTTGCAAAATACACCATTTTCAAACATGCACCTAAAAGTACCTAATTTGTCCTACTCTAGAAAGGACCCCTACCAAATCTCAGAGACTGATCTCAACACCTTCCCCACTATTAGACAAGAGATGAGAAGTCTATGCAAAATTCCAAGGGTTCGTGTCTTCGTGAATTTTGTAGATAGCACTGTTGTGAGGAAATTTGATAGATTGGCATGCTGACGAGGCTATAGCTCTCATGCGGTGTGTCCAAGTTCGACCGAGTAAGATGTTATATGATAACGAAAAATTGAAAATCATGACTTTAATATGGACAGTGATAGGAGGAACCATGATTGGAAGCCAAACACATCTTAGAGGAGGCATTTGTCTGCGATCATAGCCTTGACACATACTTTGGGTGAATTTAAGATTGCATTCAGAGTACCCAAGTGTTTTAATAAAGTCAAGAGAGGCAACACAAGTACCATAACCTTCATTAATCAAAGCATGTTTGATTTGAATATCACCAATTTTGACATTGATAAATAACGGAGGATCATCCACATGAAGCAATATTTCATCAGGAATCATTGAAGCGATAGGAAATTTGAGTGAGAGAAGTGTCTATAGTTTCATCGATGTGTATAGACATTTTTTCGTGTTGTTGAAGAATACTAGCTTTAGACCCAAACAAAGTGGCGTATTGCCTCACAGGTGGAGGACGAGGGATGTTCATTTTGAATAAGACTTGCATTAGACGATTGCGATGATGCGAAGTCCTCATGTGTTCTAGAAAGAGAATTTGAGATGGGAGATGAGAAATTTCCCTTATAGGATCCCATTCATCATAGCTGGTTAGAGTTGTATCAGATAGAGGTGCATAATGTTGAAGCAAATCTGTTGGAGGAGGGGTGGGAGTGCATTTAAATTGATGTTGATAAGGAACATGGGATTGGTATTTAGCTGATGTGGTTTGACCAAGAGTGTTTGATTGGCTTGAAGTAGGTAATGTGTTTAGTGTCGTGGTTGGGGTGATGCTTGATCCTTTGGAAGTTTTTGTAGGTGGTGAAGAAATCAAAGAAGTTGATTTGGAGTTTTAGGTAAGTCGGAGTGAGGAGAATTTGGCGATAAGTGAGGACTAGAAGTTGTATCAATGGAAAGTGAATGAGTATCCAAATGGGGTGTGTTTGATTAGAAATATGTGGGATATTGGATGAAGGAGTAGGTTGTGTTGTTAAATTTGTTGGAATCATTGTCGTATGCCCAGGTTCTATAAAATGAGATGGGTAAGAATCTTGGACAGTATGGAAAGTTGGGAAGTTGGTATAGTTAGAATTTGGGTGAGAATCAATATAAGAAACTACTCTCTTCATATTGTTCATATTGACAACATTCTCGTCGTTAGTGAGGGAAGTAGGATCGACAAAAGGTTTGACATTGTTGGTAGTGGGAGGTTGAGTAGTCCTTGGTTGATGATTATGAAGATCCTTATAAATTGCGAGATGAGCATTAGCTTGATTAAGGGCATCGTGCTTAGTTTTGGTTTCTTGAACCTTGGCTGCCACTTCAAAAGCTTGTTGACGTTCATAAATTAGGGTTTTGTGATCAAAATTAGGAACAAGAAGATATTCAAGAGCAAAGTTTTTAATTGATGACAAGTTTCATGAAAATGACCCCAACTTGCATGATACCAACAAAATTTGTGTGGATCATACCAATGTTTGGTAGGGCGAGTAGGGTCATGATCTTGTGGTGAAGGCCTAGGAAGACGCTTTTGAGTTTCTGCCATGCAAAGAGGTTTGTGAGAATCCACATTGTTCACTTGGGAAAATGTAGAATCGAGTTGTGGTAAAGGGAAAGTTGAAAGTGGTTGTGAAAGAGTAGCATCATTGGAACCACTTGGAATAATAGTGTGAATAGAATCATAGTTATTTGTAACACCATCATTGGTAGCATGTTGGCTTTTAGATTTCATAAGCATTTGAGTTCCAGCAGGAGGATAGGAAGGTTCAAATTGTCTTATGAGAAAATTTTGACGTTTGGCTTGGTTGAGGGCTTCTTCTAAAGATTTTGGAGAGGGTCTTAACACGATATTGCAATTTAGGATTAAGAGCATTAGTAAATAAGTGGAAGAGATTGTCTTCTGACATGTTATGTTCAACTCTATTGGACAAGGCTTTCCAACATTGTTTAGAGTTGATGAAGTGAGCCAAGCTGTTTTCAGGAAGGTCGTTAGTTTGGAATTCTTGTACCAATGCATTAACTAAATATTCTAAATTGGATATAGTATGAGATTTGAGTGGTTATACCAATCTAAAGCGTCACTTGCAAAGGTTTTTGCTAAGAGCTTGGTGGCGGCAAATGCATTGAGCTCAATCCAATCTTAATACAAGTTTTCGAAAGCTTTCAAATGCAAAGCAAGATCAATGGATCCATCAAAAGCGATAGTAGGAATAATACCACCTATGTTGATGTTTGCAATTTGAGGTACTAAGGGTTCATTTTGTAAGTGTTGATAGTTTTATTAAGAAGTGGAGGTTAAGGTTTAAGGTTACCTTGTGCATCTCTGAGCAGGGGCGGGGGGCATTAGGATTTTGCAATCCCCATTGAGTGGGTTGAGGACGATTTTGTAATTGCAAAAGTTGGTTTTGCATTTGTATCATTGAATTTGTATTATTAGTTTGAAAATTAGCCATTTGATTCATGGCTCATAATAAAATTTGATTAGTATAAATAGTGGCTTGACTAGTAGAAGTGGCTTGAGATGCACTAGAGGTAGCATTGACTTGAGTATGAAAATGGGCAATTTGAGTAGGCCCATTGGAAGAAAGACTTGCCATAGTAGTTGAGATATTGGGCAAGATAAAAGAAGTAGTAGAGAAAGTTGAAGGCATGGTATTAGAAGTGGATATGGATGATGAAAAGGTCATGGAAGAAGTCATGGGGTGAGTTGCTCCAAGACTTGTGGAAAAGTTATGTGTAGGTGAAGGTGGACAATCAAGGTAAGGTCCCATCATGAGATTGTAGATGATCGTGGGTTCCTTTCTTTGATGTTGAGGGTTTTCGTTGATAAAAAATATCATTTCAGCAGTATATTCGAGATCACGCTCATCATTGACAATAGACATTTTTGGAGGATAGTTAAGTCGATCCAAAGTTTTGGGAGGAGGTGACCCATATTTTTGGTTCTAGTAGCATGGACATTGTTGACATCTGGATTTTCTATGGAAGTAGAGGAAAGGTGAGAATGAGAGCGCTTAATAGGATTAGTTAAAGTCATCATATCATTTTGAGTTTGCATTTCAGTTTCATAAAAAATGTATTGCATGGTGAAAAGTAAAGATAAAAGTAGAACGCTGAAAACCTACTGGGTTGAGTTGGTCAATTGAGTTGGATAGAGAGTAAAAAGTGACAGTTTGGAAATTGACTGAGTCGAGCTGGTCGACTTAGTTGGGTAGACAACAAAAGGAGAATAATTTGGAAACCTACTGAGTTGCATTGGTCGACCGAGTTGGATAGACAGGGAAAGAGATTTTGACAGCCGACTAAGTTGCGCTGGTTGACTTAGTTGTACAGGCAAGAATCAAACAAAGTTTTGAAAGCCTACCAAGTCATGCTGATCGACTTAGTTGTATAGTTAGGAAAAAGATAACAATGCTAAAAGCCTTCTAAGTCATGCTGGTCGACTTAGTTGTGTAGGCAGGAAAATATAGGTTTTTGAAAGCCTACTAAATCGAGCTGGTTGATTTAGTTGTACAAATGATAAAATACAAAGTTTTTGAAAGCCTATTAAGTGAGGTTGGTTGACTTTGTTGTACAAGCATGAAACATAGAGTTTAGATTGCGTACTAAGTTGAGCTGGTTGACTTAGTTGTACAGGTAAAAAAAAGATAACAGTGTTGAAAGCCTACTAAGTCGAGCTAGTCGACTTAGTTGTATAGGTAGGGAAACATAGAGTTTTGAAAGCCTACTAAGTCGAGTTGGTTGACATAGTTGAATCTAGAAAAAAAAAAAACAGTAATTTGAACTATGTAGTTTTTAAGGCAGAAGTAAAGTAGACATAATATTGAACTATCTAATACACAACACAACTGTATTAACGTTGGTCAATACAATCTGCATTACAATAAAGAATAGCAAGCAACAAGCAACAAATGTAATTTTGTAACTACTAGCGCTAGCTAATTATTCGAAAATAAGATTAAGAAGCTGCACTAAAAGGTTTTGATTGATTTGTAAGCTCCCAAATATACTTACTTGTCAGTTGTATAGTGACGGCCCAATGTTTCAGAGTGCTAACTATGGAAGAAGTGCCATTCTTATATCCCACTAAACCTGGTTTCAAGGGTAAGCTAAAAGTAACTTCTCGCCACTAACCACTAACTGATGCACCACAAGATCAAACGGATGACTAGATTCCTAAGGTTCAATTCAAAGAGAAATCTTAGGCATTTCTGAAATACCGTGAGGTACGTAGAAATCAAAGATCATGTTTAGCTCTGTGCTATGGTTATGAGTATTGGGGCAAGCCCTTCATGTCACAAGGATTGTAAACAAAGTATCGTGTAACCCTTCACGATAGTAGTTTTAAAACTACTGGTACACAGTTTTAGGGAAATCAAGACAGAAAATAAATATGAAAGTCAAATGTCGAAAATCAATTTGCAATTTTAGAAAGTAAATAAACAGGCAACCAACTCTTTTCAAAGCAAATGTGAGATTAATTACTAAGAAATGAAAGTGAATTGCCTTACGCTGAAAGTAAAAGATACAGAACAAGATCAGCCAAGCCGATTTATTTGGCAAACAAAATAAAACACAGCCAAACGGGCGGATCTTGTCTGTTGTGAAAACAAACCAAAGTCAAACGCAGTCGGCCAGGTTGACTTGGTTTGTTTGGCATAGTAGACAGACAAGACTAAGTCAGCTAGGTGGACTTAGTTGATTGTGTGATACAGTTGTAAAAAAGTGAAAAATTGTTAAAAACAGTGTAGAAATTGAAACGCTGAATAATTTTACTGAAAAACATAAATGACAAATTGAGATAGTTGGCAAAAAGGGAAGCACGAAGCTTGTTTAGAGTGAACTTGAAAAGGATAACTAGGTTGATTAGGTCGACTTGTTTGACTGAGATTGTTGAAGATTTGATTGTTCATTGTATTGTTCGGGGCTGATTGAGTTGTGTAGAGGCAAAAACCTGAGAAACATAAAGGTTAAACAGAGTTGATCAGGTCGACTTACTCTGTAGATAGCTAAAAACTGAAAGCAGTGAAATAAAACTAACTCAATCAACGAGATCTAGTTTGTTGAAAAATTGAAAAGTATGAAATGAACTAAGTCAACCAACTCGACTTAGTTGACTGTAAGTGAAAATTAAAAAAAGGAAAAATGATTGAGTTGACTAGCGCTAATAAGTTTATTGGAGATAAATCCTTGTGAGCAAAAAGACAAAATTGGGTCAACTAGCACGCCCTGGTTGATTGTGGACCCTGAATCTGCAAACAAGGAAAATGATTAGGTCAACCAACATGACCTAGTGGACTGGAGATGAAAAAATTGCAGAGGATCAAAAGTGGGTCGACCAGTGCGACCTAGTTGATTGTGGATCCTAAATTTGCAAACAGAGAAAATGACTAGGTCGACCAACATGACCTAGTTGATTGGAGATGAAAAACTGACAAATAGAACAAATTTGGGTCGACCGGTGCAACCTAGTTGATTGTGAATCCTAAATCTGCAAACAAAGGTTAAGACTAAATCGACCAACGTGATCTAGTTGACTGTAAATGAAAAATTAAAAATGCAAGGGTTAGAATTACATCGGGTTCATCAGAATGTATGCTACAAATTAAGATAGATCTACAACTTATCTGAGTTAGTAAATCCAAGATCGGATAAAATAATCAACTAATATCTATTGCGATACTTTTTATATCAAGGGCATGACCAAATTGAATCCGTTAAAGCTAACCAAGGGATCTCTTACCACATAAAACTAAATGAGAGGGTTCCAAAGCCTCTAGGGAAATGACACTATGCAATAACCCTAGCTAGGTCTAAGTGCGTAAAATAAAACTAATCTAGTGCTCACCAAAGCTTGTGGCACAAAGGGAGATGGTTAAACAAACAAATCAAGGGATCATGGTAGGAAAATGGGGGCCTAAATCACCTAAAGTGGAAGATGACAAGCAAAGAAAATTCTATATATATACTAAGTTTAAGCATAGAGGTAATTTAAGCAAGGAGATATGCATTCAACACATTACTTTGTACAATATCTATCAGATGGAATAGAAAGAGTTGGGAATACTTAGCTTTGGGTGAATCTGTTGAGTTTCAGCCTCTCCCTTGACCATTGATGTTTTGCAAGATGTTGTGGCTTTGTGTCATGTCCCCTTTCATGACATGAGTCACTTAGAGTCCTTAGCCTTAACAGTTGTTCCCAAAAGGCTAAGGAAAAATAAGAAAGGGCACATTGAGGGTCCGCTTGAAGAAGAATTATTGAAAAATGTACATCATGAATTTTAATTTGCATTTGAGTTATGAAAAGTACATTTTATTCTAATTTTACTTAAGTTGAGGCCTTATTGAGGGTCATGGGCACCCATGGGCTAATAAGGAAATTATAAGAATGTGTTGGTATATTTGAAAATGGGATTTTATTTCCTTTATTTGGGCATTACTTTTGGGGGCTTGGGCTATTTAAGGAAAAAGTGTACTCCATTTGAAGGTTATGCTATTTGGATATTGAATTTATTTGCTCAAGTATGTCAAGCTTGGTTACAGTATCTTGAAGACGAAAATTTTCAAGTGCTTCAAGGTGTGGAGACGAAACCCTTCACATCCTCATTGTGAATAGCTGTACATTAAAGACTGCAAATTGTGCTTCAACAAGTAAATTTTATACAGGGGAGATTGGCGACTTGCTTCTAGAGGTTTCCTGCTTGGGTGTGAGGCCATTTCTAGGGTGGCAATTTGATTGGAAGGTTGAAGACCGCTTTTGGAGGGCTGCGTTACAAAGTAATAACCCTTTCCTAGGGTTTGTGAATTATTGCCCAATTATTCTAGCTAGGGCAAATTGGTTTGGAAAGAAATTTAGGGTTTGAAGGGCTATTTTGTGCCCAAATACTATTTTGAATTTTCTATAATTATTTTTGAATTTATATCTGAGTTTTGTAAGGGTTTGGAGGTCATTGGAGGACCCCTTTGAGGCAAAACAATTAAGAGGATTCTTTATATATTTTGGCAAGTGGGGTGACTCACTTGGGAGACATTTTGGAGTCTTCTAGGGTGATTCTAAGTTTGAAATAATTCTGATTATTATTTCTATATTTGCTTGCTAATTTTTATGATTATTGGTGGTCATTTTGAAGCCATTGTTACTACAAAACCATCTATTATATTTTTGTGATTTTTTGTGCATGGACGACTTGTTGTGAGGGTTTTTAATCTCATTTAGTATTTCGTTTCATGCCTAAATACTGCTGAAAATTTCTATATATTTTTCTATCAAGTTTGGTGAGGTGTGCTAGGGTTTCAGGAAGGAATTGTTCAATGAACTGTTGCATTTTCAGTCAAAAATTTGAATTATTGGAAGGCAGGGAACTAACATTATCATTTTCAATACATTGGCAAAGAAAGTATTTATTACAACTCTTGTTGAAAGTAATTGTTTACTTAGGGTTTGCTAGTTTTGAATTCATAAATTTCAATTTACATAAGGGTTCATTGGAGAAACTCTATTTTGTTGAATTGTCCCATTTGGGAACATTACACTTTTAAGAATTACACTATAGCAATTATCTCTAGGCTAAAAGACTCCTACTTTGCATCCAAGACTTCCCACAAGACAAACTATCTTTCCTCCAAGGCAAACCCTAAGCAATGGCTCTTTCAAATGCAGATTTAGTAGAATTATGAACTGTAATAATGGGAAAATGAATGTTCCTCTAGATTGGATTGAAATGAGCCTTGCATTTATAACAACGAATAAGCCTTAACCCTTCTAGAAATTTAGCCAAGGTCGGCCAGCATGACCCAGTTTGTTTAAAAATTTAACGTTAGGCCTCAAACTAGGTCGATCGGGTGGACCTAGTTCCGTAACTTGCTTAAACTTTTATAACAGGGTCAACTCGACCAAATTAGTAGGAAAAGAGGGTGTTTGCTTAGTTAGGGGCTATTTGAAAGAAGAAATGCTTAGGGAAATGTATAAACGGGGTTTGGATTGCTTGGGGAGTTGGATAAACGAGATTTGTAATGGGTTTAGGTAATGATAGAGTTGACCAACAATCTTGTGAAACACCAATTGTCTGCCCATTTGTTTCTCGGTGCACCCTTTAAGATGTGCACTCAAAGAGATCAAAACCTGACAGGTTCTTGCAAGAGAGAGTGTTAGTAAATGGTAAAGTTTTAAAAATATTGTGTGTATACACCTGCAACCACAGTATGAAACATCTATGGTATGCTCCAACCACAATGATCAATATTGCCTTTGTTGAACCTATACATGAAGTATGAAGCATCTATTGGAATACTTAAACTTTCTGGATCATTGTCTGTAGATAGTTCAATGCTTGCAACATACATCACTATCAAAGATGCACCTAAAAGTACATGATTTGCCCTACTCTAGGAAGGACCATCCATACCAAATCTAAGAGACTGATCTCAACACGTTCCCCACTATTAGACGAGAGATGAGAAATCTATGCAACGAACATCAACAACACCAAAACTCTATCATCTAGGAACGTTGAACAAAGCCAAGAAACAAAATTGCTACTAAACCATTTTCCTATCTTTGAGCTAGCAACTAACTAAAGACGGATCTTTGAAAGGATCTATTAGCAAAGTTGATCAAGAGGGACCTACAAACCACAAAATGCAACTTCTTTTTCTCCGAAAGTGCTAGCGATAGGAATGTTCATTGTTAAATTCATGGAGTTCAATGAAATGTCCCTTTTAAAATAAACCAATAACCTATGCAATTTTCTGATTTCTGCACTTAGGAACAACTTTACTTTAACTTTCACAAGTAATCATTGACATATTTACAAACAATTGACATACATGAACCATTTATCGACAATTCTATAAACAATTGGCATATGCTAGGAACCCGTGCTACCCCTTCTCTTTACTTTGCTCGTATATAAGTTGCTATGGACGCATATGTTTTCTAAGTCATCCCATGAGCATTTTGTTTTATCCCACATTCATGGGAAGTAGTAGTTGCTTAGATTAGACTTAGTATATAAGTAAGTGTTGAGACCAATGAAGGAGCTACAAATTTATTGTATTGAGCTTGCTCAAAGGAGGTTGTCCCTTCGAAGTGGTCTGTGATCAATATAATCTTTTCGGTGTTTCTGCTAATTATATAAATATGATATTTCGTGCATTTTCATTAAATAAATCTATTATTTCGTGCATTTTCATTAAATAAATCTATTATTTCGTGCATTTTCATTAATTTGTTGCAAGAAGATCCTCTCATCTAGTATCTAGAACATTTTTCAGGGCCAGTTTTTTTCCTTTCAAAAGTGTTTTTCTGTTCCACTACATAATTCATTTAAGTATTTTTCTATATCACAATAATCTGCTTTAGATTGGGGTAAATACCTATCTGCATAACTGTGGGAAGTGCTTGGGTGTAAGCTGTAAAACTCATTGTGAGTACCATTGGAACCTTAAAGTAGCTGGCCCATTGAGAGGACTTGCCAACGAAAAGGGCAACGGCCCCATCTTGATTGACTAGTTCCCACCCTTGAGGAAAACCAAACGCTGTCGTTTAGAGGTAAATCTGTCGTCAAAATTTTTTTGGAGAGTGGTACTTGCTCAAACGACATTGGTGGTCAGAGAGATATCTTTAAAACCTGAGGCAATTGTGAAAACTTGGGGCCCATTTCTACCAGTTTTAGTGTATTACCAACAGAGTATCTGAAAACTACCATATCAAATTTTCGGATATTACCAGCAGAGTATCATAAGACTTGCCATACCAGTTTCAACATATTACCAACAGAGTATCAAAAAACTATCATATTAGATCTGCGCATATTATCAGTAGAGTATCAGAAGACTTATCATATCAGTTTCAGAATATAATTTCATCCTATCAGTTCAGAAAACTTTTAGCAGAGTATCTGAAGTCTCTTAGAGGACTTGCAGCCAAACATTTGAGTTATTTTTTTTGTTTTTTGTCATATCTCTCAATTTGTAGCTCCGTTGATCCTCAAACTTTATCCGGACACTTGAAATTCCATTCTTTGAGTTTTCTTCTTTGAGGTCCCATATCTCGATTCCACTCTTAATTCTCGAAAATGTTAATTTTTCTTTTTTTTCGAGTTTTGCCATAACTTCTGTTTTTGTCTGTCTGCCTCAAAATTTTTCCATAGTGTTCATCTTCCTTTTTTGCTCCTTTGTCCCTCTTTGATAAATTTTCTAGGTTTTTCATTTTCACTTTTGAAATTGCCTTTGCCTTCATTGATCATACTCCCACTGTGCAAAAAAATTAGTAAAAATACCTTTACCCCTTCCGATTTCGTTCAAATTAAAAAAAATTCTTTATTAAACATGTCTTAACTCTAGTTTTCCTCCCATTGTAAAAAAAAAAAAAAACTCTTATTTTGGCCATGGTAGTAGCCCGAGCATGAGCAAAAAACATGGAGGATGAAATTGCCGCCCTCAAGACCTAAATCAAAGATCTTGATGAAAAAATTCTCGACCTCAATCTTCAACATACCACCTTGAACAATAGATGGCATCCAGAGTCCTCTTCAGACATTGGGTTTTCTTCTTCCAACAATTTTCATGGGCCGAAGCTTGATTTTCCTCGATTCAATGGTGCAGGTCCGACTGGATGGATCTATCAGGCAGAACAATAGTTTAGTCTGCATAATACTTTTGATGCCAACAAAGTTCTGCTTGCATCCTTTCACTTGGAACATGAAGCCCTTCAATGGTATTGTTGGTATATCAATGCTCATGACGAGCCAATATGAACCGATTTTTGCACACTCATTTTGCAACGGTTTGGCCTTAATGCTTTTGATGAGTTCACTAGAGCACTCACTAAACTTTGTAAAATAGGAACCGTGAGAGAATATCAAACATAATTTGCAAAACTGGCCAATCACACCGAGGGATTGTTCGATGAATTCTTCAGGGGTTGCTTTGTCAGTGGACTAAAAGATGCAATTAGATCTGAGGTCAAATGTTTCGGCCCAACACGATGATGGAAGCCCTAGGGTTGGCTAAGTTGGTAGAGGACAATATCACAGCGCAACAACGATTCAAATCCAATTTTACTCCATTTAGAAATACAACTCCATAATGATTTCAAACAACGCCAACCCCCAAAACTATTCTTATCAAGCATTTGACTGAAGCAGAGATGCGAGCACATAGAGAAAACAGATTATGTTATAATTTTGATGACAAATTCACTTAGGGACATCGATGTGTCGAGCAAAAACTCTACCTACTGGATGTGGACTCTCCTCTCGAAACTGAAGTTTGGGAAGATGCTCATGATACAACAAATGATCCAGAAGAAGCTCAGTCAATTGTGGAACTTGCTTCTCAGGAAGATCAACCAGATATCTCTCTCCATGCCTTAGCAGGGGTCACCACCTCACAAACCATGCGGGTTAGGGGTTACTTCAAGAAAATCCCTCTCACAATACTCATTGATTCTGGTAGCACTCATAACTTCACTGACCCTCAGATCACCAAACAGGTTGATTGTTTTGTCCATCCTTGCTCCAACTTTGAAGTCATGATTGCCAATAGGGGCACATAACCTTGCAAAGGGAAGTGTCACAATGTGCGTATCTTTGTTTGAGATTATAACTTGCGCTCCGACATGTTTGCCTTGCCCTTAGGTGGACGTGATGTTGTTTTGGGAGCCCAATGGTTATGCACATTTGGACCCATCTTATGGGATTTTGTTGAACTTTGGATGCAGTTTTCAGACAATGGGCAAAAACACACATTGAAAGGCTTACACCTGGGGTCTCTCAGTATCATAAGTTCACATTGCATGGAATTTTTTTTTAAGAAGATTTCACATGCAATCATTGCCCAGCTCCATTTGATTCAAATGCATCCATCAACGGTCTCCACTACTCCTTTTGATCTACAAACCGTTCTGCATAGGTATGCATGTGTCTTTGCCGAACCAGTAGGATTGCCACTTTCATGGCCAGAGGACCATTGTATTGAGCTCCTTCCTGGAAGCGTTTCTCCCAACATCAGGCCCTACCGCTACCCATTTCAGCAAAAGACCGAGATCGAGATGCTCATTCGAGACTTACTGAAGCAAGGCATTATTCGCCCCAATACCAACCCATATTCTTCCCCAGTTCTCCTTGTCCAGAAAAAAGATGGGACATGGTGCCTCTGCATTGACTTTCGAGCACTTAATCACATCACAATCAATGATAAGTTTCTGATCCCTGTTATTGATGAGCTTTTTGATGAGCTTCATGGCACTCATTTTATTTCCAAGTTGTATCTCTGCTCTAGATATCACTAGATCCGATTTCATGAGGATGATATCTCTAAGACAACTTTTCGCACGCGTGATGGCCACTATGAGTTTTTGGTCATGCCCTTTGGCCTTACTAATGCTCTTTCAACATTCCAGGTATTGATGAATAAAATATTTTGGCCCTACCTACGGAAATTCATTCTGGGCTTTTTCGATGATATCCTCATTTATAGTAAAATATGGTCTGAGCATCTCCAACATTTGGAGCTCGCACTGCAACTTCTCTTTGATCATCATCTCTGTGCGAAATAGTCCAAATGTGCTTTTGGTCAGGACGAAGTGGAGTATATCAGGTATATTGTTTCAGCGCAAGGGGTTCGGGTGGATCTCGAAAAAATAACTGCCATGATAAATTGGTCTCATCCTTAGACACTCAAGAGCCTCTGTGGTTTTTTGGCGCTGATTGAATACTATCGCAAGTTTGTCAAGGATTATGGGAAGATTGCAGCTTCGCTGATAGTTTTGTTGAAAAAGGATGCTTTTGCATGGACACAAGCTGCTGGTGTACATTTGAAGAATTGAAACAAGCTGTGTACTACACCTGTTCTAGCTATGCCAGAGTTTGCCAAGACTTTCACTATTGAGAGTGATGCTTGCGACAATGGTCTTGGTGCTATTCTCCTCCAAGGACGCCCCATTGCATTCACCAACAAAGCTTTTTCTGAGAAAAATTTAGTACTCTCTACTTATGAGAAGGAAATGATGGCCATACTTATTGGAGAATCATTTTTGCATCAAAACTGATCACTAGAGTTTGAAATATTTCCTGAAACAACGGGTCTCTGCCCCATCACAACAGAAATGGATCAACAAACTCATGGGTTATGACTATGAGATCACTTACAAGAAAGGTAAGGATAATATTGTGGCTGATGCTCTGTCTCGCACATTTGGGGACTAAGCTTCTCTTTCATCTATTTCCATGCCTATTTCAAATTGGTTGGATGCTGTACAGCAGGAATTTGTCAATGACTCATTATCTCAAATCATTCAACAGCTGACCACTAACCCCTCTGCCATACTGCATTATTCTTGGGATGGTGCTTCTCTGCGATACAAGGGCCGTTTGGTGCTTCCCAAGAGCACAGAGCTTCAGCAGGTTGTAGTCTATGAACTCCATGCTTCTCCACCCACACGACACTCAAGGTTTCTTAAAACTTATGCGTGGGCACGACACAAATTCTTTTGGAAGGGAATGAAAAAGACAAATCAATAGATGGTGGCAGAATGTGATACCTGCCAACGCAACAAAGGTGAACAACACTCATTCTTGGGTTGCTCAAACCCTTGTCCATCCCTACTGGGATTTGGACAAATATTTCTATGGATTTCATTGAGGGGCTCCCTAAATCTACAGGGAAAACAATGATCTTGGTTGTGATTGATTCCCTCTCCAAATATAGTCATTTTTTGTGCCCTCAACCATCCCTATGCCGCCTCTACAGTCGCACAAATTTTCTTGGACCATATTTTCCATCTTCATGGCATTCCTTCTTCCATTTTCTCAAATCATGATGCAACCTTCACCAACCATTTTTGGACAGAACTATTTCGATGCACCAACACCCAACTGAAGATGAGTTTCGGGTATCATCCACAAACGGATGGCCAAACTGAAATTGTCAACAAATTCTTGAAAAGTTTCTTTCATTGCTTCACCTCAGAACAACATTAGTGGGCAAAGTGGCTCCCTCTCGCCGAAAGGTGGTACAATACCTCCTACCACACTTCAACTAAAATGACTCCATATGAAGTAGTCTATGGTCAAGCACCACCAGTGCTCCTTCTATACACCCTCAGTAGTTCACCAGTTCAAGTGGTTGATATGATTCTCTAGACCCAGGATCAGAGCCTCAGCATCTTGCGAGACAATCTTCATATGGCACAAAATAGAATGAAACAACAGGTTGATCAGCACTGTTCCGAGCGCACTTTTCAAGTAGGCGATATGGTTTTTCTTTGCTTGTAGCCATACAAGCAATCCTCTCTAAAACTCAAAGGGTGTCATAAGTTGGCTCCCAAGTTATATGGGCCATATAAGGTTCTCTAGAAGATTGGGTCAGTTGCTTATAATTTGGAGCTCCCACCTTCTTCTCGAGTTCACCTAGTATTTCATGTCTCTTGTCTGAAAAAAGTTCTTGGCACAAACATCAGAGTGCAAACTATTTTACCAGAACTTGATAATGAAGGATCCATCCTTCTTGAGCCGGAGGCAATCTTGGACAGGCGTACATGCCAACTTCGCTCCTGCTTCATCACAGAGATATTAATTTAGTGGTATGGAATGCAACTAGAGGATGCAACATGGAAACCACTATTTCAGATTCAACACTAATTCCCACATCTGAAGCTTTAAGGACAAAGCTTTTTCTAAGAGGGAGGGAATGTTAGGAACCCGTGCTACCCCTTCTCTTTACTTTGTTAGTATATTAGTTGCTATGGACGCATATGCTTTGTAAGTCGTCCCATGAGCATTTTGTTTTATCCCACATTCATGGGAAGTAGTAGTTGCTTAGATTAGACTTAGTATATAAATAAGTGTTGAGGCCAATGAAGGAGCTACGAATTTATTGTATTGAGCTTACTCAAAGGAGGTTGACTCTTCGAAGTGCCCTGTGATCAATATAATCCCTTTCGGTGTTTCTGCTAATTATATAAATCTGTTATTTCGTGCATTTTTATTAAATAAATCTATTATTTCGTGCATTTTCATTAATTTGTTGCAGGAGGATCCTCTTAGCATTCATAATTCACTGTTGTTCTTACCTTTGAACAATTTCATAAATAGTTGGCAAACATACTAGGCAATAACATACAATATTGTTATTCTAAACCCTATTGAAATTGGTCATATTAAGGCGCTGTGTAACATTGTTAACAATACCAAAACCCCGCCGATTTCTTTTATTTCAATAAATCAAATACACATAAACTGATGAGATTATAAATGGAGTAAAAATGGTGTGACAACAACCTCTTACGCGTTGAACCCCCCATCCAATGACCACGTACAACAATCAACAATCTCCCATGGTTGCGTCTGATGTGTAGCAGGGCATGTCAGGTTATAATGTATTATGACTGGCTTGGAAGATGAAGCAACAATATCTAAGGGGTTCGATCTGTTGTTGGGTGATGACTACAACATACATGTGAGTCTCTACACTTCTCAAATCACGGTGGAATGCAATACATGCCACGGCAACAATAGACAATGTCGTATGAAGATTCCTGACAAGTTTATGATGGTGTATGGCAGGCCCTTCTTGATGCACAACAATGAAAATTTTGAAACTTCACCCAATTTTGAAATTGACTTGAACCTTTAACCAATTGAAACTAGGAATGATCACAATCTTTGGCAAAAATGTGATTCCTAGATGGAATCATCTCACATGGACAAAAGGGTTTTTGTCCTCCAATCCAATAATGGAAACCAAGAGGGTTTTCATCCTTCAAATCTTCGAACTCCAAGGGTTTTTGTTTTGGGAGAAGAAATTGAACAATAAATGTTCAAGCTCTAGAATAGGGTTTAATAACAAATAATAATGAATCATTCTTTTGAGCCCAACTCTTCTTTTATAATTTCCCTTTTTCCTTTTGCCCTAACCCTAAAAACATTTCAAACACTTTTAGATAAATATTACTTTTTGGCCCACTTAATGAATATTGCTTTTTTTGGCCCCCTTTATAATAATAATGCATAAATGTCATTTTTCCATGTTATAAAATAATTTAACTTTAGGACTACTTAAAAATATTATTATTAAATTATTTTCGTAATTAATTATTTAAAAAAAGGGACATGACAGTTTGCCTTTCCAAAATTTGTTTGTCCTTAAGCAATTGCAAGCTCAACTGCTTTGACTCCCCCAAATAACCATCCATGTAATACTTGGATCCCAATTCATCGTTGAGAATTTACAATTCCATGTTCTGAATTTCTCGTGTGATACAATATGTTCTTTTAATTGCATAACTTTCGCTGAGGCCTGTTTATGTAGTTCCTTTGAAGCCTTCTACATCTTTGTAATCTTCTTTTTAGGCAAAATTAGAACCAAAGGGGGTTTCCAACAAACCCTAACAATAAATGTAATTTTCTAATTCTTTTTAAATCAAACCCTAAGCAAATGCAAATTTCAGAATTTTGGAAGTGCCAATTAAAGCACAAAATTAATGTTTTATTTACTAAATAATTGCCATAAAATCCAGAAATATTACAGCCAATAATAGTCCATTCAAATCTGATTTTTATCCCAATTTAATGGCTGGAAAAATATGTTTAAAATACTATAAATGTTTTGATGCCTTGAAACTGATGTTAGGCTTGAATTAGCCTTGAAAATGTCACTACAAACCCCAAGAGGAGGTTCACTTCCTCCTTAGAAGTCTACTTCCCTCCCTAGACAGTTTGCTGCCCTTCTAGGGCTCCCAAATTGGCTCTCTAGCCTCCCAAACTTGGTTTTTACTCTTCCTTGATGCCCCTTTTGTTGCATGAATTTGAATATGGTGTTCAATACACCTCCATGGATCATTGATGCCCTCTGAAAATAAGGCTGCCCAGCTGAAAGGTAAGTGTTTTCATCCTTACGTCAGCGTTCCA
The DNA here is from genome assembly GCA_037957365.1 of Torreya grandis. Classification (NCBI taxonomy): domain Eukaryota; kingdom Viridiplantae; phylum Streptophyta; class Pinopsida; order Cupressales; family Taxaceae; genus Torreya; species Torreya grandis. Next base: position 3,190,290 of record JARHVA010001236.1, read on the forward strand.
ATGAAGGTTTCCGTCTTCCATGGATGAAGTCAAGCAAATCGTGCTTAAACTTGTGATTTCAATTCATAAACATAACATGAGTCTCCAAAAGAAACTCCTCTTTCCTTTTTATATTCTTTCCCCAAAGGGTGCGTTCTACTTGGAAGGAAAATTCAAATAATCAGAAAACAACTTCCTTATAAAATCACTTAAGGGCTACTCTTGCCCATGACCCTTAAAAGTCCACTTAAGTCAAAATTAGAAAGGAATTGTCGACATATTCACTTTTGGCAACCAAGGCATATTATTACTTTTATTTAAAGTATTTAAAAAATATTTTTTTTATTTTAATAATAAAATTATTTTAATTTTAAAAATTGGAACATTACAATCTCTCTATGCGGTGCATATATTTTGCCTTTCTCATTTTCAATTTGCTTTGCTTGCTGATTCACAAATTCTGCACTAGAAGACACCTCTGCAACTTGGAGCTCTAGGTTTTCAAGAAGATTTACCATGGAGCAGAGTGCATAAAAAACACAGATCTAATATATACTTATTAGCAAGCACCCAAAATTCTCATTCAAATCTTACAACTCTTGTACAAGTTGTTCTCTCCTTGTTAGCTTGCTTGTACCCCACCTTTATTGGGCTCCTCTTTTCTTGAGTATCATAGATTATATTTATGCTCACTTCTACTTCAACAGGAAAGACATCTGTGATCTTTGCAACATATTCCTTTTCTATCTTTTGTTGAAACCGATTCATTATAGTATCATTCTTGCTACTAATCCCATTACTGATGTGAATACTAATCCCATTACTGATGTGAAATCTAATAACTCTACTGTATTCTCCAATAAGGGTAAAACCTACATAGCTTCCATATTGCCCAATAGCATCTATACTTCCAACAATTTTTTGATATGTGCTGGTAATAATAAAATCAGCCTTATTTATTGCAAGGATGTCTACTGTGAATTGATATGAGCAATGGTGCCTTTAATCAGACCTTTTCCAGCATATGTCCAGATCTGCATATTTGGTCTTCTCCCAAGTGTGTGTAATGCTGTAATGAATGACCTCCAAATTCTTTGCAATCAAAGAAGCCACGAGATTTCCATTAATATATTCTTCAACTTCTGGAAATTCTCCTCTATGTATCCTGGGAAGGTGAACATGCTTGAAACTTAATTCCAATTTTGTGATGTGCTGATTTTCTATGTCCTTCCACGATCCTAGGAGCAAATGACTAAACACCACAATACAATTATTCAAAAAAATTGAATATCAACATGATGCTTACCTCGCTCACAAAGTGAGAGGCGCCCCTCAATATTGAGTATCTAGTTTCTTGGGTAATTCGTGCCTCATGATAAATTTTCTTAATTGTGACTACCTTTATCTTTCTAGGCATCACAAACCATCTGTCAAATGTAAGGTTCAACTCCATGGATTGAGGTTTTGGCGATGATCTATTCATGAACCGAAACCACTGAACTTCCATAACCCGGTTAGCATTCATAACATACTTAGCAATATTTTGAACTAATCACAATTTTTATCCTGCTTATGTCTAGAAATATCTACTGGTTCCCATATTAGAATGCGTAGGCAGCTTTGGGAAAAAAGATCTTTGCCTGCTTATATCAAAATGTTTCCCCTAATGGCCACAGGTATGTGCAACATTATATGCTAATCTATTTAGTGAATTATATTCTTCACATTTGACCACAATTGGTGGATCATGAGGATGCAAACACAAGAAGTTACCATTACCTTCTTCCCCCTTGAGGCTGTTAACCAGTCCTTTCCTTAATGTGATATTATTTCCACACAAATACAACCCATTACATATGGATGATATCATGCCAATGTTGAATGTTAAACTAGCAACTAAATCAAAACCATTGTCAGAAGAGAAAACTGTTGATGCCTTATCTAGCATACCATGGACGTAGCCATTTGCCAACTTATTGCCAATCACCATGTCATATGCATTTGCCAATGCAATCGTAGTTTAGATATCAGATTTGAGGCCAACTAAAATGATATGAATTTGTTTATCAGGGTTTTGAATTGTTCTATTGTTGCTTGCCTTGAGAGCACTATTGGATGTGAGGTGACATGCCTTGGTTTCTTGCATTTGACCCATATGCTCCAACCATTGAATCATGTTATCATTCACAATATTTTCCCTATGCTCATCTAAGGTCAATTTGGATTTTTTTCTTATCCTTTTGTATGAGATGATGAAATTATCAACAATGATGATATTAAAATTAGAAATTTTACCCTTTATACATCTTAGAATATCACCTGGATCTCACACCATTATGCACAAACAATTTTGAGCCAAAGAATTTATCTTCACTTGTTTACCCTTCTTAGGATGATGGCAAAACTGAAATAGATTTGTGCTATCATTCCCATATCTTGAGTTGTAATTATAAGAGTGCTTATCCTCTTTGGCTGAAGTAGGAGCTTTTGAGAGATTTATTTCAGCATTAGAATCAACTAAAACATTTTATTTAATTGCATGTCTATCAACGCGATTATTCTAAAATTCAATCTATTGTGGTAGTGGCTCACTTTTTGGAAGATTCTTTTCAACTATGGACATTTTACATTCAATGTGTAATGTCTGCTTCTTTTTGACTTCATTAATACAAACATTTTGTTTCTCAGAAGTCATACCTTTTTCTATTGAGGACTCTTCAAGACCTTCAACTTGCATGGTGGATTCTTTTGGTTCTTGATTACTGCTTTCTTCACTTTCTTGTAGCTTTGGCCCTTGCTTTTTCTTCCTCATTCAAGGATGAATTCTTAGGTTCTTGTTCCTTGATCTCCTTAGCAATCTTTTGAGGTTTTGGTTTTAGCTGCTCTTCTTTCTTCTTCAATTTTCTACTTCTATCTTCTTCGATCATCTTTCAAGAATTCTTCAAAGGTAAAGTCAAAGTTTTCATCATATGTGGGAAGCTTGCTCAGATGATTTTGAGTGATCCTTCTTCCTCTTCATCTTGGCTCATGCCTCCTTATTAAGTCATAGAAATCTTGGAGGTTCATGTCAGCTTGAGATTTCAAGTTTAGATTATAATATTATTCACTGTAGGCCTCAATCAATTTTGAGTTGTTGCTGCCATTCTTCTTCTTCTGACTCATGCTTCTTCAACTCTTTTCTGTCCAACTATATTTTTATTGATGCCACTAAATCTTACATGCTATTATGATATTCTTCTAAATGCTTGTCCATTCTTCCTTTCCTTTGTTTTATCAAATCCACAAAACAATATCTCTATGTTTCCATTATAATTCATAGGCTAGCTAAATCGCTGCTCTATATCTTACCTTGCAGGCTGACAGGGTCATCGCTTTGACACCATTGAAATGTCCCTTCTAAAATAAACCAATAACCCATGCGATTTTCTGATTTCTGCACTTAGGAACAGCTGTAAGTTTCACAAGTAATCATTGACATATTAACAAACAATTGACAAACATGAACCATTCATCGACATTTCTACAAATAGTTGGCATACATAACCCACTGCTGTTCTTACCACTAGACAATTTCACAAACAATTGACAAACATACTAGGTAGCAACTTACAATATTGTTATTCTAAACCCTACTAAAATTGTTCATATTAAGGAGCTGTATAACATTGTTAACAATACCAAAACCTAGCTGATTTCTTTTATTTCAATAAACTGAATACACATATTAATTGATGAGATTATAAATGGAGGAACAATGGTGTGACAACAACCTCTTACTCGTTGAACCCCCAGTCCAATGATCATGTACAACAATCAACAATCTCCCATGGTGGCTGTCTGATGTGTAGCAGGTCACGCCAAGCTATAATGTATTATGACTGGCTTGGAAGATGAAACAACAATATCCAAGGGTTTCGATCTGTTGTTGGGTGATGATTGCAACATACGTGAGTCTCCACACTTCTCAAATCACGGTGGAATGCAATACATGCCATGACATCAATACAAAGTGTCGTATGAAGATTCCGAACAAGTTTATAATGGTATATGGTAGGGCCTTCAATGATGCACAACAATGAATACTTTGAACCTTCACCCAATTCTGAAATTGATTAGAACCTTTGACCAGTTGAAACTGGAAATAATCACAATCTTTGGCACAAATATGATTCTTGGATCGAATCACCTCACATGGACAAAAGGGTTTTCATCCTCCAATCCAACTATAGAAAGTAATAGGATTTTCGTCTTCCAAATCTCCGCTCTCATAGGGTTTTTGTCCTAGAAGAAGAAATTGAACAAAAAATGCTCAAACTTTGGAATAGGGTTTGATAACAAATAATGAATCATTCTTTTGAGCCCAAATCTTTTATAATTTCCCTTTTTCTAGTCGCCCTAATCTTAAAAACATTTAAAACACTTTTAGATAAATATTACTTTTTGGCCCACTTAATGAATATTACTTTTTTTGGCTCCCTTTATAATAATAATACATAAATGTCTTTTTTCCATGTTATAAAATAAAGTAACTTTATGACGACTTAAAAATATTATTATTAAACTATTTCTGTAATTAAATATTTAGAAAATGGGACATGACATTCAAGCACAAACTTCCCATTTTCAAATTTAGAGCAACACTAGGGTGTTAGATGCAACAAAAAATGTACCCTTTATATATTTTTGCACTCCTTATTTCTCCGTTTTAAGACATTTTCTACAAAAGCACAAGTGGAGAATTTGAAAACACAAATTAATGTTTATGATGGACTCAAAATGAGCAAAGGCCTACAAATCAAGTGGTCGCATGCCCACCTTCATTCAAGAGAGTGAAATGGCCGAAAGTTACTTAATCATAGGTTGTACCACTAAAAATAATAGAATTATAAAAAAATGACTTTGCAAGCAATAGGAATGGATCTCTTAACCTCCTATACTCTCAAAGTCTTAATAGAACTTGTTTCAACCAAGTCTTCCACTTTACATGTTGGAACATGAATTCTAGATATTTAACAATGCTTTAAACTCTAGCATACTCTCCCTTTTAAAAATAGACTTTGATCTCTCCAGACTTTGACCAAAAAAGGAAGACAAAGATTTGAACCTGTGACCTCAAACCTTTCAACAACTTCCTATCATCTCATTTCCAACTCATCTACATATCCTTATGAGATGCAAATGCAAAACATCTAGATAACCTGACAATTGTTTTGTTTAAGCCTCAAAACAAAGCTTATGAGAATGCATCTTGGGCAATATGCATGTACAACAAAAGAATGGAATTCTAGGACCCACGTGAATAAATCTATTTGAGCAAACTTTAATTTTTTATCACAACAAAAGGCCAAACTTTGTTAGAAAATAAGAAATCAAAGATTTATATGATTCCAACACTTTTTGTTATAGCTGGCTACTACGGTGCCTTTCCTCCCTTACAATCAATGCGTCCAACGTTCCAATGCCCTTTATGAACATTCTTTTTATCAAATTTCCATACCCTTCATGCATTAGTTTATTACATTTCAGGCAAGATTTTGGAATGCCTCAGGCTGCAATTTTTATGCCCTCATATTTATTTTTACGGCAAGAAAACATTAGTATATATAAAATCTTTCTTCAGCAAAAAACAAAGCCAAATATTATTTATGAAAGCAATTTGATGCAGCAATCTGAACGCATCTTAATCATAAGAAAGCTCTTCCAAACAATGTATTTTCTGGCAAGTCGGGTATACTGGGGGACCCACTTGTCAAAAGAAAATGCAAAAAACAAGGTACACTCTGACACACAATTAAACAACCCATGCATTTGGGAAAATTGGATTTAAACTTTAAAAAACATACATTTCCAGCAATATGATCCTTGCTTCGGTACTTGAATTTTCAGCACTCGAGCAAAATATAATATTCAACCTTCAGGCAGAATAAAATCTTTGAAAAACCCTCACTTGGAAAAAAACAGCAACAAAAAAAAAAAAAAAAAACTTCTTTAGGAAAAATCATTTTTGTTCATCTCCTTCACTGTTCTTCTATGGCTTCATCTCTCTTCCTATGTCTGATGGTAAATATACAGGTTGAAAAACATAGAGAACTATATCTTATTGAGACAAAAAAATAGAATAATATATTGGTTACAATGTTTAATACAATTGCAATTTTTATAATGCTTACATGGGCCTTCAACCAACGGGTTTGCATGGGCCTTCAACCAACAGGCTTAACTGCCCGTTTAATGATCTGTAAGTAACTACCTACTTAAATATCTTCAGTCACAAATGATTAAGATATTCACATTGATTAAACAAAACTATATTATGTAAATGTAACATAAGGTATGGGATCACAAACCCAACATTCCCCATCCACTAGACGAAGTACCTTGACCAAAGGCTTTGTCCTTTGTAACCATTACAATTATCATGTTCAAACTCAAAAGAAGATTGAAAAATAAAAAACAAGATGCACAAAATGGTGAAAGTGGAAAGTGAAAATAGACTTATCTTTATGATCACAACGGCTTTCCTCCAAAAAACCTCATAAAAAAGACATTGTACAACATCAATACCATCTTGCTTTGTCGGATAGGTGGAAGTTGTCTACTCATCGCTTACAGACATCTTATCGAGATATGCCTTTGCTTCACATAGGGACTGCATTGTAATCAAAGTTGTGGCTATCTTGTAATTCCAAGATGGAAAAACCGTGTTAGGATACTAGCACAAGAATTATAACAGATTCTCATAAATAAACAATAGCATTCAACATAGTTGCATGGAATGAAGCAAATTTATGTAGAATTGTAGGGTTTGACCCAAAATTACTCTAAAATATGTGAAGGAAGCATGACCACTTCAAAGGGGCAACCTCCCAAATGCCTAACCATAGAATTGTAGGATCGTAGTGCAAAGCTACTTCATAAAATAATAAGGAAGCAATACCACTTCGAGGGGGCAAACTCCTAAATGCTTAAGCCAAATATGAATTCATACCTATGATGATGTCCAAATAAATATCCAATCCCTATTTGTAACTCAATTAGTTTGGGACAACTCCAAAGGCCTAACGGAGCCAACTACTAGACACTAGGAACTTCTACGTAATTATGGCAAAGGTTTATGCATGCACCACATATGCTAGTCCATAACTCATCTATGCATATGATATGTGTACAATGAGGAGCACAACATGCTCCTCTCTTTTAGAGAAGTGTTTCCCTTCACACTTTCTGATTGTGGGTTCTTATACATAAAATATACATCCTCCATTAGCAAATTCTTCTGCTTGACAAGATACTTTGATAACTTTGTTACGTAGTTTCTTGACTCCTCTATTAGTCACTTCTTTTGTTTTAATATGATTCAACCCTAGCCATCCAACTCAATTAATTGTGTACAAGGATTTTGCGATCAATTACCTTCTTCAAGCAAGAGACATGAAAAATCGGATGCATGCTTGAGGATGGAGGAAGCTACAACTCGTAAGCGAGATTCTTACCTTGGAAAGTACCTTGTAGTGCCCATTAAACTTAGGAGCCAATTTGTTTCCATGTTGTTTCTATATAGACTTCGGTTTGTATGATTTCAGATGGAGAAACCTAATCTCCCTCCTTAAACTGATGCTCTCTTGTATGCTGATCGCCTTCATCCATTCTATTTTGTTCCATAGCCAAGTTATCCTTAAGAATCTGTAGCACAACTTGTTGATGTTGAATGTGATCTTCTACCACTTTGACATTGGAGTGCTTATGCAAGTATGAAGTAGTGGATGGTGGGGGGTAGCTAAATTATTTTGGGTGTTGTGTGAAAAGAAATATTGTACAATCATTTAGCTAGAGGCAACTGTTGGACTCATTGAAATTGTTTATCAGCTGGAAAACAATGAAGATATTCTTCAAAGCATTTTTTTACTATCTTTGTTTGCCCATCTGATTGTGGGTGTTAAGAAGAGTTGTGTATTGAGTACCAAGAGTTGCAACAAGTATGCTAAAAATTTGCTCAGGAAAATAGGATCTTGATCACCAACTATAATTTTTGGATTCCCATGTAGTTTTGTACTGTGTCGATGAAGGCACCGACTATTGTCTTTGCAGAGAGGATGGGACAAGGCACAAAAGTGAACATATAGTGAGTTTGTCGACTACAACCATGGTCACGCTTGTCCATTCAGACCTTTTGTAGTCATGTGAAAACATCCACAGATACTTCCATCTTTATCATGGAATGGAGTGGTGGAAGTAGACCCAGTGTCTCGAATGCTTTTCCCTGAAATTGCTAGAAAAATCATTAATTTGTTTACCATCTCGTTTGAGTCTTTCCCCACAAAAATGACGTTTGACCCATTAGTAGGTTTTGAGAAAGTCTGAGTTTCCTTTGATGGGAAAACCATATAATTATGAGAGTACCACTTTTTATAGCTAACAATCTTGGAAAGTTACTCCCTATCCTTGTAACATAACGAGTCGTCCCTCCACACAAACTTGTTGGACGAGTTTGCATCTTGTTTAATCTTTTGAATGAGTTGGCTAGTCGACGAGTCTTGTTGCCATTCTAGTTTTGCGGTGCCAAAAAAGTTTGGTTGGAGGACAGAAATTGCACAAAAAAGTGATTCAACTTCCTCTTTTATGGAAAGTGCATCTTCCACCACATTTTTCTTACCTTTCTTATACATGATCTCAAAGCCATACCAATGCATTTATGAGATCCATTTTGATTTTTCTTCTAAAGAAAGTTTCTCCTTCAAGAAGTACTTTAAGCTATTTTTTTTCATATGTGGATTTGGAGGCATACCTTCCTTTCAGTTATAGGGCATCCACCATGAAAGTTTTGCTGAGGTCAGATCTAGCAAGAACAATATCACACACGAAATGTTTTAGGGCCTTAAATTCTTGAGTTGCCTCGACACTCCACACAAAACCATCTTTTTTTAGGAGATCTATAAGTCGAGATGTAATGTGGCCATAATTCTTTACAAACTTCTTGCAGTATCTTGTAAGACCCAAGAATCCTCCAAGACTTTTAATTTTCTTTGGAAGTGGCTAGTCCATCATTGCTTTGATCTTGTTAGGGTCCACCTTGGCACCCTGAAATGATAAAATATGCCCTAGATATACTACTACTTTTATTCCAAAAGAACAATTAGAGGGCTTGACATAAAGTTGATATTGCTTCAATAAACTTTATGTGCATGTTGCAGGTGTTCTTCCCAATTTTTATTTTACAAAAGAATATCATCAAAGAAGACAAGTACATATATCTGAAGGAAAGGCATAAAAACAAAATTCATGAGTCTGATTGTGGATGGTGCATTTGTATGACCAAAAGCCATTACTAAAAATTCCTAATAGCCTTTATGTGTAGGAAAAGCGGTCTTAGGTATATGTTCCTTAATTTAGATTTGATGGTATATAGAACTAAGATCAACTTAGTAAAGAACACAACTCCATGCATTTAATCCAATATCACTAGGTATAGGAAACTTATCATTGTTAGTGAGCTTATTTTGAATCTTGATAGTCAGGGCATGTGTGAAGAAGTATCCTTTTTATCCACCATAACCATAGGTGAGGAATAAGCATTTTGACTTGGTCAAATGATCTCAACATCAAGCATCTCATCAATTATGCACTCGGTTTCATTCCTTTGCTATAAGGGTAGCACTAGGATCGAATATTGGGTGGTTGGCTTCCCAGAATCAACTAAATGGCATGATCATGCTCCTTATTGAGAGGACACTTGGGAATATCTTGAAAAACCCTATAATTTTTGTTGATAATTACATGTAGATTTGGAGGACGAGATGATGATTGAGTTTGTGCTTCTAGGGAGAATAATTATACGACAACTCTCAAGGCTTCTTTTTTAAACATCTTCTCCATTCTACGCGATCTAATTATTAAATTATACCAATAGGGCCATAATTGGTCAATAGTGAAATTTTCCAAGCAAATAAAAGAGAACACAATGCAAATGTTTGGTGTTGTCAAAATACACCAAAAGAATAATAATCGAATATAATATAGATCGAATGAATAAATGATAGATGGTTGAATAGATGTAAAGCATTGTCTTTATACACACCTATCAACATATGACAAAAGGGTAGGCACTTGCAAGGTTCACACTAAACTATGCAAGGTACATATCACAAGTTACATATGACTCAGTGGACCCAACGAACCCAATGGAACACCACAAATGTTAGTGACTCATAGGGAACCGTAAATATGGGTTTTACATTATAATTGAAGGATAATAGTCAACTCCCATTTCAATGTAATGTGGAGAATCTACCCAAATGCCGATGATGATCAAATGCTGAAGCTTCTTGCGAATTTGAGCAATACGTCCATCACTTCAAGCTATCAATCCTATATACATGCCTCAAAAGCTGCATCCTTTGAAATCGAGAGGCCAAAACATGAAGCAAGAGACTCAAAAGTCACCATCACAAAAATTGGATTTAATTGTGAATTACACAACAAATCGATCATTGAATAATCCATGAAGTGTGTACATGCCCCTCAACCAACACCAAAATCTGAAGCAAAACACTAAAAGTGCCATCAAGATATGCCATGGGACCTAGAGTCTGGGACATACTATCTTGAAAGTCTTATACAAATATGCCATTCAAATATTCTGCCATAGGTCCTTTGATGTAGGGCTTCCTACTCTGAAAGCATCCCTCAACGTCCTGCTCTTGAAATCATAGAGAATTGAAAGGACTTCACTTTAGATGGTTGTCTTCCAATGAAAGAATGAAGGTGGTCCTCGTAGGACACATGACCTCCAACAATTGTCTGAATAAACTCTTGAAAGCAAAGATTATATCAACATAATATGCAAAGGCAAAGGCAGTCCACATAAGACACAGCTTTCAACAATATTGCTATGCCCTTAACCTATAGCATGTCTACGGATATGTGTAGCTGACTTGTGGTTTACATATATTTCATATTATCTTGTCACATTTTTCTATGTTCTTAGTAAGTTTGGTCTATGGAATAACCTTGGCTAAGTAAAGTATTTGTAGGTGTTGACCATTTTTTGGCCTACATACCAAAATTTTGCCTAAGTGTGAGAGTGTGGGCATTCAAGCAAGACTTCGGGTTTTACACAACGGAAGAATTCGGGTTTTTGGAAGAAGTCTTTGGGTTTTACAAGAGACAACTTATTTCACTTTATGAGTGATCAGCAGTTGAAACCCCTCAGCAGAAGTAATCCGGGTTGGAAAACCCGAATTACTCTTGACAGTGCAAATCGGGTTTTGAGAAGTGATTTGCTTATGAAAGTTTTATCAACAGAAGTAATCCAGGTTGAAAAACCCAAATTACTCTTGACAATGCAAATCGAGTTTTGAGAAGTGCTTTGCTTATGAAATTTTTATCAGCAGAAGTAATCCAGGTTGGAAAACCCGAATTGCTCTAACGGTGCAAATCGGGTTTTTAGTTGTGCTTTACTTATGCGGCTTTAGCAATAAGAGCAAATGGATTTTCCGAACCCGACTTACTCTTGGCAATTCAAATCGGGTTTTGGGGGTTCGCGACTTCTCTCTTGTGAAGTAACAGACAGTCAAAATCCCGAAGTCAAGGTCTCCGAAATGGTCGAGGTAGTCACAGGGATCAAAAAGCCCGGAGGGCAAAGGATAATTCCTGCGGACTTTTTGTCCGCGGGAAAGTGAAAGAACAGAAATCCCGAAACAATTCCCACGAACAAATTGTCTGCAGGAAATTCAAAGTGCAAAGGGTCGAGGAAAGGTACAAATCAAAAGCCCTGAAGGGCACCTGCCCTTTGGGAAGGTTCAAGACAAAGATCTCGAAGGGTAGGTGCCCTTTGGGAAAGATTGGTACAAAAAGCCTGAAGGGCACTTGTCCTCCGGGAAGGATTGAAAGCAAGAGACCCGAAGGGTAGGTACCCTTTGGGAGGGACAAAATCAAAAGTCCCAAAGGGTACTTACCCTTTCGGAAGGTGCAAAACAAAAGTCTCGAAGGGCAGGTGCCCTTTGGGAAGGTCCATTTTGGGGGTTCTGAAGGGCACCCGCCCTTCGAAAAAGACGTAAGGATGAATCCCAAAGGGCACTTGCCCTTCGAGAAGGCTTCGGGAGGGTTCAAAGAGAAACCCGGGGAAGGAAGGGGACAAATTCACGCGGACAAATTGTCTGCAGGGAAGTGGAAATAACAAAACCCTGCGGAAAAGAAAACCCGAGGAAATAAAAGCCCGGGTAAAGAAGGAATAAACAAATTCCTGTTGGTAAGTGGAAAATAAAACTCGGGAAAATGTTTCGGGGAAGATAAAGCCCAAGAGGAGAAAGGAGAAAACAAAAAGGCCACGGGAAATAGACAGATAGAGACCAGAAGATTCCAGAAATAAACAAAGGCGAAAACCCAGAAATAGATGCGAGCAAGAGCCGAACATGCAAAGAGAGCGCCAAAAATAAAACAAAATAATCAGATCGCTGCCAAACATGCAGTTGCTTCCAGAATAGAGTTTAGAACACAGAAAAGACAAGACAAAAATAGAAAAGCTATTTCCAACCGTATGAGCTTCAACTAGCTATTCGTCTAGATCACGCATCTCATGCAAATCGTTCTGCCAAACATTCCAACGGTTCAAGCTTGACTTCTATTTTCAGACTTTGGCGTAGACTTCATGCAAGGAGCGAAATAACCCAAGCTTGAGCTTGCCATCTACTTTCAATGCCAAAGTTTTTTCATGCAAGACAAAAGACAAAAATAGACACATTGTAAACGCTGAGTTGAATGGATTTAGCTTCTTCTATTTTCTATGCCAATCTTGGCTGTTTGTAATTTCTATATAGTTTGGCTTTTCAGCCTTAGAATTTGATCCCTCTTTTGGCAAGAAAATTTCTTCCAAAGATTGTGCCGTAACCTTTTTCAGAATCAACGAGAAGAGGACTGTGTTTTTTCAATTTCTAATAGCTGGTATAGTGTACTATTGTTATAGATTTGTCTAAGTGATAGATTTTCTTTCTTCCTTGTCAAAACTGGATTTGTACTTAGTTACTATCTGATTATTTATGCAGGTCACGTTCTGTGTTTGACTATCTTTTGCTGAGTTTATAGTGGATCTTAGTGGCTGTTTAGTGCCTTCTATCAGGGCTATTTCTATGTTTCTATCAAGCTTAGATCATTAGACAAAACTTTTTTGTGAAATACTTATGTGTATTGATCAATTGGAATTGAAGTTTTGCCTCTTTCTTTGTCTAAACCAGTGTTCTTAGAAGCTCGATTTGAGTGGATCAAACAAATTAGGTGTATCACCATTTTAGCTAGGATTTCCTTTCAAGTTTTTTTTTCTTTTTTCTCCAGGCAGTTTGTAGTGTAGAAGTTGAGATCCTCATAGATACATCTTACAGGAACTAGCCTTCTCTGGAGGTTCTTCTCATCATTGATGCACCCAACCTCGTGAGAAGATCCCATTGTTTCAATTGGAGCGAGGATAGCCATTTCAGCACGTCTTCGATCATGGTGCAACTCCAGGTTGACAATAAGAGGTAGTGGTTAGTCTTTGATCATCATATTGTGAATTTTGTGTTTATTGCATTGTTGTGGAGATTGCCCCCTCGAAGTGGCTTAGTCATATGTATCAAGTATTTTGCTCTTTCGTCAATTATTGTTGTGAATTTGATTATTCTGCTCTTAATTCTACTATATATTATTCCATTGTTGTGGAATATCTAAGTAATTTCATTACAAGTGGTATTAGAGCATTGATTTGGACAAATTTTTGTGGCGTTTTTTAGATCTGGTGTTGCGATTATCCTGAGAGCTGAAGGATCGGAAAAATATAACTTGCAATCCGGGAAGAATTTAATTTTTTTGCCACCGTAGTATTGTTGGAAGTATTTTTTCGAGAAAAAAGTTTGGAATTTTTTTTGCACCCTTGTGTAAATTGGTAGTAATTGGATCCATCTCGGCGAGATGATCACAATGGTATAATCTGCTGGTACACTTTTTTTGTGTCCAAAACCCTCCATCCTAAGGTTTGTGCATAGCTAGTCCTAACACTCTCAACCACAAAAGAGGGCAAGACACTTCAAAAATTCCTTACAAAGACGACATGGAGTCTGACACTTCAGATGCTTTGGTTTTTGAGGTGGTTTATCAACTTTAGTCAAATAAACAAAGCATGGTGAGGAAAGATGATCTCGATGCGATAAAAGGGGACATCAGTGGCATAAAAGGGGACATGGATTTTGTGAAGAATCAGTTGGCAACTGAGTGGGTAGTTGACCAATCTTGTGGCTTAGCTTCCACAAAATAATTCTCCACCACTCCATTTGGGTTCTTCCAATCCGAACAATCACAACTCCAATACTAGTTTGAAGCATTGTTGTCAAAAGTGGAAGTGCACAAGTTTGATGGTAAGGATCGACTCATTTGGATCAATCAAATAGAAAATTTATTTGATAAACATCAGATTCAATGTGCACAAAAGGTAGTAATGGCATATCTATATTTGGACCCTGAGTAGTTCATTTGGTATAGGTGGTTGTGTGCTCAAAAGAAAAAGGACGTTTCGGTTAGCTGATCGGTGTTAACTGAGCAGTTGCAGATGCACTATCGCAACGTATTAGAAAACTACTTCAGCTAGTTAGCGAAGTTATGAGAAACAAGTACTCTTAAGGATTATATTCAACAATTCTAGAATTTATCCTTACGCATGGATGACATCAATGAGGACAACATGGCCGACCTATTCTTGGGTGGGCTCAAGGATAAAATTCAACTTGAGGTTTGCATGTTTAATCCAACTTCAGTATCTGAATCCATACGATTAGCGTGCAAGGCAAACGAAAAAGGTTTGGCCAAATGAAGGGCTTTCGCTAATTTCCAAGAATGCAATTTCAAAACACAATCATTTCCTCAACCTACAAGATTGACCCCTCAACAAATTGAAGAGAAGCGTGCAAAAGGGTTGTGTTTCAGCTGTGACAACAAGTGGATCAAATGACAGAAATGTGCCAAAAATAAGTTGTTCTACATTTAAGGCGCCAATGAAGATGAAGATGATGACGAGGCCTCAAGTGAGGGTATGGAAGAGCCAGAGGAGGAATCTGAAGATTCTCACCCTACTATCTCTTGTCATGTCTTTTTAGATATTACTACTCAAACTCTTAAGGTGGTAGGTTTTCTCAAGTAATAGAAGGTAACAATGTTGATTGACTCAAGAACTACACACAACTTCATCAGTAGTAAGTTGGCTACTCGTTTGAATTGTTTTATCTAACCAACTTCAAAATTTTAGGTCATGATTGTAGATGGTGGCACAATCAACTATTTTGAAAAATATCACAGTATCAAGCTTGCTATAGGAGACTGCATACTAGATTCTCCTATGTTTGTTATTCTCATGGGTGGGGCTGACATTGTTTTAGGAGTACAATGTCTCACAAATTTGGACGTAATAGAAATGAATTTCTAGGAAATGTTCATGCGCTTTCATTATGAAGGTAGAACATTTGAACTTCATGGATTATGAACAAAATCTCCACAAGTGGTTAGTTTGCATCAGAGGACAAAGATTCCTAAAAAAGGGGCCGAAGGATTTGTAACATGATTGTTTTCCATTGAAGTTCAACAAACAAATGTATCTACACATCCTGATTTACAAATGATTCTTGATGACCGCCCAACTATTTTTGGCATCATGCCAAAAGAACTACCACTGAAAAGAAAGCATGACCATGCCATAAGACTGCTTCTAGGTAGTACACTTGCAAAAATTTGACCATACATGTATCCTTATGCCGAGAAAAATGAAATTCAAAAGATGGTATATGAGATGCTGGAGGCAGGGAGTATCAAACATAGCCAAAGTGAATATTCGACCCCGGTGGTCATGGTGCGTAAGAAGGATGACACTTGGAGGATGTCTCCAAACTATAGAGAACTCAACAAGTACACCATCAAAGATAAGTTCCCTATTTCGGTAATTGATGATTTGCTAAGTGAATTACATGGTATTGGTTATTTTACCAAACTAGATCTTCGTTTTGGATATCATCAAATTCGGATCAGAGATTAGGATATCCCTAAAACAACTTTTAGAACTCATGAAGGCCATTACGAGTTTATGGTCATGCTTTTTGGTCTCACAAATGCACCATCCACAAATGAATATTGTTTTTAGGTCTTTTTTGAGGAAGTTTGTGTTGGTGTTTTTTGATGACATTCTAATATACAATAAAACTTGGAAAAAATATTTGAAGCATCTGAAACAGGTATTGTTAGTTTTAGAATAACAACAACTTTATGCCAAACCTTCTAAATGTGTTTTTGGAGTCCAAAAAGTGGAGTACTTTGATCATATTGTTTCACATGAGGGAGTCAAAGTCGACCCTAAGAAGATCAAAAGCTATGATGGAGTGGCAAGTGCTAAAACCCCTCAAGAACCTTTGCGTTTTTTTGGGGCTAACAGGGTACTTTCATAGATTTCGAAAAATTAATGGTAGCATAGTAGTTCCACTCACAGGCTTGTTGAAAGATTCTTTCCATTGGAATGAACCAGCTACCAGGAAATTTTGAGAAGCTGAAAGAGGGCATGCGTACCATTTCAGTTTTAGCTTTCCCTGATTTTTCCAAATTTTTTGTGGTGGAATGTGATGCATCAAAATATGGCATGGGAGTAGTACTCATGCAAGAAGGAAGACCCATTGCATTTGAGAGTCTTCAACTCAGGGAAAAATAGGCTCAAGCCAATCTATGAGAAAGAGTGATGATGGCTATTCTTCATGCAGTCAAACAATGACAACTTTATTTGATGGGTAGACACTTTTAACGTAAAAACTGATCATGATAGTCTAAAATATTTTTTGGAACAACGATTGCCATTAGAAGAACAACCAAAATGGGTGACTAAAATGTTGAGATATGACTTCGAAATATTTTGCGGTTGAATGTGGTGCATCAAAATATGGCATGGGGTTAGTACTCATGCAGGAAGGAAGACCCATTGCATTTGAGAGTCCTCAACTCAGGGAAAAATATGAAGACTTATAAATTTTTTGTGGTTGAATGTGATGCATCAAAATATGGCATGGGGGTAGTACTCATGCTGGAAGGAAGACCCATTGCATTTGAGAGTCCTCAACTTAGGGAAAAATAGCTCAAGCCAATATATGAGAAAGAGATGATGGCTATTCTTTATGCAGTCAAGCAATGACGACCTTATTTGATGGGTAGACACTTTTAAGGTAAAAACTGATCATGATAGTCTAAAATATTTTTTGGAACAACGATTGTCATTATAAGAACAACCAAAATGGGTGACTAAAATGTTGGGATATGACTTTGAAATATTCTATAAGAATAAGAGAATGTGGTAGCAGATGCACTCTCTAGGAGGGATGAATCGGTTGAGACATTGTTATGTACAGTGACCATTTGGCATGCGAATTGGTTAAAAGAGACAAGATTTGAATGGGAGAATGATAGAGATACACATGTTTTGATTCAAATCTTCTGCATGGTTATAATGTTTCTGAAAAATTTGAATGGAAAGGGAATGCATTATGGTATAAAAATAGATTATACCTATGTAAGAATTGTATCGCACAAGATCCTTCAGGAGCTTCATGCATCTCCAATAGGGAGGCATTTGGAATTTTTGAAAACCTATCATAAAATCAAGCAAGATTTCTTTTGGGAAGGACTCAAGGGGGATATACAAAAATTTGTGGCAGAGTGCATGGTGTGACAACAGAACAAAGGTGAAACAATTAAGACACCAGGCCTTTGTAGCATTTATCCATCCCTATCTAGAGGTGGGAGGAGGTTTTCATGGATTTCATTACAGGGTTGCCGAGGTTTGAAGGTAAAAATGTCATTATGGTAATTGTGGATAGGCTCACGAAATATGCGCATTTTTGTTCCTTATCATAACCATTTGTAGCCAATACAATAGCTATTGCTTTTCTCAATACAGTTCAAAAGTTGCACGGTACTCCCAAGATCTTTGTCAATGATCGTGATCCCATCTTTACTAGTAAAATTTGGATTGATTTATTTGCATGTTTGGGTATTCAGTTGGCTCATAGCTCGTCATATCATCCTCAATTTGATGGGCAAACAAAGGTGGTCAACAAATGCTTAAAAGGGTATCCCGATTGTTTTGCATCAGATAAACAGGAACGATGGGTTCATCGGCCACCACTAGCAGAATAGTGGTATAACACTTCCATACCTCTTCCAAAATGTCTCTATTGGTGATACTTTATGGTTATCATCCCCCATCCATCACTTCATCTTGGAAGGTGTAGTCCAAGGGTCGAGTTGTTGAAGAACACATTCAACTTCAACAAGTGGTACTAGTTAGTTTGAGAGAGAATTTAGCAATAGCACATGATCAAATGAAGTAACAAGCACTAATTCTTCCCAAGTTTTGCTATATATTAGAATGTCATAAAAAAAACCAAACAAACTTCCTAAAAAAGGCCTAAAAATAGTATTCATCAAACTCTGAAATGTAGATGGTGCATTTGTGAGACCAAAAAACACGAAGATAAATTCATAATGGCCTTCATGAGTTCTGAAAGTTGTTTTATCTCTAATTCGAATTTGATGATACCCAGAACGAAGATCTAGTTTGAGAAAATAAATAGCATGATGTAATTCATCTAACAAATTATCAATTACTGGAGTAGGGAACTTATCTGTGATGGTGTACTTGTTGAGTTCTCTGTAGTCTGGGCACATCCTCCAAGTGTCATCTTTCTTACACACCATGACCACCAGGGACGGATATTCGCTTTGGCTATGTTTGATAATACCTGCCTCTATCACCTCATGTACCATCTTTTAAATTTCATTTTTTTGGGCATAAGGATACCTTTATGGTTTGATGTTTGGAGGTGTACTATTTGGAAGCAATCTTATGGCAATATCATGCTCTTTTTTTGGTGATAGTTCTTTTGGAATGGTGCCAAAAACAATTGGGTGGTTATCAAGAATCATTTGTAAATCAAGATGTATAGACACATTTGTTTGTTGAACTTCTATGGAAAACAATCGTGCTACAAATCATTCAGCCCCTTTTTAAAGAATCTTCATCATCTGATGCAAACTAAAAACTTGTGGAGATTTTGCTTGTAGTCCACGAAGTTTAAATGTCTACCTTCAAAATGAAAGCGCATGAACAGTTTCTAGAAATTCATCTCTATTGTGCCCAAAGTTGTGGGCCATTGTTAATTGTTGATAAAGATGAAGAATTAACTAGATTGTAATTATTCTACTCTCGATTCTACTTTTATTGCATTGTTGTAGAGGTTGTCCCTTTGAAGTGGCTCAATCATATTTATCAAATATTCTGTTCTTTCATCAATTATTGTTGTGGATGTAATTATTATGCTCTTAATTTTGCTATGTATTATTCCATTGTTGTGAAACATCTAAGTAATTTCATTACAAAAATTTATCACCTACTAATGATGATTGTCTTCCAATGAAAGAACGAAGGTAGTCTTCGTAGGACATACGACCTCCAACAATTTTATGAATAAACTCTTGAAAGCAAAGATGAAATCAACATAATATGCGAAGGCCATGGTAGTCCACGTAGGACAGACAACCTTCAACAATATTCCAAATCAAATCTCGGAAACAAAGCTGAAATCATCATATGACCATCTCTCCATCACATAGAGCTCATGATCTTCTTGCATCCTTTATCTTCAGCTTCCAAATAAGTGTTGAACACACTGCTTAAGAGAATAATTTTGTAATGGATCCACAACATGTGTCTCCTCCATGTTCCTTAACTTCTTTTAGGATCTCATAATTCTCTTTAGAAGTAGGAATAATCTCATGTGTCAGATCAATAATCACTGACATCATGGGGTTAACACCCAAGTCTCTCTCTTCTAAAGCCTCAACAAGTGTAGCATCTCCTAAAACAATCTCGTCATCCTTTGAAGGAATGTCATAATTCTCCACTGAAGATCTAGGAGATTGTACCTAGGTATCTCATCCTCATTTGTATCAATAATCTGTCTATGAGTGTTGAAACAATCCCCTGATCAGAGATGACATCATACAAATTAGCACTCAAAAAACAATTATATGGTAAGTATTATTGATCTCAACATTACCACTACCTATAACATTAAGTGTAGAATCATCTGCTAAATGGACCTTTTCATGATTCGCTTTTCCAAGTGCCTAGATCAAACTACCATCCTTGGCCATGTGAGGAGTACATCTTAACCATAGTTTAGCCTCATCTCATATCCATGGCCACCGATGAAAATAACAAAGAATCAATAATGAGAGAAAAATGGCTTCATGTATACCCTCCTCACATTCTCTCTTAGCCAAGGACAAATCAGACCATTATTTCTCCTAGGTGGCTAGGACTATCATATTCAAATCAGTGGTGATCATCAGATCTTTGAGAACTTGTACGTGCTTCACATGTCCCGTATTGAGGCTAGGAATGCCCCCTATGTCCTTCAAATGATATATGCAATAAAAACATGTTCTTCTTCCACCCGCTTTGATGCTATCATGAGAGGCCTTTGGAGACTTCAGTTCTTTTTTGCCCTAAGGGAATCCACTATAGGACTTCCACAGTGAGAATCCTCTAAATAACCAATTCTTTCCCTCCATCATGTGAAAACTTCTCAATGGGAAGAACAATACCTTGGCCATTCTTTCCAAGTTCACCACCAATGTAATCCATTTTCTGAAGCAACTTTGAACCAATTCTTTTTGTGTGATTCTCAAATGCTTCAATCTTGGGAGGAGTTTCATTATCAGCATTATCATTATCAAATACATAATCAACAATATGGGCATCAACATGATAAAAAGTAACATGAACATCAATAGGATCAACAATATGAGCATCAACAACATGATCAACAATATTAACCTCAACCAAAGCATGCATCAATGACAGAAATCAAAAGATCATGAGTAGAGGTAGAGTCATCTACAAACTCAAAATCAGCTGAAGTGGAAGCATCAACACACTGTTTTGCATGCTTTTTAGTGCCTTTATTCTTCTCCTTTAACTCGATCTCCTTTACAAGCTGCGAATTTAGTTCCTTCAATCTCTCATTCTCTTTTATGGAATGAACAAGATCATCCTCATATAGTTCCTTGTCATACGACTTCTTTAACTTAGACCACATCTTATTTGGGATATTGATCACATTGAGATGAAAGCAAGCTAAGGTGAAACATTGGTCAATATTATTCCTACTGCCTGCTCTACCTTATTTAGGTAGTCATTCTCCTCTTCCTCAGTAGAAGGAACGCTCTTAGTCCCCATAAAAATCTTCCCCAAACCCATAGTCCTCAATGTATCCCTCATAGACGATTCCCAATCCAAAAAATTGTATCCCTTCAACATAGGGGCCTCCTGAATTCACTCCATTTTTGCTTCTGATAAGACTACTGGAAAATCATGAAATAGCAACATCACTGTGAAGAGCTCAAAAAATGCTTTCCAATGGCTTGAAAACGAGGTCAAACAAAGTCTGTATGCAAAAGTTATGGCTGTTGGAAATTCAAGTAGAATGTAATGTCCCCATTGTTGCGAGCATCAGAGTTCGGTGGATTTAGCCTATTCTTAGCCCTCGTAGGTTAATATGCATGGTTAGAGGGTCTCTTGATGGAGCTTGGCTCAGCTTCAGTTTGTCAGTACTTAATTAGTTGGCTTTCGTTCAGGGTCATTCGGACACTTCTAGCCTGAGTTGCTATTTTTAGCAGTATTCAGCACTCAGCGTGGGACCCCTGCTATTTCTGGCAGTATGGATTGATAGCGTTCAGAATCACTTCCTCAGTCGACAGCTTCAGACGGCTCGTGCATCAGATGAATGATGAGAGAGATATTAAAGTTTAAGTGACTTAAGTGATTTATTTAATATTTTAATATTATTATAAAGTTATAAAGTAACTTTATAATAATAAAGTCACTTTAACATAATAAAGTGCGTTAAGTGAATAATTTAATGTGGGGGATAAATCTTTTATCCCACATTGGCCAGGGAGGTGTTTGAGCTCTCTTAAGAAAAGAATAAAAGGAAAGGCAAGAGCTCATTCTCAGCATCCAAGTTTATTTTGATCATTTGAATCTTCTTGAGCATTTGTAAGGCCTGATGGTCTGCAAATTTTCAGTCTAATCCTTGAGAACGATACCTCTCAAGTGATTGCATAACTGAGGGTGTGAAAGATCATCTGAAGGGTTGCACTTTGAGGAGGAAACATTCAGTTTCTTCATTTGAGCATCATCGACAAGCTTTGGTCAAGGGTTTACATTGCATAATCTGAAGACTTTCATGGCAGCCATGGCAATGAGTTCTAATCTTTCATTCTAGGTGTTTGTTGAAGCGACAAGAACATCCAATTGAAGTGCCCTAGCTGGGAGAACATTCTCAAGACAATGGAGGTCTATTTTGTTTGGAGACCTTTGGAAGGCCATTACAGCTGTAAATAAGGAGGAATATATGACTGTAATTTCTGAGGACAGCCACACTTCCAAGTTCGTTTTGGTCACCTAAGAGGGTTTTCAACATCAAGCATAGTGCCATTTGGAGTGCCCAATTCCAAGGAACGTTTTGTTTATGCCAAAGAATCCAAAGGTTGTGGAGATTATTTCAGATTTGAAGGTTTATCCATGGCAGGTCTGCAACTTTGAAGTGGGGCGATTTTGCATTAAAGGAGTCCAAAAAAATATCAAATATCATCCAAAAGGGGTGCCCAACATTTCCTAACACTTTGGCATTGACATATATTCATTTGGAGGTGGAATTTGGAAGATATGCAAGTCTGATCTGAAGTATACCAGTCTGAAGACAACTCAGAAATTCATATCATTTGAAGGCGTCTCCAATCAGGTTCATGTTGAAATTGTTAGCATTGAGTCTTGGCCATATTTTATGAGCATTGTATTAGAAATTTCATTGCAATTAAGGAGATAATAATTGCTGGTGTCATTTGAGAATTTCGATATCATTTATTATCAGCTAGTTAGTTTGCAGACCAACTGTTTGTAAAAATGTCAGTTGGCTGTAGGTGTTCATTTCTCAGGCTTAGATCATATATATGCATGGAATATTGCCAAAATTAGTTGCACATTCGTGCTAGGTCATTGTTTAGACAATCTAGATTCTTCTTGCAAGCATTCTTATTGATGTTAAGTAAAGGAAAGAGCCATTAAAGCAAACTAAAATGTTATATCAGTCATATGACACTTGTATGTGAAGTGTTTGATAAAATTTCCAAGACCAAAAATCAAAAGTTTTCAACCAGATTTGAGCAGGGTCATTACATAGAAGATGCAAAAAGAAGCAAAAATTAAATGCTTGGGTTTATACGAACTGCCATGTGTCAATGGAGGTTCTATATGGATTGCCACATGTCACTGCCTATTGACTGTGCTGCTATGTCACCTTAAAGACTGACTCAACTTCCACCTAGGCGCCACTTCAATGTTGACTTTTGTTGATTAGGCATTGACTTTGGCTGATTGGGCACTGTTGGCCATTTTTTGGCCTACATACCAAAATTTTGCCTAAGTGTGAGAGGGTGGGCATTCAAGCAAGACTTCGGGTTTTACACATCAGAAGACTTTGGGTTTTTGGAAGGAGAAGTCTTCGGGTTTTACAAGAGACGCAACTTATTTCACTTTATGAGTAATCAACAGTTGAAACCCCTCAGCAGAAGTAATCCGGGTTGGAAAACCCGAATTACTCTTGACAGTGCAAATCGGGTTTTGAGAAGTGCTTTGCTTATGAAAGTTTTATCAGCAGAAGTAATCTGGGTTGGAAAACCCGAATTACTCTTGATAGTGCGAATCGGGTTTTGAGAAGTGCTTTGCTTATAAAAGTTTTATTAGTAGAAGTAATTTGGGTTTAGAAACCTGAATTAATCAGGGTAGTGCATTTTGGGTTTCTCAGGGTGAATTACTTATCTCTTTTTTAAGTAACAAGCAGTGAAGAATCCGAAGTTGCAGACATTGAAAAACAAAAAAATAGACTTGGACAAAAAGCCCGAAGGAATTCCTTCGGAAAAGTTCAAAGGACAAATTAAAAAATCCGAAGGGCAATGTACCCTTCGGAAAGGACATTTCTAAAAAGGCCGGATGCCCTCCAAAAAGCCCGGGTGCCTTAAGATAAAAGTCCGAAGGAAATTGAAAGACATAAAACCCAAAGAAAATATAAGCAAAGGCAAAAGGAAGTTTGTGGGAGGACATCCTTCGGAAAAATTGCAAACATAATAATCCGAGGGACTTGACAAGAAATCCACAAAAAATGAAATGACAAGCCATGGGAGATAACATAAAATTCTGAAGGTCAGGAAATGAAAATTTTGAAAGAAATAGGAACAAAACAAAGGTAAAGACAAAAAGTCCGAAAAAATGAGACAACAAAGAATTCCGAAAGAAATAGGGGGTGAACATAAAGTCAACATGAATAAGATGAGTCAATAGGAGATAGTCCGAAGGAAATCCAAACAAAGGCAAGACATAATTCTGAAGAAATAATTAGACTTGGATAGAAAATAGAAGTCCGCAGAAAATAGACACGAATAGGTAGACCAAAATAAAAGAAAAATCCATACAAGCAATGGTTATTTTCGATTGACTGGTCAAAGCTTCATTTGACTGGTTGTTGAAGTCAAGCTCATCTCCGGATCAGCTCATGCTTTCAAACGTTCCAACTTAACTTCCAACGTTTCAATTGGAGTTCTTATTTTAGCATGGTGTGGATTTCATGCATGCTCTTGTTTATCTCATGCTTTCAAACAATCAAACAACGCAAGAAGTCCATATTTGGAGGTGGGCATAGCATTTTTGCATGATAGGAGTTTGACTTCCTAAAATTAGCCACCATCCTTTTCAACGCAAGGAATTTTCATGCAAGACAAAATAGACTTTTGTAAACGTTGAGTTGGTTTGAATTTACTCCCTCTTTATTTTGTAACGCCAATCTCTTGGCTTTTTGTAATTTTCTATATTAATGGCTTTTCAGCGTTGTAAAAAAGGATCTCTCTTTTGGCAAGCAATCTTCTGCCAAAGTTTGTGCTGTAACTTTTTATCAGAATCAATAAGAAGAGGACTATGTTTTTTCAATTTTTAGCAGTCGGTATAGTGTGCTATTGTTATAGATTTGCCTAAGTGATAGATTTTCTTTCTTGTCAAATCTGGATTTGCACCTAGTTACTAGCTGGTCATTTATGCAGGTCATGTTCTGTGTTGGATTGTCTTTTACTGGTTTATAGTGGATATTAGTGGTTGTTTAGTGCCTTTCATCAGGCCTATTTCTACGTTTCCCTCAAGTTTAGATAATTAGATAGAACTTTTTCGTGAAATACTTGTGTATTGATCAATTGGAGTTGAAGTTTTACCTCTTCCTTGTCTGAATAAGTGTTCTTAGAAGCTCGATTTGAGTGGATCAAACAAATTAGGTGTATTACCACTTTAGCTCTGATTTTCTTGCAAATTCTTTCTTCCCTTTTTCCTAGGCAGTTGGCGTAGAAGTTGAGATCCTCATTGATACATCTTACAGGAACCAGCCTTCTCTGGAGGTTCTTCTCACCATTGAGGCACCCACTCTCGTGAGAAGATCCTATTGTTTCAACTAGAGCGAGGATTAGCCATTTTAGCATGCCTTCGATTTAGGGTGCAACTCCAAGTTGACAACAGGCACTGCCACATGCCCACTTCTTAGTGGGCACAATTGATTGGGCTGTTGATTAGGTGCTAGCAGAATGCCACCTTACCGCATATCCACCATGAGTCTTCAACCTGTCTACCACATGTTGCTAACTGCTGCCATGCATCCACCACATGCCATCACAAAAGGTATTCATTGGGATTGGACCTCGCAACCTCTGCTCCCAACACTCTCGCGCTCGAGTGATAGCCAATTGAGCTAGGCCCTTCCTCAATACCTGTAATGTGGCTACCAGGTTTTGATGTAAACTTGCTAAAAATTATCCAAAGTGTGCACACGGTCATAAGTTGTTGCACTCACATGTCCACTTGGTAGCGCTAAGTCCCTTCATTGGAGACGCACAATTCTTCTGTTTCAAATTCAAAGGCTCGTATGGAATTTTTTTGTGATGAACAGAAATCAAACCCTGCTATTTTTCCTCAAGTAATCCAAAAATGCAATCAGATCTGAAAATTACTCCACTAGAAGGAGACCTCCTTTAGAAATGCACTTTATTCTATACAAGCAAACTCTTGTGTCATGAGAGCTCCGCAAATGTAATTCTATTTGAATGAGTTCCTCTTAGCTGCAAATTTCACAAGGAATATAGATCCAAAATCAAAGTATCTCCTCTGCTCATGAATTTTATTGAATCTTCCTTTTTCTTCAAAAAATTGACCCTTAGTGGAGAAATAAATTGGGAAAAATATTCATTTTCTCTTCTCCATGCAATCTCATAGCAGCAAAGGAAAAGAACTTGGGTTTCCACACTTGGGACCTACAGATTTGATACCGTATTAGATTATACTAACAGGTCCATAATCAATCAACAAAAATACTCCAAGCAAATAGAAGAGAACATAATGCAATTGTTTGGTGGTGGCAAAATATGCTTAAGGAATAATAATTGAATATAATGAATGAATGAGAGTTGGTTGAATAGGTGAAAAGCATTTCCTTTATATACACCTATCTACATATGACAAAAGGGTAGGCCGACCTAAAGTAAGGCATTTCATTTATATACCTCTACATATGACAAAAGTGTAGACCAACCTAAAGTAAGGTGTTAACCCCAATAAAATTTAAGTGCTCTTTTACAGTTGCAAGGTACACACTACACTATGCAAGGTACATATTCATTTTACTTATAATTCAGCAGACCCAATGGACTGAATAGAACACCGCAAATGTCAGTGACTCAAAGGGACCTATAAAGATGGGTTTTATATTTTAATGCCAATCACATGAAATGGTGATTCTTGAAGTCCCTTAAGCTCATTATTTTTTTTCTTTTGATTGAAAGCACATGAAAATCTTCTTAAAGTTGACTTCCATAGTGCCTAATGTTCTCAACCCTTGAACCCCTAACCAACACACTAGCTCCACCCATAGGAATAACAAATATATTGCACATCAACAACTAAATTTCTCATGAGCTTAACCTCATGGCATTGCCCAACACACTTGATCTAGTCCCCACAAGAAATCATCACATTTGACTTTGATGCTGGTTAGATAAAGCATTTAATATGTTTCGCCAACTCATGGTTGAGAAAATTATGAGTGTTCCCACTGTCGATCAACATGACTACCTTTTTATTTTGTATATTTTTAGTTTTCTTTAGAGTTTGAGGGGTGATAAACTCGGCTAAGGCAAGGCAAGAGATAGTTGGGTTTTCCATGTCTTGTTTTTGTGTGGTATCATCCAGTAGAAGAGGGACTTCATCAAAATCCTTCATCATCTACTCCTTTAGCATACTCATTTTAGAAAAGTTTCTTCTCTCTGTTGTTATGACCCTTGCTCCATTTGCTGTCACAGTTGTAGTAAAGGCCTTTTGCCCATTTCTCCTCCTATTGTTATGGTATCATTCAAGTGGGATGATTTTGATTGTTTTAATTCTAAGCTACATAGGAGTTAATTCTCTCTATGGAAGCATAAGTGTGGGACCTCCGCCATTCCATACTTCATGGCTTCACTTTTGTTGGATATTTTTAGGTTAGTACATGATAGTTTGATGTATTAATCTTAGGTTAGTATAAATTAGCCTAGTTATTAGAGGTTGTTGTAAAGTTTACATAGAATAGGTGCGTGGTTGAGAGTTAATAGGGGATGTTGAAATTTAGATAGGAAGAATATCCTGGAATGTAGGATATGAAAGTTATATATATTATCTTAATGTTTCAATACAATTACCCTGATATGAGCAAATTTTGCC
Organism: Torreya grandis; assembly: GCA_037957365.1. Classification (NCBI taxonomy): domain Eukaryota; kingdom Viridiplantae; phylum Streptophyta; class Pinopsida; order Cupressales; family Taxaceae; genus Torreya; species Torreya grandis. The sequence goes on from JARHVA010001236.1 coordinate 3,218,164, forward strand.
CAATAACTTCTAGGGAAATATTCATAGTTTTCTCCACATCTGCGGTATTATGGAGATGAACATCATGCTTGATGCTTCCCTTTCAACCCACAATGAATAAGTACAATTGATGAGCCTCCTTGATGTCATATAGACCTAAAGACTGAGTTTTTCAAACTCAATATATTAAGTTGTCAACCTTTTTTTCTTGAGATGTGCTAATTGATTAAAGAATGCTTTATTCTTCTCTTGGCTGATATGACCCTTGCTCCATTTTCTGTAACAATTGTAGCAAAAGGTCTTTTACCCTTTTTCCTCTTGTTGTTATGGTATCATTAAGAGGGACTTCATCAAAATCCTTCCTCATCATCTTCTCGTTTAGCATACTCAATGGAGAAAAGTTTTTCTCTCCGCTTTTATGATCCTTGCTCCATTTGCTGTCACAGTTGTAGCAAACGCCTTTTGCCCTTTTCTCCTCCTGTTGTTATGGTATCGTTCAAGTGGGATGATTTTGATTGTTCTAATTCTAAGCTACATAGGAGTTGCTTCTTTCCATAGTTCGCATAATCGTAACCGGCGAGTACTCGCCAAGGGGTCATTTTGGGTAACCGACGGTTATTCGATAGAGCTGGTCGAATAACCACCAATAACCAACAAAGGCAAAAACTACTTAAATTTATCAAAAAAACTTATTTTTATTTAGAAATTGCAGCGTACACAGTAAACTGGCGAGTTGGTTACTCGCTGGTTAAAAAAATTGTAGGTTTTTTCATTGTTTCGCAGTTTTGAGTGGCAATTATTCGCCACTAGGAATTCCCGGCGAGTAACTGAGAAACTGGTGGTTACTCGACGGTTATTCCATCTATGCTTCTTTCTATGGAAGCACAAGTGTGGGACTTCTGCCATTCCATATTTCATGACTCCACTTTTAGGGCAATATGCATAGTTTTCTCCACATCTGTGGTATAATGGAGATGAACATCATGCTTGATGCTTCCCTTTAAACCCACAATGAATAAGTGCAATTGATGAGCCTCCTTGATATCATATATACCTGAACACTGAGCTTTTCAAACTCAATACATTAAGCTGTGAACCTTGTTTTCTTGAGATGTGCTAGTTGATTAGAGAATGCTTTATCCTTCCTTCTCTTATAATACATGGCTAACTCTTAAGTGAATATTTTCCAATTAAGAACTTTGTCTCCCTTATGCTTGAGTGTCCATTGGAACCATCTTGTTTACGAATTTTCCATGTTCAAGGAAGCTAGTGGTACCCTTCGGGATGATAGAATCTAGTGAAGTGCAACAAATTGGCCTGCTAGACAAAACCAAGATAAAGGGTTTGTGTCATTGAACTTATCAACAACCAACTTCAGAGGAAATTGAAATCTCAATCCTAGATTGAAATTTGTCCTTTGAGCATCATCTGGAAAGAGGAAAATGGTTGTTATGTTCTTCAATATTCATTGTGGGAGGAGAAAAATGGGCATTTTGTCTGCTTGGAATCATTTTGAAAAGATGGAGTTGTCCTTTGAGTAGAAAGAGATTTGGTTGATTTTGTCTTAAAGGAATGCATCTTATATTTACTTTAGAGAACAAATGATTTACAATTGCTGAGCATTAAGATTATAGGGAACATCTCTTCTTACATAGACAAGGAAAGAAAGCAGCTAGAGCTGCACCCCACTAGGAAAATAATTCATTGCCCTCTAAAATCAATCAAGCTTAGTGTAGTCAACCTGGAGTTGCACCCTGAAACGAAGACATGCTGAAATGGCTGCTAATTCTCTCTTCAGTTGAAACAATAGGATCTTCTCACGAGGGTGGGTGCTTCAATGGTGAGAAGAACCTCTAGAGAAGGCTAGATCCTGTAAGATGTATCAATGCGCATTTCTACTCTATGCTGCGGACTACCATGGAAAAAGGAGAAACTTGAAGGGGAAATCCTACCTAATGACTGTGATACACCAGAATGTTGATCCACCCTACTTGGAACCTTGAACATTGAACAAACAAGGGAAAAAGAAGACCTTTGATTTCAATTGATCACTATGCATAAGTATTTCATAAGAAAGTTCGATCCAATGACAAAAACGTGAGAGAAAACGATGGAGAGAGCTCTGATACAAGACACTTTGCAGCCACCTAACATCCACTTACAGCTTCAACAAAAGACATAAAACACTGACCATGTCTTGCATAACATGATAAGCTAACAACTAGGTACGAATCAGAATTTGGGAAGGGAGAAATCTATCACGTATGCAAATTGCAGAATGAATGTACACTATGTCAGTCCTTGAAATCTAAAAGTACAGTCCTATTGATTAAAGAGGTTACACAACTCACCAATGACAAAGTTTGGTCTTACCAAGAGGGATGGATTTTACAACGCTGAAAAGCCGTTAATATAGAAAATTACCAAAAACCAAGAGATTGACGTTGAAAATAGAGAGGGAGTAAACTCAAACCAACTCAACCTTTACAAAAGTCTATTTTGTCTTGCATGAAAATTCCTTGCGTTGGAAAAGAAGACAAGCTTTGGACGCATGAAATCTACGAATAGATGTCTTGATTTGAAAACCAGCGAACTCGAAAACAAGAGTAGTCAAATCCACTCAAACTGCTGGAACGTTTGAAAGCCTCCCCCTTGCATGGAATCAATGCAAATGCCAAATTAAGAGTTACATTTGAATCGCCGAAACGTTTCAAGCTTTGAGACAAACGAGAGTGCGTGCATAGATATTTTTGGCTATTTGAAACGTTCAACACTTTGTCCGTTCATCATGCAAGACAACTCTATTTTTAGAACTGAAGTATGCTTGTTTTCTTAAACGTGTTCACTTCATTGGAGTCACTCACATTAGTCTGTGCATGATCTTTGTTCATCCTGCCTTTGTCTTTATTCTGCGTTTGTTTTATTCACTGTTCATGCTTATGTCCATGTTCAGTTCACTTCAGTCTTTGCTCATGCCTCTATTTTTGCATTTGTCTTCTTGTTCAGCCCTGTTTGTGCTTACGTCTCTGTTCATGCTATTGATCATGCTCAGTTCACTTCGTGTTTTCTCTAGCTTTTCCCATGTTCTGCTTTAATTCGGGATTTGGGATTTATTTTGGTCGGGCCTCTGTGTTTATATTTTCCTGTGCTTGGCATTTTCTTTTCTCTTTTCTGGCCTTTGCTTATGCTTTAGCCTTCGGGTTTTTGGTTCTTTGCTTGTGGTCTTGTCTTTTCTATCGGGCTTTTTGTCCCTCCTAAATTCCTTCGGGCTTTTTGTCCGAAGGAATTCTTTTGGACAGAAAGTCCGAAGGAATTCATTTCCTTGTGCCTTTGCTTTATTTCTATTGGGCTTTTCCCTGGGTATTTCCTCCGTCGGATCTTTTCCTTGAATTGTCCGAAGGAATTCGTTTCCTTTGGCTATCTTTCTTCGAAGGGCATGTGCCCTTCAGGAACTTTGTTTTTGTCCTTCGCTTTATGAAGGTGCCCTCCGCAAGGGCTTTTGCTTCCCAAAAATGCCCTTTGGGCTTCTTGATTTGGTCCTTTTAGTCGCCTGGGTGCCTTCCGCAAGGGTAAGGTTCTTCTAGAAGTGCCTTTCGAAAGAATGAAAAAGGTCCACTTCGTTGCATAGTGCCCTCCACAAGGGCTATTCATCCTCAAAAGTGTCTTTCGGAACTTTTGAAAGGGTCCTGCCACCGACCAAGTGCCCTCCGCAAGGGCAGGATTCCTTCGAAAAAATTGATTTTGTCCTTTGGAACTTTTGCCAAGGTCTTCGTGCTTGAAGTGTCCCCCACAAGGGCACAAACCCTTTGGGGTTTCTAAAAATGATCCTTCGGGAAAAATGAAAGGTCCTCTCGTTGTCTGAGTGCCCTTCGAGCTTTTTGAAGGGCACCCGGGTTTTTTGAAATGGCACCTGGGTTTTTTGAAATGGCACCCGGATGAATTGTCTTGACTTGAAAACCATAAAGTGAACCAACCCGAAGGGTAAATACCCTTCGGGACTTTTGAATTGGACCTTCCCGAAGGGTAGGTTCCCTATGGGTCTTTTTAACTGTGCTTTTCCTTTTTTCTTTCAGACACAAAGTCCGAAGAAAATAAACTTTGAACGACTACCACTTCAGTCATTTTTTTGGACTTTTACACAATCCTTAGAGAGCTCTTCCTCTCAGACAAAATGTTCGAAGAAATATTCCACCTCTTATAGCTCGAAAAAATCCTTGGGAAGACAAAATAAATAAACTTACAGCTTGTATGTCTTGGCTTTTGGCTGTACGTGATGCTTAGAAGAGGAGGAAAACCCTTTCAAATTGCTGTAGATGGCCGCTTGGGTGGCTGCAAATGCATATTTAATAACCCCAAAACTGATTCACAAGACAAACTTGGCAGCATAACAAAGTTTCAAATAGTAGGGGTGACAACTTGCCCTGTGGGGGCAAAACTGTCAACATTTTTGGCGACTCAACTGGGAAGCATGCCTGCTATGCTTGAGAACTTAGACCATATAGATGCTATTTGAACTCTCAAATGGTGAACCTGATTTCTGACTGAAAATCTCCCCTTGACTTTGGTTGAAGTAACCTTCTCCCTCAAAATAGGAAGGGAAAAACACGAAAGCAGGAAAACTAACTAAGAAGCAAATGTGCAAATAAACACTTATTGGACAAAATTGAAGCAAACCACTATGCTTGAACAACACTTGGAGGAAAGCAAAAACAACTGTGTACATAGAGCTTTGCTCTTCAATAACAATGTTTCAGATGTATCCCATTGATTGGGATTGGAAGCTCTTGGCCGTCCATCTTGGCAAGTTGGAAGGCATTATGGGATTTGCAGCTGGAGATTGTGTATGGACCACTCCAAAGAGAATCAAACTTCGTGTGCCTTCTTGGTTTGGCTCGATCCTCATCCCACTCGAGGACCAAATCTCCTTTATTGAAGCTTCGTGAGGAAGCTCGTTTGTCAAACGTTCTTTTCACCTGTATCTGATGACTTTCCATGGCTAACATGGATTGATTTCTTGTCTTTTCTAACTCCATAAGCTCTGCATACCTGATTTTCATAGGCTCATTCTCCAACAACTCAAGTTGATGCATTAGTTCAAAAGCTAAAAACTCAAGAGAAATAGGTAACCTTGCTTCTTTACCATATACTAGCTTGTATGGAGAGTTGGCTATTGACCTCTTGTAGGTGATCCTATCAACCCATAGAGCTGACTTCAACTTGAGATGCCATGACCTCTGATTGTCTTCAATAGTCCTTCGTATGATCTTTAAGAGGTTCTTGTTTGTAGATTCAGCAAGGCCATTTCCTTGTGGATAATAGGTCGATGAAGTGCTGAGATAAACTCCGTGTTGGACAGCCCATTGGCCAATCCTAGATCCCACAAAAGCCATTGCATTGTCAGAAATAATGGTTGAAGAAACTCCAAACCTAGTAAGCAGACCTTCATAGAAATCAAGAACGTTAGTTTCATTTGCTTTTTTCAATGCAATTGCTTCCATCCAACGTGTGAAGTAATCCGTAGCTGTTAGAATCCACGTATGCCCTGAATTCGAAAGAGAATTAATGAAAGAGAATTAATGAGACCAATAAAGTCCAATCCCCATTGGACAAAAGGCCGATCCACTACAATTTGCTGAAGGGACAGGGCTGCAAGTTTAACTTTTCCTACAAACGTAGCACATTGTTTGCACTTCATAATCCATGTATGGCAATTGCCAAATATAGAAGGCCAATAGTACCCATCTCTCATGATTTTAAGTGCTGTAGTTTTTGCAGAAAAGTGTTGACCATGTCCATCATGGAATTCTTCAAGTAATCTTTGAGTTTGGCTTGGTTCCACACACCTTAGTAACATTCCATTAATATTCATTTTTGAACAAAACACCATCAACGAATAAGAATGGAATTGATTGCAATCTGAAATACCTTCTTTTTGAAGCACTTAGGTGAGGGGTAGAAACCATCTTGCAGATAGCTTACCAAATCACAAAACCCACTGGAAGGTGCGGTGTGAACAGCAACAATCTCTTCATCATTTGACACTAAAACAGCTTCATTAGTTTCTTGCAAGTCCTGAGCTAGATGCTCACAAAGTCCTTTGCCTCTAACCAGCTTTGTAACTTTAATTTCGACGTCATATTTCATTACCTTGGTTATCCAACTAGTGCTCTTCTCATTTATGTCTTTGTTCAGAAGCAATTCTTTGATGCTTGGATGAGCAACCATTAGATGTATTTTATTATTAGACAAGTGCCTAAAGTTTTTCAGATATCTTATAACTGAAAGGACATGCTTTTCAATAATAGAATACCTTGTTTCATACTTCTCCAAGCCTTCGCTGTAGAAAGCTATTCGCTGCTCCAAATCTTAATGATTCTGCTGCATAAGAATGCATGAAATGGTATCCATATTAACATACGTATACAAAATGAAATCTTTTGTAAAATCCGAATTTAAAAGCGTATGAGCACTTGCTATGGCTTTCTTAACATCTTCAAACCCTTTTACTTCCTCCTTGGACTAGCTGAAGTTTTGATTTTTCTTTAGCATGGCTATAAGTGATTTAGCTATAGTAGCGAAATCTGAAATGTATCTCCTTATAAAGTTGATTTTTTCAAAGAAACTTTGCAAAGCCTTTTTGCTCTTAGGTAAGGAGAGTGCAAGGATGTATTGAATCTTTTTAGAATCTATGTTTAAACCATGCTTTGAAACATGTCCAAGAAGCTTACCTTCATCAACCGAAAATACACATTTTTTGGGATTTAGAGATATCCCAAATTGCCTACACCTTTCAAAAAGTTGTTTGAGATGAACCATGTGATCTTCTGTATCTTTTGAAAACATTGTTATATCATCCAAATAAACAAGCACATACCTATTAAGAAGGCCTTGGAAAGCCATATCCATGGCTCTCTGAAAGGTTGCTCCAGCATTAGACAATCCGAATGGCATCTTTCTGTATGCAAATGTCTTCCTCTTAGTCGTGAAGGCTGTCTTGAATTGGTCCTCTTCTTTGACCAAAATCTGATTGTAACTACTATATCCATTCAACAAGAAAAATCTCTCTGAACTTGCAACAAGTTGTAAAATTTGTTCCATTGATGGCAATGGTAGTGGTTTTTAAGCGAAGCCTTGTTTAAATCACGAAAATCAACACACAAACGAATCTCACCATTCTTTTTCCGTACTGGAACGAGATTTGCCACCCAAGTTGAGTGCTTGATTGGAAATATAATAATTGATTCTATGAACTTGTGAAGCTGAACTCTCGTCAAAGGCTCAAGCTTTGGATTGATTGGTCTTTGTCTTTGTCTCACTGGTTTAGTTTTCTCTTCTAGCTCAATGGTGTGTTGAGTCAAACTTGGATCAAAACCTTTGAGATCACTATACTGCCATGCGAATATATCAACAAAACTTGTGCATAAATCAATGAAAGCTTTATTTTGTGAAGTGCATACCTTGCTCAATTTCAAAATTTTACCAGCTGCAATCTCTACATTGGCATAGTGCTCTTCCTTTGTTGACAAGGATGATTTCTCTTTCCTTAACTCATCATCTTCACTGAAAATATTTTCAGGAGTGACCAATCCCTTGGGTAGCCTATTTATTTTCAGTTGTACAATTTGATGACCATATCATTGTAAATGTTTCGACTGATTTCTCAAAGAAAACTCAGCGTCTTCCTGCAAAAATTTCACAATTTGATTGTCATTTTCAAACACCTGCCAATTTTCTTGGTTATTCGAAACGGATGGCCTTACAACTATTTTTATATGTGACTGAAAAATGTCACTTTTTACATCCTCTGGGATATCAAATTGTGCTCCAACAGCAACCAACCTATCAACATGTTTATTTCTATCTCTTGGCATTGCCTAAATATTAAAAGCTTGAAAATCTTCAAGTAAATCCCACACTCTGTCTGTAAGATTTAAGCAACAAATTCTTGCATACATTCCTACCTCTTGGTGGACTACAAGTTCATTATCTCCAAACACTGACATACAATTGACTTTCGTTTTCCTAGCCCATTGCAAACCATGAACTAATGCTTCATATTCAACAATATTGCTTGAACAACGACATTGAAATTTAATAGAGAAGAAATATCTTTGTTCTGTAAGAGAAATTAACATCATTTCAGCTCCGGTTCCATGCTTATTTCTTGATCCATCAAAGCACAATTGCCACAAGCCTTCATTAGATTCATCTTCTTTGACCATGGCTGGAATTGGTGCATCGTTCTCATGAAGACAATACACACCAAGACCTTCCTCTTCAATCAGCGTGTAGGGATCATGCTCATGCAAGGTAGAAGCCCACTCATCAAGAAACAAATATGGAACTCCATCCAAAGGTGAGTCCTTTTCTACATCACTAGTTTGTAATATGTCATCTGAGATGATACAATTTGCATTGACAACACTTGGCATATAAAGCTCCATATGAAAACGTGCAACAGGCTCTGAATGAATTGTTATCTTTGTACCATACCTAGTTTTGAACAACAAATAGGTCCAATTAGCTGATAAATATCCTCCAATCTTTGAGGTGAAGTACCTTGAAAGACACAGCGAAATAAGGAGGCAAGTCCACCACTACAACATCCTGTTGAATAGTAACGTTAGAACAAGCATGTAATGTCAATTTCACATCTTTGATAATGCCTACTGTCTTTGCTGATGAACCATCCAATTGCAATACCCTTTAGTATTTGGCTCATAAACAAGGCCGAGCTTGTTTGCAATCTGTTTGGGCATTACTGTACTGCTAGCTCCACTATCCACCATACAATTATGAACCAAAGTATCACCCACTATCAAAGAAAGATAAAAATGGGTTTTTTTTTAATTTTACCTCAGTTTTGTCCACCTTTGACATTTTATTTCTTTGCTGCCCCTGTTGCTTAGTTGTTGATCCGAATTTGTCAAGACAACACCTTCTTTCTCAACCAGTTTTAGAGACAATTCAAGAGCTGAAAGTTCTTGAATGAGTTTATCCTTTTGCCTTGGAATTGAAAGAGAATCTCACATGCTAATGTTGATGTTAGACTTCTTCATTTGATCTACAATACTGAACTGAGATGCACTAACCTTTGATTGCACTTTTTGAGGTACTTGTTGCTCACGAGTTAGAGGTATTTGCTGCACTTTACTAAGCTCTATATTCTGATTTTTTTGGGCTGTGGGGGCAACAAGCTGCTCTTTTGTACTTTTAGCAACAATACTAGGAGTACTTAAAGTATTTGCTACTGCTTGGGTTTCATAAACAACTCTTCTTTTAGTTCTCTGATAGGTTATAGCTGCAACTTGACTACTTGAATCGTTAGTTTTAACACCATGAGTAAAAACAACATGATCATCGACCTGCCAATTTACATTAATTGCATCAGGCTGCCCTTGAACTTGATGAGTCACTCCTTGTGATGTCAAACCTGTATCTTGATATTGACCTCCTTGAAAGGAGAACTCTTCTTGTGTCATCTGTGGCATGGTGATATTCTATGATACCAAGGCTTGGTTTTGAGCATCATTGAGATTTGAGCGCTGCCACCCTGAATCCTGCACCAAATTATTTTGAGGTGGGATTAGAACAATGGCTTTTGATGTGGAAGGAGCATTCGGATCAAGAGCAGCATATGGCTTAGTTGGAGTTATGGCTCCTTGTGCTTGATAGGGTGGTCTATTGTATCTGAAACCCTGAGAAGGAGACCTTTGATCTTTGAAAGACTGATAGTTGTTCTGATTTTGCTGTTGATAGGGTCTATTAGACTGAAATTGCTACATTTTGAGCTGTACTATTTCATTTCCAAAAGATTGTAGCAAACTTTTCAACTCTCCTATCTCACTAGCTTGACTAGTAGGGGCTGCAATAAGAGTTTGAGGTGCTGGAATTGGAGCCAAAGATGGAATTTGAGGAACTTGAGGGGCTGGTATAGAACTTATTTCTGAAAATATGGGCATTGGAGGTCTTGGAGAAAGCTTACTTGCTTGTATCAAACTATTTTCTGCCTTTATTGCAAATTCATAAGCATCTGGCAAAATAGTACCACCCATTGACTGTATCACCACACTAATCTCAGAATTAAGAGCTTTCATAAAATATAGAAATGCATATTCAGGAGATGGCCTAATCAGAACCGGTATCCTAGTCCATGTCTTCTGGAATCTGAGATTAAAATCGGACATGAACTCATGAGCTCTTTGTATGGCAGTTAATTGCTCAACTAAAAATAAGTGATCAGATTTGTCTTCAAATTGCTTGACTAAGGCTGCACCCAATTCATCCTAGGGGGAAATGGATCTAAGTGGGAGGGTTCTATACCACTGTAATGTTTTTCCTTTGAAAGTAGCAGCAAGCAATCTAATAGCAACATTATCGTCAACGACATTATGAACTGAACAAAGATTAGCCACATCCTGGATATCCTTAATAGGGGTTGTTTGATTTTCTCCTGAGAAGAATGAAATACTTTTGAGGGTAGATACATGAATGCGATCAAACTGTGCTAGATTCAATGGACTTCCCCTATTGAATGGAGCAAACACTTGATTTCTAATGGCCATCTGGATAGTGGAGATTGCAGTGTTTAGAACGATAGGATGAGAGGGAGGTAAATATTCTCTTTGAGGATATGGATTTGCCCTCCTAGAATTTGCTCTTTTATAAGTTACAAATTTAAAAGGAATACCTTTACTCGCTGATCTTGTGGTAACCTTTGGCATGAATGGATTGCCTGAATGATGTTATGAACTTTGCAACTAGATGTAGATGAATATCCTTTGCTGCTGTGAAAACTCTTTAGATATGCAAAGAACTTTTTTGTGGTCCCACTGGGTGTGCCACTGACCAAGTGCCCTCTGCAAGGGCAACTGCCCTTGCGGAGGGTGCTCAGGGGATGAGAGGACCTTTCATTTTTCTTGAAGGTTCGTTTTCAGAAACCCCGAAGGGTATGTGCCCTTGCGGGGGACACTTCAAGCATGAAGAAGACCTTGACAAAAGTTTCGAAGGACAAAATCATTTTTTTCGAAGGACACCTGCCCTTGCGGAGGGCACTTGGTCAGTGGCAGGACCCTTTCACAAGTTCCAAAAGGCACTTTTGAGGACGAATAACCCTTGTGAAGGGCACTATGTAGCGAAGTGGACCTTTTCCATTTTTTCGAAGGGCACTTCTGGAAGAATCTTACCCTTGCAGAAGGCACCTAGGTGACTAAAAGGACCAAATCAAGAAGCTCAAAGGGCATTTTTGGGAAGCAAAAGCCCTTGCAGAGGGCACCTTCATAAAGCGAAGGACAAAAGCAAAGTTCCTGAAGGGCACATGCCCTTCGAGAAAAGAGAGCCAAAGGAGACATTCCTTTCGACTTTTTGTCCGAAGGAATTCAAGGAAAAGATCCGACAAAGGATATGCCTGGGGAAAACCCTGATAGAAATAAAGCAAAGGCACAAGGAAATGAATTCCTTCAGACTTTTTGTCCAAAGGAATTCCTCCAGACAAAAAAACCGAAGGAATTCGGGAGGGACAAAAAGCCCGATAGAAAGGACAAGGCCACAAGCAAAGAACCAAAAACCCAAAGGCTAAAGCGTAAGCAAAGGCTAGAAAAGAGAAAAGAAAATGCCAAGCACAGGGAAATATAAACATAGAGGCCTGACCAAAATAAAGCTCGAATCCTGAATTAAAACAGAACATGGGAAAAGCCACAGAAAACACGAAGTGTACTGAGCATGATCAATAGCATGAACAAAAACGTAAGCACAAACAAGATTGAACCAACACTGAACAAGAAGTAAGACAAATGCATAAATAGAGGCATGAGCAAACACTTAAGTTAACTGAACATGGACATAAGCATGAACAGTGAATAAAACAAACGTAGAATAAAGACAAAGGCAGGATGAACAAAGATTATGCACAGACTAAGGTGAGTGAATCCAACGAAGTGAACACGTTTAAGAAAACAAGCATGCTTCAGTTCTGAAAATAGAGTTGTCTTGCATGATGAAAAGGGAAAATGTTGAACGTTTCAAATAGCTAGAAATTCCATGCACGCACTTTCATTTGTCTCAAAGCTTGAAACATTTCGGCGGTTCAAACGTAATGCTTAATTTGGTATTTGCATTGATTTCATGCAAATGGGAGACTTTCAAACGTTCCAACAGTTCGAGTGGATTTGACTACTCTTGTTTTGGAGTTGACTGGTTTTCAAGTCAAGACATCTATTCGTAGATTTCATGCGTCCAAAGCTTGTCTTCTTCTTTTTCAATGAAAGGAATTTTCATGCAAGATAAACTAGACTTTTGTAAACGCTGAATTGGTTTGAGTTTACTCCCTCTCTATTTTCCAACGTCAATCTCTTGGCTTTTTGTAATTTTTTATATTAATGGCTTTTTAGCCTTGTAAAATCCATCTCTTTCTTGGTAAGTGTTGTCAACCTGGAGCTGCGCCCTGATTCGAAGACATGCACGAAATGGCCAGTCCTCTATCCGGCTGAAACAATGGGATCTTCTCACGAGGGTGGGTGCCTCAATAGTGAGAAGAACCTCCAGAGAAGGCTGGTTCCTGTATGATGTATCAATTAGGATCTCTACTCTACGCTGCCGACTACTGTGGAAAAGGGAGAAGGGAAACTTAAAGAGGAAATCCTACCTAAAGGGGGTGATACACTAAAAAGTTGATCTACTCAACTTGGAACCTTGAACACTTAACAAACAAGGGAAAAGGAAGACCTATGATTTCAATCAATCACTTATGCACAAGTATTTCATGGAGAGGTTCGATCTAATGCTTGAAACCTGAGGAAAAACGATGGAGAGAGGTCTGATAAAAGACACTTTGCGGCCACCTAACATCCACTTACAGCGTCAACAAAAGACAATAAAGAACATTTTAACATGACCTGCACAAAGATAATCTAGCAACTAGGTATGAAACAAAATTTGGGAAGGGAGAGAAATCTACCACTTATGCAAATCGCTGAATGAAATATACACTATGCCAACACTTGAAATCTGAAAGTACAGTCTTACTGATCGAAGAGGTTACACAACTCACCAATGGCAGAGTCTGGTCTAACCAAGAGAGAGATTGGATGATTTTTTAAACAACGCTGAAAGCCATTATATAGAAAATTACAAAAGGCCAAAGATTGGCGTAGAAACTTGAAGAGAAAGATTCACTTTGGTCAACTCTAGGCTTTACTTGGCCTTTCAATAAAATATATTTTCCCTTTTGTCCTTGCATGAAGCTTATTCGCTTGATGAAGCGAACTTATCTTTGTTATGAACTGCCCACCTCTTTTTGCATGGAAATCCACGCAGATGTCAATTTTAGAACTCCACGTGAGCTGCTTGATGCCTAGTTGTAGCGTTTGAAAGCTGAGTTAACCGTTATTTAAGCTGAGTTGGACGAAGAGATCATTCTCCTTCGCATGGAAAGCTTCTAGTGGATGCGGCGTTTAACAATTAGTCAACTCTAAATCTGGAACAGTCAACTCGTCGTTTGAATTTGGAACACCTTTTGAAGCTGAGTTAGACCTTCGAATGCATGCGTTGACTGGATACGAACAGGGTTTTAATCATCAGTCAATTGAAGCTTTGATCGATGTTCGAAAATAGCTCTTGCTTGCATGTATTCTGTCCTATTCTGGTCTGCTGTTCGTGTCTATTTTTGGCGGGATTCTATATTCGGATGTATTTGTCTATATTTTTACCCGTTTGGCTTTTTCTTTCGGAATTCTGGCTTTATCCCTGTTCCAACGGTTACTTCCCGCAGTCAAAATTTGACGGCTAGTGGGACGTCACCTTTGGTCATTTTCTCCTTCGGACTTCTCTATATATATTTCCTACGGCTTTCTTTCGGCTTTATTTCCCGCGTCCCTCTTCAGACTTCTGTCTCGCCTCTTTCTCGCGGACAAAATGTCCGCAAGAATTATCTGGCCTTCGGAATTCCTACTTCGGGTTTTTTGTCGGGTTTATTTCCGCAGAATTCCTTCGGACTTCTCTCTCTTCCGATACCTTCCTTTGTTTGGGCTTTTTGCGGCGGTCTTTTTGCATGGGCATCTTGTTTGTTTCTTCCGAATTCCTTCGGGCAAAAAGTCCGAAGGATTTCTTCCCTCTTTTGCCTTTGCTTGTTCATGTTTTTTCTTTGTTTTTCTTCGGACTTTGTTTTGTGCAAGCTTTCCAAATTCCTTCGAACAAAAGTCCGAAGGATATCTGTTTGCCTTTGCTCTTTGAAATGTGCCCTTCGGCAAAGACACAGTGGTCTTGTCACCGAACAAGTGCCCTCTGCAAGGGCTAGTTGATCTCTTGCTTTGCCCTTCGGAAAAATTGAAGGGCCCCCGGGCTTTTTGTGAAGGTCTCTAAATTTGGTCTTGTGCCTGCCTGAAAGGTAGGTGCCCTTCGGATTCTTGAAAATTCCCCATTCCGAATTAATCTTTGGCTTTTCCTTGTCTTTTGTGCGGACTTTCTTTCCCTCCACAAGCGCTGTTTGGCCTCTAAAATTGCCTTTCAGAAAAGTTGCAAAGGCCCTTTTGTCACCTAAGTGTCGGAAACTTGTTTCTTTCCTGCAGAGTCCGTAGAACTCATGCCTGCATAGTCCGTAGAACTCAAACCTGCAGAGTCCGTAGAACTAGCCAAGGAAAACAATGTATTCTTCCTTCTTTGGCTAGAGACGAGAACTTTCCAAGTGGCAAGAGAAAATCTGATTTGCGGAAGATTTGTCAACATTCTGGTGACTCAACTGGGAAGCATGCCTGCTATGCTTGAGAACTCAGACCATGTATAGACGTTATTTGAATTCCCAAATTGTGACCCTGATTTCTGATTGAAAATCAGCTTTGATCATGGCTGTAGTAACCTCTTCCTTCAAAAATAAGAAGGGAAAACATACAAAAGCGGAAAACTAACCAAGAAGCAAATGTGCAAACAAGCACTTATTGAAACAAAATTGAAGCAAACTAGTGTGCTTGAACAACACTTGGAGGAAAGCAAGAAAATAACTAAATATGTACATAGAATTTTGCTCTTTAATAGCAATGTGTCAGATGTATTCCATTCACTGGGATTGGAAGCTCTTGGCCGTCCATCTTAGCAAGTTGGAAGGCATGGGATTTGCAGCTGGAGATCGTATATGGGCCACTCCAAAGTGAATCAAACTTTGTGTGCCTTCCTGGTTTGGCCCGATCCTCATCCCACTTGAGGACCAAATCTCTTTCATTGAAGCTTCGTGAGGAAGCTCCTTTGTCGAATGTCTTTTTCACCTGTGCCTGATGACTTTCCATGGCTAGCATGGTTTGATTTCTTGTCTCTTCCAGCTCCATAAGTTTCGCATACCTGATCTCCATAGGCTCGTTTTCTAACAATTCAAGTTGATGCATTAATTCTAAAGCTGAAAACTCGAGAGAGATAGTTAACCTTGCTTCCCTACCATAGACCAGCTTGTAGGGAGAGTTGGCTATTGACCTCTTGTAGGTGATCCTATCAGCACATAGTGCTGACTTCAACTTGAGGTACCATGATATCTGATTGTCTTCAATGGTCCTTCGTATGATCCTCAAGAGGTTCTTGTTTGTAGACTCAGCAAGGCTATTTCCTTGTGGATAATAATTTGATGAAGTGGTGAGATAGATTCCATGTTGGACGGCCCATTGGCTGATCCTAGATCCTACAAAAGCCATTGCATTGTCAGAAATAATGGTTGAAGGGACTCCAAACCTAGTGACCAAACCTTCATAGAAATCAAGGACGCTAGTTTCGTTTGCTTCCTTTAATGCAACTACTTCTGTCCAACGTGTGAAGTAGTCCATAGCTGTTAGAATCCACTTATGCCCCGAACTGGAAGGAGGGTTAATGAGACCAATAAAGTCTAATCCCCACTGGACAAATGGCTGATCCACTGTAATTCGCTGTAGGGGCAGGGCTGCTAGCTTAATTTTCCTACAAACATAGCGCATTGTTTGCACTTCCTAATCCATGTATGGCAGTCACCAAATATAGTAGGCCAATAGTACCCACCTCTCATGATTTTGAGTGCTGTAGTTTTGGCAGAAAAGTGTCCTCCACCAAGTCCATCATGGAATTCTTCAAGTAATCTTTGAGTATGGCTTGGCTCCACACACTTTAGTAACATTCCATTGATATCCTTCTTGAACAAGACACCGTCAACAAGCAAAAATGGAATTGATTGCAGTGTGAAATACCTTCTTCTTGAAGCACTTAGGTGGGAAGGGTAATGACCTTCCTGAAGATAGCTTACCAGATCATGAAACCAGCTGGAAGGTGAGGTCTGTACAGCAGCAATTTCTACATCATTTGACACTAGAACAACTTCGTTGGTTTCTTGTAAGTCTTGAGCTAGATGCTCACAAAGTCCTTTGCCTCTAACCAGTTTCGTGATCGTAATTTCTATATCATATTCCATCACTTTGGTTATCCAACCAACCCTTTTTTCATTTATGTCCTTGTTCAAAAGAAATTCTTTGATGCTTGGATTAGCAACCATTAGAAGTATTTTATTATTAGACAATAAGTGCCTAAATTTCTTCAGAGATCTTATAACGAAAAGGACATGTTTTTCAACAAAAGAGTACCTTGTCTCATACTCCTGCAGGCCTTGGCTATAGAAGGCTATTGGCTGTTCCAAGTCCTCATGGTTCTGTTGCATAAGAATGCCTGAAATGGTGTCCACTTTATCATATGTATACAGAATGAAATCTGGATTCAAGAGCATAGGGGCACTTGCTATGGCTTTCTTAACGTCTTCAAACCCTGTTATTCCCTCCTTGGACCAGCTGAAATTCTGATTTTTCTTTAACATGGCTGTAAGTGGTTTAGATACAATTGCAAAATTTGAAATGTATCTCCTTATAAAATTGATCTTTCCAAAGAAACTTTGCAAAGCCTTTTTGCTCTTAGGCAATGAGAGTGCAAGAATGGATTGAATCCTTTCAGAATCTATGTTTAAACCGTGCTTTGAAACGACATGTCCAAGAAGCTTACTTTCATGAACTGAAAATACACACTTTTTGGGATTTAGGGATATCCCAAATTGCCTACACCTTTCAAAAACATGCTGGAGGTGCACCATGTGATCTTCTGCATCCTTTGAGAACACTGTTATATCATCTAAATAGACAAGCATGAATTTGTTAAGAAGGCTTTGGAAGGCCATATCCATGGCTCTTTGAAAGGTTGCTCCAGCGTTGGACAAACCGAACATCTTTCTGTATGCGAATGTTTCCCACTTGGTTGTGAAAGTTGTCTTGAATTGGTCCTCTTCTTTGACCAAAATTTGGTTGTAGCTACTATACCCATCCAATAAGGAAAACCTCTCTGAACCTGAAACAAGCTGTAAAATTTGTTCCATTGATGGCAATGGATAGTGGTCTTTAAGTGAGGCCCTGTTTAAGTCACGAAAATCAACACATAAACGAATCTCACCGTTCTTTTTCCGTACTGGAACGAGGTTCGCCAACCAAGTTGAGTGCTTGATTGGAAATATAATAGCCGATTCTATAAGCTTGTGAAGCTCAGCTTTCATCAAAGGCTCAAGCTTTGGATTGATTGGCCTTTGTCTTTGTCGTACTGGTTTAGTTTCGTCCTCTAGCTCAATAGTGTGTTGAGCCAAACTTGGATCAAACCCTTTGAGATCACTATACTGCGATGCAAATATATCAGCAAAATTTTGGCATAATTCAACGAAAGCTTTCTTTTGTAGTGGAGTGCATATCTTGCCCAATTTCAAAATCTTACCAGTTGCAATCTCTACATTGGCATAGTGCTTTTCCTTTGTTGACAAGGCTGGTTTCTTTTTCCTTAGTTCATCGTCTTCACTTAAAATATTTTCAAGGGTAACCAATCCCTTGGGTAGTTTATTGGTTTTCAGCTGCACAATCTGATCACCATACTGCTGTAAGCATTTTGCCTGATTTTTTGGAGAAAACTCAGCTTCTTCCTATAAAAATCTCACAATTTGATTGTCACTTTCAAATACCTGCCAATTTTTTTGGTTATCTGGGACAGAAGGCCTTACGACTATATTAATATGTGACTGAGAAACGTCGCTTTTAACGTTAGCTGAGATATCAAATTGTGACCCAACAGCAACCAATCTATCAGCATGTTTATTTCTATCTCTTGTTATCGCATGAATATTAAAACCTTGAAAATCTTCAAGTAAATCCCATATCCTGTGTCTATAAGATTTAAGTAACATATTCTTGCATACATTTAAGCTTTTTACTTGGTGAACTACAAGTTCACTATCTCCAAACACTTGCAGACAACTTGCTTTCATCTTTTTAGCCCATTGCAAACCGTGGACTAGTGCTTCATATTTAGCAACGTTATTTGAACAGCCAAACTGAAATTTAATAGATGAGAAATACCTTCGTTTCGTAAGAGAAACTAACATCATTCCAGCTCCTGTCCCATGCTTATTTCTTGATCCATCGAAGTATAATTGCCACAAGCCTTCATTAGATTCGCCCTCTTTGACCATGGCTGAGATTGACGCATTGTTCTCATGAAGACAATATACACCAAGACCTTCTTCAATCAGCTTGTAGGGATCATGTTCATGCAAGGTGGAAGCCCACTCATCAAGAAATAAATTTGGAACTCCAGCCAAAGGTGAGTCCTTTTCTACATCACTAGTTTGTACTACATCTAAAATGATACAATTTGCATTGACCATACTTGGCGTATAAGGTTCCTTGTGAAAACGTGCAATAGGTTCTGAATGAATTGTTACCTTTGTGCCATAGCTGGTTCTAAACAACAAGTCCAATCAGCTGATAGATATCCCCCAATCTTTGAGGTGAAATCTCTTGAAAGACACATGGCAAAATAAGGAGGTAGATCTACTACTACAACATCCTGCTGAATAGTTACGTTAGGACAGGCATGTAATGTTAGTTTCAAATCATTGATAATCCATACCGTCTTTGCGGGTGAACCATCCAACTGCAATATCCCTTTAGTAATTGGCTCATAAACAAGGCCGAGCTTGTCTGCAATCTGTTTAGGCATGACCATACTGCTGGCTCCACTATCCACCATACAATTATGAACTAAGGTGTCTCTTATTATCAAAGAAAGATAAAAAGGGGGAGTCTTCTTTACTTTTACCTTAGTTTTGTCCACCTTTGATATCTTATCTCCTTGCTGTACTTGCTGCTTAGTTGGCGGATTGAGTTTGTCAAAACAACACTTTCTTTGTCTACTAATTTTGGGGACAATTCAAGCGCTGAAAGTTCCTGAATGAGTTTGTCCTTTTAGCCTGGAATTGAAAGAGTATCTCACATGCTAATATTGACATTAGACTTTTTCATCTGATCTACAATATTGAACTGGGATGGACTAACCTTTGATTGTACATTTTGCGTTATTTGTTGCTCACGAATCAGAGGTATTTGCTGCACTCTGCCGACCTCTACATTCTGATTTTTTGTGACTGTGGGGGCAGCAAGCTGTTCCTTCATACCTTGAGCAATAGTACTAGGAGTATTTGGCGTATTTACCACTGCTTGAGCTTCTCCCACAATTCTTCTTTTATTTCTCTGATAGGTTAGATCTGCAACTTGATCATTTGAAGCATTAGTTTTAACATCTTGAGTAAAAGCAATATAATCATCTACCTGCCAATTTAGATTAACAATATCAGGCTGCCCTTGGGTCGCTCCTTGTGATGCCAATCCTGTATCTTGATATTGACTCTCCTGAAAAGAGAAATCCCCCTGTGTCATCTGTGGCAAGGTGCTGTTTGATGATACTGAATCTTGGTTTTGAAAATCATTGAGATTCGAACGCTGCCAACTTGAATCGTGCACTAAATTGTTTTGAGGTGGAGTTGGAACAATGGCTTTTGAAGTAGGAGCATTTGGATCAAGAGCAACATATGGCCTAGCTGGAGTTATGGCCCCTTGTGCTTGATAGGGTGGTCTATTTTCTCTGAAACCCTGATAAGGAGATCTTTGATCTTTGAAGGGCTGATAGTTGTTCTGATTTTGCTGTTGATAAGGCCTATTTGATTGAAATTGTTGCCTTTTAAGCTGTACTATTTCATTTCCAAAAGATTGTAACAGACTTTTCAGCTCTCCTATCTCACTAGATTGACTAGTAGAGGCTGCAATAGGACGCCGAGGTGCTGGAATTGGAGCCAAGGATGGAACTTGAGGAACTTGAAGGGTTGGTACTGAATTTATCTCCGGAAATATGGGCATTGGAGCAAGATATCCTGCTTGAATCAGAGTATTTTCTGCCCTTATTGCAACTTCATAGGCATCTGGAAAAGTATTGCCACCCATTGATTGTATCATCACACTAATATCAGAATTGAGAGCTTTCAAAAAATAAAAAATGCATATTCTGGTGATGGTCTAATTAGAACTGGTAACCTGTGCCATGTCTTTTGGAATTTGAGATTAAAATCGGACATGAACTCATGAGGAGCTCTCTGTATTGCAGTTAATTGCTCAACCAAAGATAAGTGGTCAAACTTGTTCTCAAACTGTTTGACCAAAGCAACACCTAATTTATCCCAAGTAGAGATAGATCTAAGTGGGAGGGTTCTATACCACTGTAATGCTTTTCCTTTGAAAGAAGCAGCTAGTAATCTGATAGCAACATTATTCTCAGTTACATTATGAACTGAACAAAGATTAGCCACATCTTGGATATGCTCAATATGGGTTGTTTGATTTTCTCCTGAGAAGGATGGAATACTTTTGAGGACAGATATAGGTATATCATTTAACTGTGCTAGATTTAGTGGACTTCCCCTATTGAATGGAGCAAATACTTGATTTCTTATGGCCATCTGAATTGTGGGGATTTCAGTCTCTAGAACAATAGGATGAGGGGGAGCTAAATATTCCCTTTGAGGATATGGACTTGCCCTCCTAGATCTTGCTCTTTTATAAGTTAAAAATTCGAAAGGAATACCTTTGCTTGCTGATCTTGTGGTAACTTTTGGCATGAACTGATTTTCTGAATGATGCTATGAACTCTTCTGCTGGCTGTAAATGAATATCTTCTTTTGCTGTGAAGATTTTCTGTAAAGAACTCTTTTTGTGGTCCCACCGGACATGCCAAAAACTATTGTCAACCTGGAACTGCGCCCTGATTCGAAGACGTGCACGAAACGACCAGTGCTCTATCCGGCTGAAACAATGGGATCTTCTTACGAGGGTGGGTGCCTCAATAGTGAGAAGAACCTCCAGAGAAGGCTGGTACCTATATGATGTATCAATTAGGATATCTACTCTACGCTGCGGACTTCCGTGGAAAAGGGAGAAGGGAAACTTAAAGGGGAAATCCTACCTAAAGGGGGTGATACACCAGAATTTTGATCCACTCAAAATGGATCCTTGACCACTGAACGAACAAGGGAAAAGGAAGACCTATGATTTCAATGAATCACTTATGCATAAGTATTTCATGGAGAGATTCGATTTAATGCTTGAAACCTGAGGGAAAACGATGGAGAGAGGTCTGATAAAAGACACTTTGCGGCCACTTAACATCCACTTACAGCGTCAACAAAAGACAATAAAGAACACTTTAACATGACCTGCACAAAGATAATCTAGCAACTAGGTATGAAACAGAATTTGGGATGGGAGAGAAATCTACCACTTATGCAAATTGCTGAAGAAATATGCACTATGCCAACACTTGAAATCTGAAAGTACAGTTCTTCTATTGATCGAAGAGGTTATACAACTCACCAATGGCAGAGTCTGGTCTAACCAAGAGAGATTGGATGATTTTTTAAACAAGGCTGAAAGCCATTATATAGAAAATTACAAAATGCCAAAGATTGGCGTAGAAACTTGAAGAGAAAGATTCACTTTGGTTAGCTCCAGGCTTTACTTGGCTTTTCAATAAAATATATTTTCCCTTTTGTCCTTGCATGAAGCTTCTTCGCTTGATGAAGCGAACTTATCTTTGTTATGAACTGCCCACCTCTTTTTGCATGGAAATCTACGCAGATGTCAATTTTAGAACTCCACGTGAGCTGCTTGATGCCTAGTTGTAGCGTTTGAAAGCTGAGTTAACTGTTATTTAAGCTGAGTTGGATGAAGAGATCATTCTCCTTCACATGGAAAGCTTTTAGTGTATGCGGCGTTTAACAATTAGTCAACTCTAAATCTGTGACAGCCAACTCGTCGTTCGAATTTGGAACACCTGTTGAAGCTGAGTTAGACCTTCGGATGCATGCGCTGACTGGAGACAAACATGATTTTAATAATCAGTCAACTGAAGCTTTGACCGATGTTCGAAAATAGCTCCTGCTTGCATGTATTCTGTCCTATTCTGGTCTGCTGTTCGTGTCTATTTCTGGCGGGATTCTATATTCGGATGTATTTGTCTATATTTTTACCCGTTTGGCTTTTTCTTTCGGAATTCCGGCTTTATCCCTGTTCCAACGGTTACTTCCCATGTTCAAAATTTGACGGCTAGCGAGACATCACCTTTGGTCATTTTCTCCTTTGGACTTCTCTGTATATATTTCCTGCGGCTTTCTTTCTTTCAGCTTTATTTCCCGCGTCCCTCTTTGGACTTCTTTCTTGCCTCTTTCCCGTGGACAAAATGTCCGCAAGAATTATCTGGCCTTCGGAATTCCTACTTCGGGTTTGTTTTCGCAGAATTTATTTGGACTTCTCTCTCTTCGGATACCTTCCTTTGTTTGGGCTTTTTGCACGGGCATCTTGTTTGTTTCTTCGGAATTCCTTCGGACAAAAAGTCCGAAGGATTTCTTCCCTCTTTTGCCTTTGCTTGTTCATGTTTTTTCTTTGTTTTTTTTCGGACTTTGTTTTGTGCAAGCCTTCCGAATTTCTTCGGACTTTTTGTCCGAAAGAATTCATTCGGACAAAAGTCCGAAGGATATCTGTTTGCCTTTGCTCTTTGAAATGTGCCCTTCGGCAAAGACACAGTGGTCTTGTCACCGAACAAGTGCCCTTTGCAAGGGCTAGTCGATCTCCTCCTTTGCCATTCGGAAAAATTGAAGGGCACCCGAGCTTTTTGTAAAGGTCTCTGAATTTGGTCTTGTGCCTGCCTGAAGGGTAGGTGCCCTTCGGAATTCTTGAAAATGCCCCATTTCAAATTAATCTTTGGCTTTTCCTTGTCTTTTGTGCGGACTTTCTTTCCCTCTGCAAGGGCTGTTTGGCCTCTAAAATTGCCTTTCAGAAAAGTTGCAAAGGCCCTTTTGTCGCCTAAGTGTCGGAAGCTTGTTTCTTTCCTGCGGAGTTCGTAGAACTCAAGTCTGCAGAGTTCGTAGAACTCAAACCTGTAGAGTCCGTAGAACTAGCCAAGGAAAACAATGTATTCTTCCTTCCTTGGCTAGAGACGAGAACTTTCCAAGTGGCAAGAGAAAATCTGATTTGTGGAAGATTTGTCAACAATAAGATCAGACTCTGCCATTGGTGAGTTGTGTAACCTCTTTAATCAATAGAAGGACTGTACTTTCAGATTTCAAGTGCTGGCATAGTGTATATTCATTCAACAATTTGCATATGTGGTAGATTTCTCTCCCTTCTCAAATTTTGATTCGTACCTAGTTGCTAGCTTATCATGTTATGCAGGTCATGTTTAGTGTTTTATGTCTTTTGCTGAAACTGTAAGTGGATGTTAGGTCGCTGCATAGTGTCTTGTATCAGATCTCTCTCCATTTTCTCTCACATTTATGTCATTGGATTGTATTTTCTCATGAAATACTTATGCATAGTGATCAATTGAAATCAAAGGTCTTCCTTTTCTCTTGTTTGTTCAGTGTTCAAGGTTCCAAGTAGGGTGGATCAACATTTTGGTGTATCACTGTCATTAGGTAGGATTTTTCCTTCAATTTTTTTTCTCCCTTTTCTATGGTAGTCCACAACACAAAGTAGAGATCCTTATTGATAAATCTTACAGGTACCAACCTTCTTTGGAGGTTCTTTTCACCATTGAGGCACCCACCCTCATGAAAAGATCCCATTGTTGCAACTGGAGAGAGGATTAGCCATATCAGCACGTCTTCGATTCAGGGTGCAACTCTAGGTTGACAACACTTAGTGTGCACAATCAAAACCAAATATTGTCTAAATATTTGCAATTGACCCTAATTGAGTAGGGGGTTATCTCACATAAAAGTAGCTTTGCATCTGGTTCTCCAAAGGAAATTGATCGTTGCATACTCTTGCAGCTGTTTTTTGACAATCCAATGAATTCCGTAGGTGTGGTAAAAAGAAAATTGAATTCAATGTGTAACCCCCAAAACACTTCGCTGTTGATCACTTTGAAAAGATATGGTCAATTGTCTCCTCTCCCCACATGCAATGCAAAAAACATCCACAATTCCCCCTTACTCAACCATGTTTTGACAGCTAAACCTTGATGCATTGCTAGCCACCTTACCTTTTGTTTGGAGGAGGTTCTTGCTTTCTAAATGGCTTGATAACATTGTTTCCATTTCACTTTTGGGTCTTTTTTTTGAGGCGGCGGTGCTACATTATTGAGGAGAGTTTGGAGCTTTTATGCATCATCTTTGCTTGCCATGGTATTCTCAAGTGTCACTAGGTCTTGTTTACTTGCATGGTGTTTTCTAGTGCTGAAAATCTTGACTTCAACGTGTTATCTTAGGCCCCGTGATGGAATCTGCTGTATGCTAGAGTCATTCTTGTTCGTCATCGCTATTCCAATTTTCTTGCACGTGTTGCACCTGCTTGACCTTGCTAGATGGTTGATGCCACTTGCATCCATTTTTGAAAGTGGAGTGACTTGTCTCTTGAGTGGAGTTTCTTGGATCTTGGGAGGAGTTGCCTGATCTTGGGAGGAGTTCCTTGGATCTCGATTGGAGGTGAGCTATCTTAGATTTGAGATGGACTATCCTTGGTTTGGATTAGGATTTTGATATGCATTTTCGTTAGCACTTTGGGAGGTTTCCTTGGAGACATACAAGGTCTATGGATCTGAAAAAGTAGGTGTGAAAAATTAGGGCATGAAAAAATACATTGAAAAATAGGTTGTAAAAAAAATAGGGAGGAAATATACAAGGGACAAAAATATAGGGCGCAAAAATATGGGGCATAGAAAAGTGGGGAAATCTAAGTTCAAACTCTAGTTCCACTACTAAAATGAAGGTTTGCATTAGAAGTGGAGGAGAAAAATCAAGTCATGGGAGAAACCCCACTCAAATTCAACCCCAAACCCAAAAATGAAGGGGAAAAATTAATGCAAGGAATTGAAATTCAGTCTTATAGGTTGCGACCAATGAGAATATTAATAATGCTAGGAAAAGTGGCAAGTGTCATGTCCCCTTTTCATATAATTTTAATAACTAATAAAATTGTTCGAATAGTGATTTTAATCATTCGAAAATATAAGACAATTTAATTAATTATTAAAATAGAACTATCTTGGATAATTATTCGAATTACTGAAAAAGTGGTTTTAACCATTTGAAAAATTAAGGTAATTTTAATGATAATTTTAAGGGGTTTTATAATTAATAAATTGTTTGAAAAGTGATTTTTATCACTTTAATTATTAGAGCAATTTAATTAATTATTTAAGGACCTAATATAAAATAATTATTTAATTTGCCAAAAAGTAATTTTAATTGCTTATCTATTAAGGCAAGTTATTTAATTAATTCAAAAAAGACTAAAGTGAAATTAAAAGAAATGTCGGCTTGGGAACTAAAGCAAAAGAAAAGAAAATATATTCTAAAAAGGGAAAGTGAGGCTTATGAGATATTTTACCTTCCCAAGGTGGTTTGCCCCCTCTTTGGAAGGTACAAATACGAGGTGAAGATCACAATTGAATACATGTTGAATTTGATAATTGTTTCTTCATGTTTGAAGAAGTTATTAGGATGCATGCCCAATAGGTGTTTGCAGATTTGGTGTTGATCATTCTACAAAAGGTGTCTTTTGACGCCACTTTTGCTAAAAAAGGTTTTGTTATTTACCCTAGAGTGGGGCGATTTGCTTTGATAGGCTATTGTGAGGTTTTGGTGGATTATTTGAGGTCCATTTGATGCATAATAATTCTGATTATAGTTTGTATTAATTTTCCAAATGTGGCAGCTTGTTTGGGATTGAAGGGTTTGATGTTTGAAGAGGTAGATTCTGAAAACTAGGGTTTTCAGAATTTTGAAGCAATTTTGGTGATCTTCCCATGGAGAAAAAAATTCCAAAATTATTATTATTTGATAGTCATTATTTTTGTGATCAATTTAATATCTTATTTGCATCATAATTCCAAATATTAAGGGAGTTATGGATTTTTTAAGTTTTCAGCAGTTTGTAAGAAATAATATTTGAGCGCAGATTTGCAAGGGCTTCGTTCTGATTTAATTATTGCTTTAATTTTCTGAATATTGGCGATTGGATTGGACTAAGCTTGAGCAAGGATTAGAGTGGGAAAGAAGAATTTCAATTCAGATAGTGTGGCGTTAGGGTTTGGAGGATTGAAACATCCATTTTAAGCTCTTTCTTCTTTGTGGCAAGAGCTATTGGTGGCCAAAATCACAAGGTATTTATTTGTCATTCATTTCAAGGTGAATTGGAGTTAATTTTTAGTTTGGAGGTGCAATTACAGCAGCTAGGGTTTGCTGATTTTACTAAATTTAGAAACTGTGGATTTTAGGGGAAACCCCTTTTTGTTTAAATCGTCCCATTTGGGGACATTATAGCAAGTCACAGATGTTGAAACACAACTTTTGCAACAAAGAATAATAGGAAGAAATTATAGTTGAATCAACCTTTTCTTTCCATCACTAGTAGGGTGGTTGAAATATTTGAAAAAATGAGCTTTTAATAGAAAGTTGAGGTTTCTAGGTTGCATGCAAGAGAGCATCGCAAAATTAAGTTGAAATGGGTCATAATATAATCTAATTTTCTATATATTTTGCCTTTACCTACTATTATCAAGAGTGTCAATCACTTGCCTATGTTAACAAGTTTCTAGTTTCGTCTATGAATATTTTACTACTTACGATTCATTTCTTTACCTTCATGCGTAATTGGCTTTTCCAATGCATTGGAGGCTTCATGTGCCATTCGATAAATTGAAGGGTCAATGGTCTCTGGCCATTCTAGAAAATTTTACGCTCTCCCATACCTACGACTAGGAAACTTGAAGCATTTCTCTAGACTCCTAACGCTGTTTTGCTGACTGCATAAGTGAGCATGCTCTATACATATCAATTTTTTTGACTCAAAGCGCTCGAGATAACTACTAAATTTGGATTGTCTTTTGTGATAACTAGGCACTTGTTATTTTTCTAGGAAAATTCTAGACAGGGTTTGTTAGTTATGCAACATTTAGGAGGATGAGACCGAGGAACACTTCATCTTCTGTTGTCCTATATACTACCAGATCAGGGGGAGGTTTCATTGCCTTTTCAAGAGGACCCAGACTCTTTCTGATTTCTTCAGATATGAGGACCAGAGATGTTTAGCTTTATATATGCACGAAGCCCTTACGCTTCGTGATCATTCTATTCATGGACCTACTAGACTAGACTCTACTCAGTGGATCACTTCCTTTTTCACGGTGCTACCTTTGCAGAGAGGTACTAAGCGTCAGATTGACACTAGTACGACCTTACGTTCTAGATCAGTGTGGTCCAGAGAGACCATCCACAACTCCCTGAGATTTCACCAACATAACCATTTCAGGTCCGGCACTTGGAGAGACTAGATCCACCAGATCTTCATAGAGGACTTTTTCCTCTAGGCAGTAGCACAAAGGGCAAACCAGACATCTCACCCCCTCTTCCTCGGGTCATCTTTCTATTAGGAGCTTCTTTTCATCGGCCTTGGATGTTAGGAGAGTTGGGTCCAACTCTTGATGGACCCCCACTTGGTTCTTCCTTCTCATTGTTCATCTCCACTTCCCTATTGCTTAGGGGTTTTCATGGGTTGCTCATTTTCGTTTCTCTTTGGCTCTGAGCGTTCTTGCTCTTTGCCCTGCTTTGTACTAGTTTCTTTCCACTTTGTTCCTTTCATTTTCGGAAACCTTTGGGGTTTCCCGCTTGTCCCTGACACTTTTGTAATTTGATGTCCCTTTGAGCTACTGTGGTCATTTGTTGGACATTAATATTTTTATCTTATCTTATGTACATGTTATAGTTATGCAAATTTGATTTTTTTGGTATCCTATTCTTAAACTTACCTCCTTTTATTTGATAGGGAATTGATCCCTTGAATAGCAAAGTGAGTTATTCTCCATGTTTTTTTTCATATATTATAGGTTTCTTTGGCAAAACAATGGTATTGATCCTTTCCACTTTCTTCTCGTTGCTGATTCTTTTATTGAAAGCAAGCAAAGTTATTGTTATGAACATATTTATCATAGTCAGAGTTTGAATATTGTTTTTTGTTTATAATTGCAATTGTCCGATTTGAAGAGGGAAAAATAATGAATGGGTAAAGGATTATATGACATCCTTAAAACATCATGCTAAGAAAGGACGAATCTTGATTTTTACTTATGCTCGTGCGATTTTTAAGTTTTGTATGATCAAAACATCCAATATCTTCTTTTTTGTATGCTTATATTAATGTATGCTTCCCATTTGTATTGTATCATGTGCATTTAAATTTCACATACATACAGTGTTTTTTGTTTAATTTGTGCAATTTCTCTGTTTTTAGAAAGATTAACCCCTGCTTTGGAAAACGCGTTTTTTGCTTTTGGTTTTCTTACAACTTTATTGGTTAGAGGATCTTGTTTTTCATATTTCCAAGTTTTCTTGCCTTGATTTTGAACTTATAGTTGCGGTTGATTTGTCAGGAAGGATTTGCATTTGCTCACTGCACAACATGCAAGGCCCCTTATCATCTCAGAGTACATGTTGCTGCAGACAGGAAGTGGAGAACATTGAAATTTCGGTTCTTTGTAACCAGGGATGTCCTTTTCATCTTTGCAGCTGTCCAACTTGTGCGATTCCTGACCTTTTAACCTTCTTGATATAAAGCTTCTTATAAGATGTGTAGCTGCCTTTGGATTTTGCATCTATAGTGATAGTCATGATGTAGAGTCTAGACATTGCTTTTATAAAAAACATTGGAGATCTAACATTCTGATGCCTACAGCAAACATGAGACTTGAAGATATATCAAGAGGTGAAAGTTGAATAAACTCAATATTTATCTTGAATCAAACCAGTATAACAAAAGTAATAGTGCTACATTTTCTTGCCTTGTAATTCCAATTCTTCTAACTTGCCTAAAATAATACACGAAGTTTGAATTTGTTGATATGCATACTCTTAATCCATTTAATTTTGGGATAAGTATGGGTTTTCAACCCTGGATCAGCCACGGTTAAGGCATCAACCATCTGAAGGCCAATAAGGGGACCTGAAATGAAAATAAAAATTCTTTAAATAACTGAAATTTAAAAAAAAAGAACAAAAAATAAAAATAAAAAAAACTAGCAAGTAGCAACTACTCCCCTGTCCACATGGAATGGTATGTAGGAAAAGCACCAAAAATTATCAACTGCACTCCTTGCTCCAAATGGTACTCTCTAGCGAAGGTTGAGAACTGGGAGTAGATCATGACTATATCTAATTATAAACTGACACAACCCTTGCCATGATTCCTACAACTGATAGCAGAAGACATAGTTGTAGAAGGATAAGAGAGAATGCTGACCCCTTCTATTTCTTTTGTTATTAGCCTGCTGCATTCCCTGAAATAATTTTAGCAATACTATCATCTCCATCTGAACCTCTAGTTTAACAGCTTTGCATACAAGGTGTTCAAGGTGGTATTTGAGGTGGTTAATGTGTCCATGAACCATCGTAACACAATACTAACATATAAGGGTAAAAGTTAATTTTTAGGTCATTGCAAACCAAGACACTAATTTGGTTTATGAGATCCCCCTTTAAGAAGCCCATAGGGGTTGTTTTTCTATTTACCTTCTATATTGTTCAAATTTGTACCTTTTTAGGTTTCAATCCTTTGACCAAGCTTGTGATAAATCAAGCCTTGCCAATCCATCTTAAGCCTTAGGTACCAGTTTATTTTTATTTTTTTATATTTGCAAGAGCTCAAGGTAACTCCGAGTAATTATGGGGCTCTCAGCTGGCCCTCTCTTTTTGCCCACATTGCCATGCTTCCAAAGGGGATCGTTTTTATTTGCAGCTGCATCATTTTAAAGAAAATAAAAAAGTTTAGGTTAGAAAATAGGGAAAAAAATCTGAGCTAGCCTACCAGAGAATAGAAGAAATAAAAGATAATTTTGTAACACCAACTGCTTTTTTTTTTCAAGAAAGAGAAAAACAGAAAAGTGGGTTAGAGAATAATGGAAAAGAATAGTAGAGAAGAAGAAAGGGTTAGAAAATGAAAAAAAAAAAATTGAAGACGAAAGAGCAGAATGTAAAGAAATAATAGAAATAAGGTGTATGCACTAGAATGACACTAAACGTAATGAAATAGGGGCCATTCTAGGTACAATAATCTAACTTTTGAATAAAGCAATATCAATGAAAATAAATGCTAAGGTTAGGGAAAAGAGAGAGCAGACTGGTTTAGCTTGATGAAGACCTGAAATTAGAGTTAACGCATTTGCATATAAACAAAATACAAAATGTGATAGTAAAGTACTTATTTGGAACAACGATTGACAGATTGACTTCCCCCTTTGGCTGAGACAAAACAGTCCTAGGTGAAATTGCTAAATGTGATATGAAGATGTGGGGAGACTCCTAGTGCACAAGGTAAGTAGGCAACTTGATCCTTGTCATGTTGTTGGGGTAGACTGAATCGCAAATCAGTCGTGCTTCTAGATGCAGCTACGTCAATGTCTTTGTCTAGAGGATAAGTACTTGTCCTTGAAAGCTTTGAAAAGAAGTTATTGAAGGCAGAAAATGCAAGCTTACAAATTATAATTGTGTTAAATGGTCATTTAAATGGCGTGGTTGAGGTCATTTACCCTAAAATTTTTGTAAGGATGACAGGTTTTAGGATGGGGCCTAAAAAAGATAAATGGCAGGTTAAGATGATGGAGGGATGGACCTTAAAATGGATAAATGGTGGGTTAAGATAGCAGAGGTGAGGACCTAGAAAAATATAAATGGTGGTTTAAGATGATGAAGGGATGAACCAAAAAAAAAAAAAATGAAATATCCCTTTTAGGGCTGAAATTAGATCAAAGGGGTTTTCCCACAAACCCTAACAACACAACATTAAACCTTAACACCAACTTATGCAAGTCCAAATTAAATGAGCTAAAACCCTAGCCAAAACAAATATTTTTCAGTATTTTCTCAAACCCTAGCTGCTGCAATAAAATTCAGAATGCTGGAAGTGCCCCACTTTGGCACATAATATATATTTATTTATTCCAAAAATCATAGAAAAATTAAAATAATTCCAGCCAACAATCTTGGCTCCAAAACTGAATTTTCCAATGCAAAATAGCTGGAAATAAACTATGTTGTTTGGATACGGGTATGGGTATGACTCGGGTAAGTGGGTATGCCATTTTTCTAGAATCTTGATTTGGATACGTCGTGGGTACGTCTGTATATATATATATATATATATATATATATATAAACAATGCATATTACTCATTTTTAAAAAAAAAACACTTGAAAATACAGAGTGTTTGTTCATTCATTGCTTCAAAATGTTCAAAGTAGACATTGCAAATACATTCAAATTTTCAAAATGCAAATCTAGAGTAAATCATGATTCATCTAGATTCAGATTGTCCTCATCTAGTTTGAGTTCGACGAGGATAAAATTTGGTTCGAATTCGGATAAGGATAAAATCGAAAAAAATTGTCATTAAATTCGAAACGTAAAAAATTTTAAAATAAAAAATATTTAAAATATAATTATAAAAATTAAAATACATAAGTAAAAAAATAAAAATAAAATAAAAAAATTTAAGACAAAATTATAGAATATAAGTTTATAAAAAAACATATAATTAAATTAAATTTAAAAATAACAAAATTAAAAATAAAAACCTAAAATAAAATAAAAATGAAACAAAACAGCGAATAATTTAAATTATTCTGGGACATGACTGTCGGCGGACTCGGAGACCTTCACCAAGAACAAAGAGTTGGAAGTAATCCATTGCCAATGAGCGATGTTGGGAGCCTTGGGGTGCATCTTCTCGGGGCTGCTCAGTCAGAACAACATCCTCGACTATTTGGGTGGCCGTGACATTTGGGCAACCCGAGCCTAGTACACACGCAAAGCATTCTAGCCATCTGGGCATGCCAGGTCATTCTCATGGGACATCGACTATTGCTGCCGCGTTGTCAACCTCTCCGCTGCCTTCCACATCCGAGACACTTCCGCCATTGTCACGCACTGTGTAGTCGTGGTTTTAATTTTTTAGGGTGTTTTTACGTTTTTTTGAAGTTTTTAGATTTTTTTTCGCTTGGGCATGCTCAACGACGTCTCGATCACCCCCGGAGGCATCTCGGAGGCATCCGTAATAGTGCCGTAAGTTTTCGGCACTGTTCTGGATGACTCCGAGCGTCCCTGGGACATCCTCGTGCTAGAGGCGTCTCCAGACAAGAGATGTTGGGGGGAAGGATGTTTCCTACAACACAGGAAATAAGTCACAAATTTATCAATAAATACCTTGCTGTTACTGAGCATCAAAAGAGGCTAAAACAACCCTAGAAACACCTTTGCCCAGCCCTAGGGAGGGGTCGTTGACCTCTCCTAGGGGTTCGCTGCCACTCCCATTGGAATCGTTAAGTTTGAGAGCCCTTTCCTTGGTGTGAAGGCCTCCAAAGTTTAAACTGCTCGCCCACTTGCTGACAGGGAAAGTGTTGTTGAAAACACCTTTGGTTGCCAAATGTGCTCAATGCAACTTCTTGGTGAAGCTGCCCTACGACGGAGACCAAAGGTTTCTATCCTTAATCCCAATTAACTTTGAAGGGTTTTGTCCTCAAGGAGAAGTCAAGCGTTTTTGTGCTTAGACTCAATGAATTCAATTATCAAATCATGCATAACCCTTTCAAATGAATCACAATCCCCCTTATGTACCTTACTTCTGAAGTTGGGCGCTCCATTTGGAGGGAAAGTGCAAAATTGTATTAGGTTAACTTTCTTTTAAAATCACTTCAGGGCTATGTGAGCCCCATTAAATCAAAAAAGCCCCCTCCACAACTTAAAATTCGAACAACTTAACCAAAAGGTACCTTTTTATAATTTGAAGAGGAGTCAATGCTTCCTTTTTAAGTCCCCTTTTTCCTTGGCCTAAGGGAAACACCAAAGAATATGGCTAAGGGTCCCTTTTCACTCTTATGTCCAAAAGGGGGACATGACAACAAAAGATAAATGACAGGTTAACATGAAGGAGGGATGGACCTAAAAAAGATAAATTGCGAATGAACTTATTAAGGTGAAGAAGGGATGGACCTAAGCCAATGTGATTGTAAATGAGCGAATGGAGGGTAAGTGAGTGAGTGGCGGTACCTAAGGGAAGTCAAATAGACCTAAGGCACTAAGGTTGTTGTTTAGAAGACTTGGTTTGGGTCTTGGATGAGCTAGTCCCAATCCCGTCAATAACCATGGGAAGTCATTGTGTACTTGACAATAAAAATGGTTAGTATCTGATTTTCATAAGTGCACATTGCCTCCTCCATGGAATGAATCAGGCTATGCTACCTTGAGAAGAACCAATGCTATCTTGGGAAGAAAATAAAAAATGCTGAAATAAATGAGGTAAGTATTAAGTGCTGAAAAACAGAGTAAGCCAAAATAAACAAGGAAATATAGTTACCTCTCATAGCTGAAGTCATTTTTCTGGCTAAGTGATTGTAGTAGTTGTTGCAGATGTCCCAATGTCAGGAGTTGATTTACGTGTTCTTGAACCAGCTTATGCTTGTGTTGTTAAAGTATTATCAAGAGTGTTTCTATAATGCATGACTAATGATGTGAATGATGCAATGGATGGTGTTGAAATTATGGAATGTGAATTGCTATGATCTCAAAGGCAATGTTAAAGTGCTGAAAGTTTCCAAGTAAATGAGCGATGCAATGTAATGGTATGACATCAAATACAATGTAAAAATGTTGAAAAATGTCTAATTAAATGAAAATACTACTAAGTATGCTGAAATGGGAATGTAAAATAGAAGGCTTTGTAAATGATGAAAATGAAATGACTGATTTCTTGACTATATAACGCCCTTGTATCAAATTAATAGCGGGTGGAAATAGGTGAAGAAGGGGAAGTGAGAAGAGAGGGG
Source organism: Torreya grandis (assembly GCA_037957365.1). Classification (NCBI taxonomy): domain Eukaryota; kingdom Viridiplantae; phylum Streptophyta; class Pinopsida; order Cupressales; family Taxaceae; genus Torreya; species Torreya grandis. The sequence goes on from JARHVA010001236.1 coordinate 3,252,362, forward strand.
ATGGTGATTAATTGATAGGCCATGTCCATCAAGGGGAATATTTGAATACGAGAGTAAATGGAAAGTGAGAAATTGATGGGAATACGCCGATGGACCAATAAACTGGAAGTGAGATATTGGTGGGAATACACTGATGGACTAGTAATTGATTAACCTCTAGTGGTGAAAGTTTGGGGTGAAATCCATCCGATGGCCCTATCGCCTCATCTACAACTAACAAAGTTGCTAGACAATTAGGTAGGAAACAAAATAAAATAGTTCTAAAAGTTTGTTTTTTGGCATGTGTTTTTAATTTTTGATTGTATTGTATGTATTCAGTAGTGTTCGAATGTGTTGAGTTGATTGTTTGATTGTTTAGTAATTTGTGACAAATTTGGCACTACTGAAATTTGTTTTGACTATTATCTCATGGATGGGGAGACGAGGGGATGGGCTTTCTGGGATGGAGGGGGGTTTGAGGAGGTGGGCGGTGGAGGGACGACTATTAAAATAAAATATAAAAATGAATATTTGAATATTTTTAACTTTATTCATTGATATTTAGGGGTTTTAACTTAACTTTTTGATGGTACTCTTGGGATTAGGGTTAAATGTTTTTATAAAAATAATTGATGGCCTTTAGCTTGAATTTCTTATTGTGTTCCTTGACAATCCATTGTTTGTAATTTCTGACCAAAGTCTTGACTATATTAGCTTGCTGACATGCTTTTGTGATGCCTTTAAGAGTAGAAAAACTAGACTCTTGAGATTTTTGATGCTGTAATAAACCATACCTTTGTATATCTTGTAAAGACCCAAAAATTTGAACTTTCAAAAACTTTATTTCAAGGTAATGCACCTCTTTCCCATTTACATTGCTGGCTTCATGAGTCCATACTCAGCATGCGACATGCATACTAGAACAACCATTCTAGAAACCAGCATTTTCAATACTAGAAAACAACTGTCAACAGGGGGGAGTAGTGTTAGTAATTTGACTTGTCAAGGCCAAATTACTACCCCTACCATTCGAAACTCTCCCCAGAACGGTCAAATCCTTTATGCAGTTGCCCAAACTGGTGAATTATAGTCTAATGTCATGAACAAATGGAAATGTAGACAGTCAAGTATCGAATACAGTCATGATGAGGACCTACAACAATGTTACACAATCAAGTAAGAAAGGTCCTTATCAAGATTTAGTGACAAGCGTTTATGATTATGAGGAGAATACAGGCATGCAGATGAAGTTTAAGGTGACAGTAAGGTTTTTCATATGGTTCATGTTTGCAAATGGACTGATCAAGCAATCATATAGAAGAATGAAGATCAAATCTGTTTTTTGAGCCTTCTTTGGGGTCATTGACGAGCTACAGTCCATTCAAGAGCAGGACACCTACAGCAAGTTCGAAAAGCATATCTCCTTCAAAATGTCACATACAGTTATAACGTTAACCTATAGGCCTGTAATTTCACTTACAAGGAATCAGAAGTAGCATACAGGTTTATATTTTTTCAGACTTTTTCCCAAGTGGACTCTTTCACTAGTGTTTTCTTCCTCAAGTGTTGTTTTCTCATATTTCTTTCGGGCTAAATGTGGAAGCAATTTCCTTGGACTTTTTGTCCGAGGGAAAAAGTCCAAGGGAAAGGCGTTTTCAAAGACTTTACAATAGGTCTGAAAGAACTACAAAGGGCAGGGAAAAGGTGCAGTTTGAGAATCCCGAAGGGTGTGTACCCTTTGGGAAAGTTTACATCATGATTCCGAAAGGGACAAATTCAAGGAGAGCCTACCAACTTTTCCGAAAGGAAGGCCAAATCAAAAATCCGAGGGGCTTCTTTTCAAAGGAACGGTTCATTACATTTTCCTAAAGGGTATGTGCCATTCGAGAAAGTACATTCGCAGAATCTCGAAGGGCCTTTTCAAGGGCAAGTGTACCATTCATTCTTCCGAAGGGTCACTTGGACAAAAGCTTGAAGGGCATCTTCAAAATTGCCGAAGGGCATTTTTAGAAAAAGGACCTTTACAAGAAACCTGAAGGGTATGTGCAGTTTGGGAAGGATCATTCGAAAAATCCTAAAAGGTATGTAGTATGTACCCTTCGGGAAAACTCAAAATGGAAATTCAAAGGGACAGTTTCAAGCGAAGGGGACCTTTTACAAAATCTCGAAGGGTAGCTACCCTTCGGGAAAGTTCAAAGGACAAGTCTGGAGGGTCACTTCGAAAGTCCAAAGGACACTTTCATTTTTCCCGAAAGGCGGAAAGACCACTTCAAAATTCTGAGGGGCAGTTCCAAAAAACCGGAAGGGTACCTAACCTTTGGGAAAGTACACTTACAGAAAATCCAAATGGTATGTACCCTTTGGAAAGGTCATTTGCAAGAATCTCGAAGGGTACCTGCCCTTCAAGAAGGTTCACTTCAAGGGAAAATGACGTTTTCAGCAAATCCAAAGGGTATATGCCCTACGGAGAAAGGCAAGTCGGAAGGAAAAGACACATGGTTGTGGACAAAAAGTCCAAAGGAATTCCTTTGGAAAAGGTAAGACAAGTTCAAAAGGGAAAGTCTTAGACAATTCCCGTGGACTTTTTGTCCGTGGGAAAGTGGAAAAAAATAAGCCCGAAGGAAATATTTCCTTCCGACTTCTATCCAGGCAAACAATTGGGACAAAAGACAGGTCCAAGAAAAAGTCCTAACAGGACAATTGCTTCGGACTTTTTGTCTGAAGGAAAGTCCGAAAGAATGCAAAGCCTAAAGACAAAAGTCCAAGACAATTCCCATGGACAATTTGTCCGCGGGAAATTGACTGAGCAAAAGCCAAAAGCAAAGTTCAAGGGGATAATACAAAGGGAAAATAACTAAGGAAAATTTCAAAGGGTAAGATAATTCTTTCGAACAATTTGTCTGTGGGAAAACAATGGAGGAAATGTAATTCCTGCGGGAGAATCACCAAAGGAAAGACAAAGTCAGAGATAATAAAGCCCCAAAAGAAAGGATGAACCAAGGGAAAATTGACACAAGAAAATCACGGATATTTTATCCAAAAATCAAGGAACAAACAGAGCCAAAAAGCCATAAATAGATAAGGCCAAGGGAAATGAATGCACAAAAATAAGGGAACTGAGAATAGAATCCCAGGAAATAACAAACGAACCAATCTAAATATATCTCCCACTTATCAAGATCCTTGTCCATGCAGGCAAGAGGCTATTTGTAGTAGACTGGTCAAAGCTTCAGTGGACTGTTTGACCGAAATCACACTTCTCCTTGATTTTCATGCAATCCAAAGCTTTCAATGTTTCAGGGAGTTCTAGCAGTGTTCTCCATTCATGATGTGGCATAGCTTTTCATGCAAGTGGAGTTCATTGGTGGTTGATTGGCCCTGAGTTGGAGTTGACTGGACAAGATTGTTACACATCTTCCTTGTTTTCCATGCAAACGGGAATATCTCTTCCTCCAACTCAGTGTTGATACGAATCTACTGGAGTTCCTTATTTAGAGATTTGGCATAGTTTTCCATGCAAGGAGAAGTTTGACTTTCAACGATTCCACTGTCCATTCTTCTACGCCAACCTTGGATTCATGCATGTTTGAAGTTTTCTTCGAGAGTGTCTTGTTTATTTTAAGAGTTAACCTTTCAAACTTGGCCTCAGCGTGATACTTCTTCGCCAATGTTTGAAAAAGGCATGCATTTTTGTAAAAGAAAAGATTTTATTGAATATTCTAAATATTGTAAAAAGGTGTTATGTCTTGAGTTAATTAACCAAGACCAACCCTTTCCTCTTTTAGAATTGAACTTAGGGCTATTTCAGGTTTTGGAAAAGATTATTTATTAGGCTTAATCAAGCCATTTAGAGGATCCCTGAAGTTTTGAAGGAAGAAATTCTAAGTTGGACCATTCATCAATAAAGAAATTATTGTTCTGAATCTGAGTTTTGACAAAAGTTAGTGTGTAATTTGATTGTGCATCAGCGTATAATTTATCTCTTTTTGCAGGTCCCTTCCTCACCTATCTCTCCCTTTCTCACCCTTTTGCAGGTCATTTGAAGAGGTTTTCAACCCTTCATCTGAAATATTTATGCTTAAGGACAGAATTATAGATTTCATTTGATTATATGTGTGCATTGATTTCAGTAACTTCAGAGGTTTTGGACAATTCAGGTGCATCACCCCCCTTTAATTAAGATTTTCTTTTCTGTTTTCAACCCAAAAAATCACAGTAGTTAAGTTTATTGAAAACTCTAAAGGGAACCAACCCTCTCTGGAGGTTCTTCTCATCAAAGAGTCACCCACACTTTGAGAATTTCCAATTGTAATAGCTGGAGTGAAGGTGTGTTTTACACATCTTCAAGCAGGGTGCACTCCAGAGTGATAACATTTTCTGGCACGCCCGGTGGGACACGTTTATTCACATTTTTTGAATTGTTATCTATGTATTTGAGTATTATATTCATTTTCAGATTTTCATGTTCAGATCTGTATATTTTCTATGCCCCCAAAAGTAGTCACAAGATCAACTGGAAAAGGGAAAAAAGTAGATTTTTCCAAGTTGTCTTATCAGCGAAAGAAATGGAGACCTTCTCAGTCAAATCCAAATCCGACACCCTTTGTTATCCCTGCTATTGCACAAAATCTTCGTGTTCAAGCCAATATTGTTCAGCCAAATATTGTCATAAATCCTATTCCTCAGATGGCCGTTCCCAGAAGACAAGCTTTTGTTGCATTCAATGGTGGTAGTCCTCTAAATATCACTCAATGGGATGATATTCCAGTTTCAGCTCTGAAGGCTCTTCCTTATTATACAGGAGAAAACTCAATAACTCCTATAGAACATATTGCAGATATTGCTAATCTTTGTTCAGTGCATCATGTGACATAGGAGAATGTAGCAATGAGGTTGTTGGCAACTTCTTTGAAAGGAAAAGCACTTCAGTGGTATAGAAGTTTGGCTCCTGCATCAATCAACAACTGGGATGAATTTTGACAAGTTCTGTGCAAGCATTTTGAAGATAAAAGTGATCATCTTTCACTTGTTGAGTAGCTTACAACAATTAAGAGATTCAACCATGAGTTCATGGTGGATTTTAATCACAGATTCCAAAAGTCTTGGAACAAAATTCCAACAATGATCAATCCTACACCCAATTATGCTTTTCTGTACTATTTGAAGGCTCTTAATTCAGATGTGGCTGTAATGATCCGATCTATGGGAGGTAATACTTTCCCTGAAGCTTTTGAAGTAGCAATCAAGGTTGAAAATTGCCTTATACAAGCAAACAAGTTATCTCCAAGGCCTCTTTTTCCAGAGATTCATCCTCTTGCTCCAACTGTTGCTCCAATTCCAGAGTCATCAAAGTTCCATCAAATAGAAGGTGATCAAACTGATAGATTGGGGAAGATAGACTCTTCTTAAGGCTCAAAATAACAAGTTGGTTGCAATTGAGAGGCAACAAGTTCCACCATATAGGCCTTATCAGAATACTAATAAGAATTATCAGCGCAATAGGCCATTCTATCAATCCAACCAGCAAGGTCAAGGGCAGAATTCTTAATCAAGGCATTATAATTCTAATGCTCCAAGCAATTCAAGAGCTATTGTGCCAACTCAGAGCAATTATGTTCAAGAAGGACAATGGAACAATCAATGGGATCAATCAAACAACATGGCAATGGCTCCAACTGGTGAGAGTTCTCATCAATCTTTTATGCAACAAAGTTTAGTTCTTCCTTCATTTGAAAACCAACCACCTTCTCAGAATAAGTGTCATGTCCCCTTTCCAGTTGACATCTCTCAGAGCTGATGATTAGCCTATTATGCAACCCTCATAGGCTGATAGGATGGATAGAGGGTCATGATGGAGCTTGGCTTGGCTTCGACTCTCAGAATTTTTCCAGTTGGCTTTCGTTTGGGCTCTTTCGGACACCGTTTGCCTAAGTTCCTATTTTTTAGGGATTTTTGGTACTCAGTGGAGCACCCCTGCTATGGTATGGTCATGTGCGGAATCACTCCCTTGTTCACTAGCTTCAGACGGTTCGAGAATCGGATATTTTTTGAGGGAGATATTAATATTTAATTGATTTAATTAAATATTAATTATTTGGCGTAATTTAAAGACTTAGGCATTTTGACCCAGGGGGGGCGCTCATTATGAAGGGGGCCGTTTTAATTATATTTTATAATTAAAATTGTGTCTTTAGACTATGGAAAAATCAAAAGAGAAGAAACCCTAATTTTTAATTATGAAACCCTAATTAGGGAAAGCGCACTTTTTAAGAATATAAGGGTTTTTTTTGGGAATCGTGCGATATTCATGTTGAAGACAATTTTTGCTAAATATTTTCTGAGGAGACTGAGCCAAGGGTTTTCAGTATTCAATTTGCATTGGAGAACGTGCAATCTTCAGTGTGTGCAATTCAGAGGTTGTGAAATATCAGCTGATCTATTGCTAGGCAGAGAGATAACTGCACACAGAGGTTATCACAGAGATTCACAGGCATTTATACATTCAGGGTTTTGGTCCGAAAATTATCAGAAGGAGATCATCAATATTGGCTCTTATTTTTATTAAGATCTGGCACTCAAAAACCAGGCCGTACTGTATTTACTGCTGCTGTACGAAATTTAATGCTGTTGTACGTAGATTGGAGAAGTGCGTAGTTAGCAGAAGTGCGCAACAGTCGCAGCCAGCAGGGAGCGCAAAGACCGACATCGGCAGCACAGAGTCCGACATCGGCCGACTCTCATACCAACATCGGCCGACTCACATACCGACATCGGCAGAGTAAATTGACATCGACCGACCGACCGCGACAGTATAACCGACGTCGGCAATTGTGTTTTTGAAACAACAACCAGAGAAAAAGCTTATTTATTGCAGCTCGTACCAGCTGTACCAGATCTAGGGTTTTCTTTCAAATTGCAAAAAAATTAGGTTTTTGAACAATATTTTACATTATTTTTATATGCATGACAGAGATTTTATATTGTAATTGTCTGGGAAGAATAATAAGAATATAGTTTAGCCAGAAAAAGGGTTTACTGCTTCAATATTTATTTATTTGAATTTATATGAATTTATCTTGCAAATTCGCATTCTCCTTTTATTCATGCAAAAACACAAAAAAATCAAAATACACAAAAATAGTCCAAAAAACATTCAGTTTTAGAAATTAGGGAAACAGGGGTTTCTACAATAAGGAAGCCTCTCTACCCTATGGAGACATTCTTTCATTCACTAAAGCAAAAGTGTCAAATCAACAAGGAGAAGGTAGTGGTAAAGCACCTACTGAAACTACATTTGTGAATTTTCAGGAAGGTGAAAATTCTTTTGAACACTTGGCTGTAAATCAAAGTTAAGATTTACTTAATGTTGATAATCCAATTGTAATCTATAGTAGATCCAAGAAAAGAGCAATTGGAGAAGGTTTAGGTCCTGAAAGGGCAGCCCCTTCTTCTTAGCCACAACAAAAGACAACTACACATGCGCTGCTTCAAAAAAGTTCAAGTCAGCGAGGTCAAGATCCAAAAGATAAGAATGTGAAAGGGCCTTATATTCCTCAATTTACACAAAATTTGGGAGCTTCGGCTGCTCCTAAATTACAGTCAAAGGCAGCGACTTCTCCACTCAATATTGTGAATCATATGAATAAGACTACAGTATCAATTACGATGTGGGATACTCTACTAATCCCAAGACAAAAGTAGTACTTGCAAGAAGAGCTTTCAAAGCTCACTATCTCTGCGAAATCACTTGAAAAAGAAAGAGTAAGTGCTGTCATAACTAATTCTAATTCAGCTATTGAGTCTCAACCTCTTAAGGTGACTAAACCTCCTCCATTTTACCTTTTTGTTATCATTGGAGATTGTTTAGTGAATAATTGTATGATTGATAGTGGGGCTAGTACTTCTGTTATGCCCAAATCAATAGTTGATAAGTTAGGTTTGTAGTATTGACCCCATGAGAAATGTGTCTTGCAATTAGATGGATCTCCTACCAAGACTAGGGTGTATTGAAATAACTGAAAATTGTACTTGCTGCTTTTCCAAATTTTACCATTTTACAGGATGTTGTTGATCTACCTCCATATTTTGCACTATGCCTATTCAGAGATTTCATTGCCAAAATAGGAGGTTACCTTTCTTCAGATTGGTCATACATGGTTTTTAGAACTAGGTATGGAACCAAAGCAACTATTAGATCAGAGCCTATTTTCAGATTTCACTTTGAGCCATATATGCCAAATATATTAAGTGTGAATTGCAGTATTTCAGAAGAAGATGATAACACCATTGATCAAGAGCCTTCTAAGCCTCTTGAAGGCATTTCGGATCTTCTCCTTGATGAATGGGCTGTTGATAATCATGGACATGACCCCTACAAAAGTATTGAATATGTTGGTTTTGGAGACTACTGTATGCACGAAGAAGGTGACTTATTGCCTAGTCTCACTAGCTCATTGCAGGATCGAAAAAGAATTTGGAATTTATTCTTTGATGGATCTGGAACAAAGAATGATAGTGGAGCTGGTGTTATGTTGGTTTCACCACAAAATCAAACGTACTATTCTTCTGTTAGATTTCAATTCAGTTGTACTTCTAAAACTGCAGAATATAGAGCTCTTATTTATGGTCTTCAGTGGGATAGAAAGAGGGACATTAAGCTCTTGTAGGTGAAAGGTGACAGTGAATTGGTAGTCCAGGAAGTTAGAGGTTTAAGTGCAACAAAAAACCCTCTTTTGAAGGCCTACAAACATAGAGTTTGGGATCTCATGGAAGATTTCCTTGCATTTGACATCGTTCCATTCTTAGAGGAGCAAATCAGTATGCAGATAGACTTGCTATCATAGGTGCACAGTATGATATTCCGGATCAGATTAATGGCAGTAAAAATCAGACTCAAATTAAAGTGGTATGCAGACCTTTAGTCCCAAATAATGATGTAAGTTGGCAAGTTTTGATTTTGACAAACAAATAGCATATTTTTTACAGAATAAGGCAAAATTTTGCCAAATAAATCATCATGATAAATTACAAGATCAATATGGAAATCAGATTGTGCAATTAAAATCAAACAAGATGCCTAAAGTTTTGGTGACTTTAGAGAGCATTTTCAATGAAGATGATCAGCTAAGAAAAGACAAAGTGAGTATTTGTTTCGAGAAAGAGCATTATGAGCCAATTAACATAGCTGAAGGTAAGCAACTCAAGTTGAGTAAAGTGAACACTGATTCTGAGAGAGTAGCTTTCATTTCGTTATGTCAAGAGTTTATGGATGTTTTTTCTTGGGAATACCATGATTTGAAAGGTTTTGATCCCGGATTAACACTTCATACTATTGAGTTGGGACAATATGCAAAACCGGTAAGACAAAATCAAAGGCCAATCAATCCCAAGGTTGAGATTTTTATGAGAAAAGAGCTTACAAAGCTGATTGAATCAAGGATTATTTTTCCTATTAAGCATTCAACATGGGTTGCAAATCTTGTTCCAGTAAGGAAAAAGAATGGAGAAACAAGACTGTGTAGATTTCAGAGATTTGAATAGAGTATCATTAAAAGATCACTATCCACTTCCTTCTATGGATCAAATCTGGCAGAGAGTTTCAGGTTCACAGAGGTTTTCTTTATTGGATGGGTACTTAGGATATAACCAAATACTGGTGAAAGAGCAAGATTAGTATAAAACTGTTTTCACTCTCAAATGGGGTACTTTTGCTTACAGGGAAATGCCTTTTGGACTCTCCAATGCTGGAGCTACCTTTAAGAGGGCAATGGATGTTGCTTTTCATGGTATTTTGAGTGAAATGGTTTTAGTCTATCTTGATGATATTACAATATTTTCAAAAGAACCTAATAATTATCTAACTCATTTGAAGATTGTTTTTGATAGATGTAGAGAATTTGGAGTCTCTTTGAATCCAAAGAAATGCATTTTTTTAGTACATGAAGGAAGACTTCTTGGACATGTGGTGTCCAAAGCTGGTCTTTTCATTGATCCAGAAAGAATAGAGGCAATCCTTGCTCTATCTTTGCCTAAGCACAAGAAAGGATTGCAAAGCTTTTTGGGTAAAGTTAATTTTATTAGAAGATTCATTCCTGGTTTTGTAGAGCTAGTAAAGCCACTTACTCAAATGCTTAAGAAACATCAAGAGTCACTTGGAGTAAGGAAGGTAAAAGAAGTTTTGAAGCTATTAAAGAAGCAATCAGCCAAGCTCCTACTTTGCTCAATCCGGATTTCAGTAAGGATTTTTTCTTGTATGCTTTTTCTACTTCCAGCACTATTTCAATCATGTTTATGCAGCAGAATGATGAAGGTTTGGAACAACCCATTGCTTTCTTTAGTCAATTTCTAGAGGGTTATGAGGAAATATATTCTTTTGTAGAAAAGCATGTTTTTGCTGTTATAAGAAGTCTGAAAAAATTCAGACATTTGATTTCAAATAACAAGATTATACTAATGGTTGCTCATCCAAGTGTGAAGGATTTTATTCTCAACAAAGATTTGAATGAAAAAAGAGCTGGATGGGTCACCAAATGCATGGAATATGACATTGAAGTCAAAGTTACAAAGCTGGTCCGAGGCAAAGGATTATGTGAACATCTTGCAAAAGATGTAAAAGAAGAAAAAAAGACAATTTTGACAATTCAGGCACTCAACAAGAAGCTGAAAATACACCTCCTACAAGCTGGACATAGATCATTGCTAGATTTCTTCAAACTAGAGAGTGTCCAAGAGGTTTGAATGCATCACAAAGAAGACACTTCAGTTTGCAATTAGTACCATATATTTTGATTGATGGAGTGCTTTTCAAAGAAGACATTGGAGGTATGCTTCTAAGGTGTGTTGAAACTAGTCAATTTGACAAGCTTTTTGAGCAATTTCATGATAGTCCTTCTAGAGGTCATTTTGCAACCAAGACCACAACTGCAAAAATTATTAGAGCGGGTTATTTTTGGCCTAATTTATTTAGAGATGCACATGCATGGGTTCAAAAATATTCAAAGTGTGCAATGTTTGTAGGAAAACAGAGACTAGCTGCTATGCCACTAAAGCCAATTCAAGTTGAACAACGTTTCATGCAATGGGGTTTAGACTTCATTGGCATGATTCATCCTCCATCCAGTGCTGGTCATAAGTAGATTATTTCACCAGGTGGGTAGAAGCAGTGCCTTTGAAAGAGGCAAATGAGAACTCCGTGCTTGAGTTCTATGAGAGTCTAGTCACTTGTTTTGGAGCACTTTCTACTATCATATCAGAAAATACTTTGGCATTCAACAGTACAAAGGTATGTGAATGGGCTCTTGAACATGACATTTATTTGACATCTTCATCCAATTACTATCCACAGAGTAATGGACTAGCTGAATCTACTAACAAGAACCTGATTCGGATTATCAAAAGAACAATGGAGGATAATCAGAGATTTTGGCATACAAAGTTGAAGACTGCCTTATGCGCTGATAGGATCACCCATAAGAAAGCCATTGGTCATTCACCTTATCTCCTAGTTTATGAAAGAGAAGCAAGGCTGCCTATCTCATTGGAGCTTCCAGCTTTGGAGCTTGCATATCAGCTAGAGCTTTTGGAAAGTGATGCAATGGAGGTAAGAATGAATGAATTGAGAGAATTGGAAGAGATAAGAGATGATCTTATGCATACCATGTGGTCAAATCAGGAGCAAGTCAAGAAGACTTTTGACAAGAGAGCTTCATCAAAAACATTTTAGCAAGGAGACATAGTTATCAAATGGGATGAAGATTGTGCAAAGTCAAGTAGGCACTCCAAATTTGATAGCCTTTGGAATGGACCTTATATTATCAATGATTGCAAGAAGAACAATGCTTTTCAATTATTCAGATTGAGTGGAGAAAAACATACCATACCTGTGAATGGGATCTTTCTTAAATACTGCTATTAGGAGAGTCACTCCTTTGTACATAGTCACAGTTTCAATCCTCTAAGTGCTTTTCAACACATGCTTCAGTAGTGGTTGTTTTTCCTTTCAGTTTTGTTGTTGTCCTTTACTCTAAGTGCACACGTGCACATGTTGTTGTTGAGTCAATCTCTTTTGTGTTTTGGTCTCTAGCTTTTCCATTTTTCAGTGTGTATCCAAGTCAGTTTCAGTCAAAGTTTTTGAGTTCTTTGACCAGCAGGTGGGTCAAACCCTGAGAGTTGCCAAAATTGTTAGTAATTTGGCTTGTCAAGGCCTAATTACTACCCCTACTATTTGAAACTTTCCCTAGAATGGTCAAATCCTTTATACAACTGCCCAAACTGGTGAATTATAGTCTAATGTCATGAACAAAGGGAAATGTAGACAATAAAGTATCAAATACAGTCATGATGAGGACCTACAACAATGTTACACAATCAAGTAAGAAAGGTCCTTATCAAGATTTAGTGACAAGCGTTTATGATTATGAGGAGAATACAGGCTTGAAGATGAAGTTTAAGGTGACAGTAAGGTTTTTCATATGGTTCATGTTTGCAAATGAACTGATCAAGCAATCATATAGAAGAATGAAGATTAAATCTGTTTTTTGAGCCTTCTTTGGGGTCATTGACAAACTACAGTCCGTTCAAGCGCAAGACACCTACAAGTTCGAAAAGCATTTCTCCTTCAAAACGTCACATACAGTTATAACGTTAACCTACAGGCCTGTAGTTTCACTAACAAGGAATTAGAAGCAACATATAGGTTTATATTTTTTCAGACTTTTTCCCAAGTGGACTCTTTCACTAGTGTTTTCTTCTCATATTTCTTTCGGGCTAAATGTGGAAGCAATTTCCTTGGACTTTTTGTCTGAGGGAAAAAGTCCAAGGGAAAGGAGTTTTCAAAGACTTTACAATAGGTCCGAAAGAACTACAAAGGGTAGGGCAAAGGTGCAGTTTGAGAATCCCGAAGGGTATGTACCCTTTGGGAAAGTTTACATCATGATTCTGAAAGGGACAAATTCAAGGAGAGCCTACCAACTTTTCTGAAAGGAAGGCCACATCAAAAATCCGAGGGGCTTCTTTTCAAAGGAAAGGTTCATTACATTTTCCCGAAAGGTATGTGCCCTTCGAGAAAGTACATTCGCAGTATCCCGAAGGGCCTTTTCAAGGGCAAGCGTACCATTCATTCTTTCGAAGGATCACTTGGACAAAAGCCCGAAGGGCATCTTCAAAATTGCCGAAGGACATTTTCAGAAAAAGGACCTTTACAAGAAACCCGAAGGGTATGTGCCCTTCGGGAAGGATCATTCCAAAAATCTTGAAGGGTATGTACATTTCGGGAAAACTCAAAATGGAAATTCAAAAGGACAGTTTCAAGCGAAGGGGACCTTTTACAAAATCCTGAAGGGTAGCTACCCTTTGGGAAAGTTCAAAGGACAAGTTTGGAGGGTCACTTCGAAAGTTCAAAGGACACTTCCATATTTCCCGAAAGGTAGAAAGACCAGTTCAAAATTTCGAGGGGCAGTTCCAAAAAACCCTGAAGGATACCTACCCTTCAGGAAAGTACACTTACAGAAAACCCGAAGGGTATGTACCCTTCGAAAAGGTCATTTACAAGAATTCCGAAGGGTACTTGCCCTTCGGGAAGGTTCACTTCAAGGGAAAATGACGTTTTTAGCAAATCCAAAGGGTATATTGCCTACGGAGAAAGGCAAGTCGGAAGGAAAAGACACATGGTTGCGGACAAAAAGTCCAAAGGAATTCCTTCGGAAAAGGTAACACAAGTTTAAAAGGGAAAGTCTTAGACAATTCCCATGGACTTTTTGTCCTTGGGAAAGTGGAAAAACAAAAGGCCCAAAGGAAATATTTCCTTCGGACTTCTGTCCAGGGAAACAATTGGGACAAAAGACAGGTCTAAGAAAAAGTCAGAACAGGGCAATTCCTTCGGACTTTTTGTCCGAAGGAAAGTCCAAAAGAATGCAAAGCCTAAAGACAAAAGTCCGGGACAATTCCCGTGGACAATTTGTCCGCGGGAAATTGACTGAGCAAAAGCCAAAAGCAAAGTTCAAAGGGATAATACAAAGGGAAAATAACTAAGGAAAATTCCAAAGGGTAAGATAATTCCCGCGGACAAAAAGAATGAAGGAAATGTAATTCCTACGGGAGAATCACCAAAGGAAAGACAAAGTCCGAGATAATAAAGCGCGAAAAGAAAGGATGAATCAAGGGAAAATTGACACAAGAAAATCATAGATATTTTATCCGAAAATCAAGGAACAAATAGAGCCCAAAATCCATAAATAGATAAGGCCGAGGGAAATGCATGCACAAAAATAAGGGAATTGAGAGCAAAATGCCAGGAAATAGCAAACGATTTAGTCTAAATATATCTCCCACTTATCAAGATCCTTGTCCACGCAAGCGAGAGGCTATTTGCAGTAGACTGGTCAAAGCTTCAGTTGACTGTTTGACTGAAATCACGCTTCTCCTTGATTTTCATGCAATGCAAAGCTTTCAACGTTTCAGGCAGTCCAACAAAGTTCTCCATTCAAGATGTGGCGTAGCTTTTCATGCAAGTGGAGTTCATTGGTGGATGATTGGTCTTGAGTTGGAGTTGACTAGACAAGCTTGTTACACATCTTCCTTGTTCTCCATGCAAACGGGAATATCTCTTCCTCCAGCTCAGCTTTCAAACGAATCAAATGCAGTTCCTTATTTAGAGACTTGGCATAGTTTTCCATGCAAGAAGTTTGACTTTCAACGATTCCACTGTCCATTCTTCTACGCCAACCTTGGATTCATGCATGTTTGAAGTTTTCTTGAAGAGTGTCTTGTTTATTTTAAGAGTTAACCTTTCAAACTTGGCCTCACTGTGATACTTCTACGCCAATGTTTGAAAAAGGCATGCATTTTTGTAAAAGAAAAGATTTTATTGAATATTCTAAATATTGTAAAAAGGTGTTAAGTCTTGAGTTAATTAACCAAGACTAACCCTTTCCTCTTTTCGAACTGCACTTAAGGCTATTTTAGGATTTGGAAAAGCTTAACTTATTTAGCTTAATCAAGCCATTTAGAGGATCCCTGAAGTTTTAAAGGAAGAAATTGTAAGCTGGATCATTCATCAATAAAGAAGTTATTGTTTTGAATTTGAGTTTTGACAGAAGATAGTGTGTAATTTGATTGTGCATCAGTGTATAAGTGAGATTTATCTCCTTTTGCATGTTCCTTCCTCACCTATCTCTCCCTTTCTCACCCTTTTGCAGGGCATTTAAAGAGGTTTTCAACCCTTCATTTGAAATATTTATGCTTAAGGACAAAATTATAGATTTCATTTGATTATATATGTGCATTGATTTTAATAACTTCAAAGGGTTTGGACAATTCAGGTGCATCACCCCCTTTAATTAGGATTTTCTTTTAGTTTTCCTTGGCCTTTTCAACCCAAAAATCATAGTAGTCAAGTTTATTGAAAAATCTAAAGGGAACCGGCCCTCTCTGGAGGTTCTTCTCATCAAAGAGTCACCCACACTCTGAGACGTTCCAATTTTATCAGCGGGAGTGAGGGTGTGTTTTACACATCTTCAAGTAGGGTGCACTCCAGAGTGATTACAAGTAGTAGGGACCAGTTCGATGAAAATAAATTTGTTGCATGAAAGCAACGAATCATCAAGGCTGTATGAAGAACCCATCATAAGACTTATTACCATTCATACTTACCACTTGTTACGCAACTCAAGAAATAATGTAGAGCCTATACAGGACCGATTACCATGTATATGCCATCCTTATCTAAGGGCATTGCCATACCAACTTGACTTAGGTCATCCTTATAGTCTCATATGCTATCTAGGGGCATTTCCATTGAACATTTCTTGCCTCAGGCACATCGACATCTACAAAAAATATAAGGGGTCATGGAGAATCTTTCAAGATTTGATACCCTTATTCTAACAAGCAATGAGTCCAAGTTGACAATGGCACATGGATTATAATCCACTCACAAGGGTATGCCTCATCGCCACCATAGTCTACTAGTTGATTGACATTTCTAGTTGAACAATCATGCCTCATCAACTAATGTGTTGCACACAATCTGATTTGGGTTTGCTATGTATCTGCTGCACTACATTGATACAAGGGGAATTTGTCCTAGGTACCCATATACCCAGATCACACAACCATGATTAGCAATCTAGTAGCTTTGGAGGATTACCACAACTGTGGTGTAAAGCAACGTATAATAACCTCCTCAAAGGAATCATAACTGAATAATTCACAAGCTTAATATATATTAGTAATAATAACCCGACCTCCTTATACCAAGATTCCTACATATCTGCTTAGTAATAACAAGGTTTAAGTAGTTTTTAACTTATTTTACTCTTTTTGGCAAAAGGCACATCCTCTTTGCACTGGTTATAAATATGAATCTAGAGGAGTTATTGGTCTATTTGGGATTATGAATTTCGCATCGCCTAATTAGGGTATATTAAGTAGGTAGTGTTAGGATATTAATCACCATATATTGGAATTATCTTCTTATTGTAAGAGCTTGGGACGTTGCCCCCTTGAAGTGGTTTAATTTTATTTGCAAGTATTTTTCTTTTCATTTCTCTTTATTGTGTGGATCTACTCTTATTTGCGAGTGAATGTGTTTTTCTTCTTATGCTATCTATTGTATTGCAATCTTTTGTTGTGATTCTACTTTTGTGATATAGTAAATTCATTACAAATAGGCCCTGTTCGGTTATGGGGAGGATTTTCAAGCAGAGTTCGTAGAAACACATCAATGAAGAGATGTCTTTGATCCTCTTGTAATCGTTGAATGAACTTGTTATACTCTATACAATCATGTGCATCATGTCCAACAAATTTATTAAAGAAGCATTAGTTGTGAGGGTCATGATTTCTAGGTCTTCAATTTTGATCAAAGCTTTGGAAATTACCTTGATACTGATTTTGATATTGATGGTTTGGGTTTTGATTCTTGTTTTGATTGTTGGGTTGTTGAAAATCCACAATGTTGACGGTAGGGGCATTGTTCATTTTTATGGCCACCATTGCCATTATTGTGATTGTTATTGGTGTTGTTGCGTTTGGGCTGATTATTATCAATGACCCCATCCGTTGTTGCATTGCGAATGTGGTTCAGGGCTTTGGGTCTTGGGTGGTTGTTCTAACGACTCCCATTATTTTTAATATTTTGATTGGGGATGGTGATCTTCCTATTTGACCCGTAGGTTTTTTGGCAACTATCTATGGCCGCTTGATCAAAGTGGAGGGTGATATCTAGAGAATCCTTGCAAGACTTGTATGGGAACTTTTGGACGTTTTCCATAGTCTCTTTGAGAGAATGAAGAAAAAAGATTACCAAGGCTGAGGTGATCCATGTGCGGGGAATTGGCTGAGGAATATAAAACTTGGTGCCATAGATTCATTTGGTTCTTGATTGATGTGTAAGAACTCTCTAATGTTAGTGTGGAGCAATTTGTTCATATCAAAGGATTTGACAAACTCTGCTTCAAGTTGTTTGAAGGAGTGGATGGACCCTTCATGGAGACGATAGTACCAATCCAAAACAATCTTGTTTAGGCTTTTTGGGAAGATTTTGGTGACAACATCCCAAGGGAGGAGTTCCCTTATGGCTCTAGCATAGGCTTTGATGTGAGTATTGGGGTCACCCTTACTGTTAAATTTAGGAAGATTTGGTAAGGGATGAGGTAAGGGGAATCTATGGATGGCAAGACTAAGGGGTTCTTTGAGATACTCGACAGAGCTGCTTGTAGCGACGACACCTGCTAAAGGATTGGGTAAATACCCAGTTGCAGGTATTGGTGGGTAAGCCAAAAGATGAGAATGCCCAATCACAATAGGAGGCTCCAAACAAATGGTGAGTGTTGATTCATGTAACTAGGGAAGTAATTCTTTAGCGGAGCTGACTTGGAGTGTATGTGATAATAGGTTGCAATTTGTGGAAGGTGCTGAAGTAGTGTACCCAATGTTGGTATTGGGAGGATTGATAGGAAATCATGTTGTAGAAGATTGACCAAGATGCATAGGGACTTTCCCTAACTGTGTGGGAGCTGCATATCCCCAATTGGAGGAATATATTGAATGCTGCACAACTCCATGAGCTACAAACCCACATGGAGATGAAGTGTGGGTAGCCTCAAGTTCATAGATACGATCTACTAGAGTGGTGATAAGAGCACTAGTTGCACCATTCACTTGAGACGGTGTAGGATTTGCTTGACTTGGTGCCTTGTCCGACAAACTAAGATGAGGGATTGAGTTAGAGCCTTGCTATATGACAAACTAAGATGAGGGATAGAATTAAAGTGTCCTCAGGATGCAATCTCCAAATGATCAATCTTATATGGTCCCAAGGGAAATCCACAAAGTAAGGGAATAAGCTCAATGAACAGAACTAAAGCAAAAGCAAAGATGGAAGAACAATAGGACTGAGGCTGTATATCAATATTTCATAGAGAACAAAGCTGAAAGTACATGATTCTACCACCTGAAGAGAGGCAAGGGATGAGGTATAAATAGGCTATGAGGGCAAATAAAAAGAGTTGGGCACAATTGAAAGGCTATGGAGATGCAATGGAAAAGACATGCATAAAAACCCTTTCAACCCTTGGTTTACCACTCCTCTGACATTTGTCATAAAAACTTGATTCTTATTCCCCTCTAAAAACATTAATTAATTGATTTGTCTAAATACTAGCTTCATGCCTTCATTATCACTTAACTGCCGCATCTCAAAGTGGATTGTTTCTTCTCATTAATGCACTTGAAGATAATAATTTGCATGATTATCACAATCGCACATGCCATTAGAAGAGAATAGGGATCTTCAAATTAATGCAAATGTTATTATAGAAATAAAAATAATAATAACAAAATAATAATAATAATAATAATAATAATAATAATAATAATAATAATAATAATAACACTTTTATTATTATTATTACTATGAGGGGGTTATCACTTGTGTATTTGAAAGGGTCTCATAAAGAGCTTCATGATTAGTCATCACCCTAACGACAACCTTTCTCATGTATTATATTAGCATACTTGCTGTATAGTAACCGCAAGGCAAGTGGATCCACTTAGTACACATGCATTGCATGGATTTGCTCGTGTACAACCATTCCTGGTCCTTTTATAGGTGCACACCTTGCCTCAAAAAGGCCGATGTTAGATTCTTCCCCCCTTATTCCTCAATGCCTAGTAAGCAAAACAACGTGGTTGCCCCAACCAAGCCATAAAGGAGCTTTCATTAATAATTTTTTTGCAAAATGATTTGACATATCAACCGATGAATTTGATTGCTGGAAGCAATTTTATTGAAACACGAAGTATGTCCTTAACCTTCTAAGGAAATTTTAAAGCGATGTCCATCACTAAATCCTCTTAGTGCTATAGAATTGCATCAAACATGCTAGATGCATGTCCATTAATTTTCATTTGAATATATATATATATATATATATATATATATTTGTTTTATAACATTTGCCACAAACATTCATCTTGTCTTAGAGCCCAATCCCAAGTGCTCAACGGTTATCATATTGTTTTTTCAATTTTGCATTCCTTTTGGTCCATTGGTTTCCATAAATCAAGACTAGAATACAAATCCGTTCATTGTGTTCCCATTCTTTTCAAGAGTGTTGTTAATATTGACTTTTTGTACATACATGAGGTTCTAGGTATGTACTCCCACAACCATATACACAAGTGAAATCAGTTCAAATTGTAGCAAAAAAAAATTGAATCAAGAAATCATTATAAAGTAAATTCAATATATCAATAATTGAACAAATAAAAGTAAGGATCAAATCCAAAATTTGCCGATGAATAATAAGAACACAACAATAACAAGGGGTCCCAAGCGTAAAAGAAGTATAATTCGCCAATCCAATGCCAGAAGTAATCGATAAACTTGAGAGTCATAATTCAAACAGCAAAACTCAATCCTCAAACCAATTTTTGTAAAAAAAATTGCTCAATCGATGAAAACCATAAATATGCTAAGAAAAACATTCTTTAAGAAATTTATTCATAAAGGGTAGCACTTTCACATAGGATGTCATGATCCTAAAAATTCTGGATTCATTCTCACAAATATTTACCAGATTTAAGGGTTTCATCTTATCATACAATCCATGTGGCAATAATATACGCCTACCTTGTAAGTAGATTCCACAAATGCAAAAAATGCCATGGATTCTACACCACAGGCGTCCAAGTTTCCATAACAATCTTGGATGTTGAGTCGCACCAAACATCCAAATCCTCATAACCAAGGATTATGTGTCATACTTAAATCCAAGTCCACATACATAATCCAACTCCCATTGTCACAGGATTGGGCATATGATAGTACAGGATTCAGTCTCAAGCGGCTTGGAGGTATTTCTCAGCCCCTCATGCTTGGCCTATAGGTTGAGTCACTCTCCTATTAAGAATCGTGGCCTCACTCTTAGAAATCCCTTTTCCAATAGCCATGGATATTCGACAAGGAATCCAAATCACACTTTATCTTATCACAAGAAGCTACAACCAATAACCATAATGTTAAAACACTCCCTTATGTACTTTTGACATAAGTCATAGAGGCTGAATACTTAAAGCAAACTAGCTTTAAGTTTAATAATTAAAATCAAGATCACTCATTACTCAATCAAATTTTACTTTATGCGTGGATCCTACTAATTTTTGCCAAAGTTCCCAAGGGTTGTAACCCTGCTCTGATAGCACATGTAAAGACCCAAAAATTCGAACTTCAAATTTTTTTTCTTGTAAGGTAATGGTTGCCTTTCCCTTTTACATGGCTTGTTTCACAAGTCCATACTCAACATTTGACATGCATACTAGAACAACCATTCTAGAAACCAACGTTTTCCATACCAGAAAACAACCATCAACAAGTGGTAGTAGTAGGGCCCAACTCGACCCAAAGAAATTTGTGTCACGAAAGCAACAGATCATGAAGGCTATATGAAGAATCCATCATAGGACTTATTATCATTTGTACTTTCCACCTGTTACCAACATAGGCAGCAATGCAAAACCTACACAGGACTGATTACCATGCACATGCCACCCTGTTATTCCTTGAGAAAAGCCATCTAAGCGCACTGCCATACCAACTTGCCTTAGGTCATCCGTATAGTTTCTCATATGCCATCTAAGGGAATTTTCATTGAGTTGTTCCTGTCTTAGGCACATCAGCATCTTCAATAAATATAAAGGGTCATAGAGTACCTTTCAAGGTTTCATACCCTTATTATAACCACCAAGGAGTCCAACTTGACAATGTATAGCATGAATTATAATCCTTTCATGAGGGTATGCATCTTTGCCACAACAATCTGCCAGTTGATTGACTTTTCCAATCAAACAATCATGTCTCATCAACTAATGAGTTGCATCCAATCCTATTTGGGTCTGCTATGCATCTGCTACACTTCTCTGATATAAGAAGAATTTTACGCAAGTACCCGTATACCCAATTTCCACAACCATGATTAGCAATCTAATAGCTTCAGAGGATTACCACAACCATGGTGTAATTTTTTATGTAATAACCTCCTTGAAGGAATCATAATTGAATGATTCATCTGCTTAATATATATTAGCAATAATGAACCAACCTTATCATACCCAAGATGCCTACATGTCTAGTTAGCAGAATTAGGGTCTTATTTAGTTCTTAACTTATTTTATTCTTTTTGGCAAAAGGCACAAACTCTTTGCATTTCTCCTCTAAATCTTCTTACGATATCTCTCATTCATTAGCCATTCCAGATTTCCCAGTCATCTTCAATGGAAAGAACCATTAACTACCCTTAGATAGATTTGGCTTGCCCCCGCTAGTATGCAAATACTAATTTCCCAAATTAGTTCCTTTAGTTGCATCAAGACAACTTGTGAATCACTCTTCACTCTTGCAACAACCCATTTTTCACTTCATTGAGGATTGATCTGAATTGTTCATTGCTCGTTATCCCTTTGGGCACTTGATCCCATTGGCAATTTGCCCTACTATTGCAATTTCCCTCATTGACTTGCCCATACAAGTCATTTGAGTATTATCAATCCCTGCATATGGCGGTACTATGTAGCATTCCCACTTGGGCTTCCCCTTGCCTTGTTCACATCTAGATCAAGGTGCTCAAGGGTAGATAAGTACACATACATTACCTAACATACAAAATTTTAGTCATCCTAGCTAGGCATTCCAATCTTTAAGTTAATTGCTCCAATGCACAATATGAACTTGTGCTCCAACACACAATATGAACTTGTGCTCTAACACATCATATGAACTTGTGCTCTGATGTGCCATATGAAGCACATAAGTATTCTAATATGTAAGTAATGTAAACTGTGTCGATGACCCATTGATTTGGCCAAACAAGCCAATAGTCTGCACCTGACACTTGCCTTATAAGCTCATATAAAAACTCTGTGCAAAATCAATGATCTCTACACACTTATACATCTATGTGCTCTAGTGAATCAGTTGCACATACAATATGCCCTACATGTTTGTACGTATGACAAAGTGCTTAAAGTTCATAAATGCATATAACATGATCTACATGTTTTCTAAATTTTAACAATCCTTTGATCGCTATATGTTTTCGCATATAGCAATATGAATACAAGTTTACATTACTTGTTCTATGTGTGTTCGCATATAACAGTATGCTCAAGAACTATGTGCACATACACCATGCTCCTTATGGTTTCTATTTATATTCACCTATACTGGGCTCCATTGGTATAACACATAACCAATGTGCCCCATTGTCTTAATGATCAATTTCTCTATGATTTAAAAACCAGTTTCTCTATGTTTAGAAACTAAAGGCTTTTCTTGCTTAGCATTCATTAGATATGGTTCAACAATAGTTTTAATAACAAATGCTTTAAAAGGCTGCTTGTTTTAAGCAAAGCACTACCAAATTTCTTGTTCAAATTGGTTTCCACATAAACAAAATGTTTGCAAGTTTTATTACACAAAACACTTGTTCTATAATTTGTTTCCACATAAACCAAGTGTTCTAACCAAGCAATGTGTTTTCTGTAGTTATCATTTATTCTCACACATGATAGAGCAATCCGCTCTATTCTCCCTTGTGGCTATTTGCTCTATTCATTATAGACACACTACTCTATTAACATATAGAGCTTATTGCTTCATTACAAAATCAAGTCAACATACGTATATAATGTGCTCCACATCTCCAAAGAGACCTCAAAATTTTTCCACATAATACAATATATTCGAGTGTCCAAATGCATGTATAACGTTCCTATATGCTCTTACATAGTAACATACTCTCATTGTTATCACATAACAATATATATACATATATTGTTATTGTTAGATGTAACAATAAAGCACACGTGATTTGAATTATAAACAATAGAACACATATTGGGTATGTAAACCATAAGAGTACACTAGAATTTGTTGGCATGTTCTAACAATTAGTTAGCGTGTGTGCGTGCATGTATAACATCACGTGTGCTTTGTTGTTACATCTAACAATAACAATGAATTCACATCACATGTGCTTTGTTGTTACATCTAACTATATATATATATATATATACATATATTGAAAAGTGTGTTCTATGCTTTCCTTTAACAACATCATTGTGCTTCGTTGTTTCCATTAACATTAACATTATATGGAGCTACTTGCTCTAGTAGAACATAGACCCACTCACTCTTTTTAACTTTACAGAGCACACACGCTCTAAGCACAACATGGAGCACATTAGATTTAGCTGAAAAGGGCTAACTTGCTCTACTACCGGATAGAATCAAAACTCTGTTATAATGAAGAGCCAAGGCTCTGATTACTATAAGGCGCTAGCTCTAATATGACTTAAGAAGTTCATTTTTTCTTTTGAAATATAGAGTTACACATTCTATTTGTTCACAGAGCTTCAGTGCCCCTTTTAAAGAAATCTACATTACCCTATAATTCATGTTTTATCCAATGCCATGTTTGATTTGTTCAGTATTGCTCATAATGGCAACAAAATTCTCTATACAAAACAAGGTGCAATAATGTTCCAAGCCAAAGCTTGAATGGATTTAATATTAAATATCCATAACAATCCGATGAACCCACAATGCCCAAATGAGCACATATATAAACGATATACAATTATAAGCTATCCCCTCTCCCTTAAAGAGCTTTGTCCCCAAAGCTTGTAAAAACTCTATAATTAATCATGCTCAACATAGATTAACACTAGGATAAGTGATCTCCTGGAAAGCACAAGACCTACAAAATTCTGAGCTTGCTTTTAAATATAAGTGGCATAAATGTTGAGAATGGAACCAGTGACCACTAAGTCACAAAATATAGCCCACACAACACCAAACAATCCAACTTAACAAAACCCACAAATGAGAACGAGGGATTTTTCTTAAATGATCCTCAAGTCCCCTTACATTTTTTGCCATATTTTCAAAGTCGTGGCAAGTTTGGACACTTTCCCATGAAATATTCATTTTCCAGCATTGTATCTTCCATGAGCAACCCCATGCACTTAATATTCCAACTTCCAACTTCCTTTTTTCGCATCAATTTCACCTCTTCCCCAATTATCCCATATGGCCCAAATACCAGCTTTCCTTCTTGCTCCGTTGCTAATATATGTGTCTGCACTACCATACGGGCTCCTAACTTCTTCAGACATGATACATGGAACACATTGTGAATACTCCCTTTGTTTGGGATATCGAGTGCATAGGCCAC
Source organism: Torreya grandis (assembly GCA_037957365.1). NCBI lineage: Eukaryota > Viridiplantae > Streptophyta > Pinopsida > Cupressales > Taxaceae > Torreya > Torreya grandis. The sequence goes on from JARHVA010001236.1 coordinate 3,277,072, forward strand.
TTCCTCAACCTTATCCCTAATCTTGTATGGTTCTTATAACTATGGATAAAGATTTTATTTTCCCTTTTCCTCAAGGGTCATGTGCTTATATGGCTACAACCGAACAAATACCATATCCTCCACTTCAAAGCTGTGCTCTGTCCTATGTTGATTTGCTTTCTGCTTCATCCAATTCATGCTCATGCACGAATTGTCCTTCAACTGTCTCAGTATTCCCACATTTCCTCCAATACCTCTACTGGTGCAGGGATCTTGCCCCCATGGAGTACCTAATCTAGTGGCGATGAAGACTTTTAACCATATAACACCTTAAATATAGGGACATCTTTATGGCAGAGTGGCACGTGGTGGTGTTCTGTTACCTGTCCAAATACAACCATTCCTCCCACTTTATTTTCTTATCCCTTACATGCATCCTCAGATACCCTTCGAAGTATTTATTCACTACCTCTATTTTTCCATATGTTTGGGGATGATATAAAGTATTCATGTTGAATGTCACCCCAACTAACCGAAACAGTTCTTGCCAAAAGTGCTATGAAAGATATGATCCCTATCAGAAATGATCTGTTGTCGGATCCCATATAGCTTAACTGCATGTTGGAATTAAATATTAGCAACCTTAGGGCCAGGGAACCTTAGGAATGGAATAAGCATTCACAGAGCAATGAATCAGTACAATGATGGCATTATTTCTTGAAATAGGTCTGGATAAAGAATATAATACAGAACATAGGTATCACACAAAGGTTCGAGTTTTGATTCAAGATGATATAATATACTGCATATCTAATTTCATTAGCACAACTGGAGTAGTCATGGACTATGGTACATACTTTTTTTGGATTTAAATATAAGTAAACCACGATGGTATGCTTTTCTAAGCAGTTTCATATTAAATTATTAAGTACCATTTGGAGATTATATAATGAAGTCCTACCATGCAGGTGATTTTTACATACTAGACGGAATTGTGAGATTGAAATAAATTGAAGATTTGAATTCAAAATGTTTGATCCCTAGTTGCATTGCCTGTTTGTGCAGGTGATTGCATCATTGGCATATTCAGTTTATTTGATAGATCATCATCAACACGATTGGCTGCGTTTAGCTTGGGGATTTGAGAGTAAAATTAGGTTCTACTATATATGTGGTAACATGTTTTCTTTCATGAAATTCAGTTTGGGAACTCTGCTAGCTTCCAGTCGTATATTTTATCTTGACAGTTGTAATGCTCATTGGTAGTAGCCAATAACTATTTTTCTCTGTATTTTCTTGAATTAATAGGCCATCCATTTCTAGATTGCTTACAGCACTTTAATATGAGGGATTGGAGTCGTGAAGCCATATGAATGATATAATATAGCTTATAACACTGAAGCTTTAAAATGCTTACCCTAGGGTAGAGTACACATTTTGAAAATGGGTGTGAATCCCGAAGACGAGGACATACAGGAGATGTCTCTAGTAGGCAGGGTATGCCCCCGAGCACCCCTTGATCTAATAGGTGTATCATGTGACAAAAAATAGAATAATGGTAGAAAACAAAACAAAATGACAAACAAATGAAATACCCGTTTTCCTAGAAGGTCAAAAAGCCCCAACCAAGCCGTTTTTCACTTGTTCCAAAATGGAAATGAGCAGGAAATTAGTACAGCATGCAAAAAACATGTGGGATTTTGAAAAAATATGAGAGATCAAAAAATTTAAGGTTTGGATGGCACAAGTATGCTAGGATGATAATCACATGACAAAGGACAGTTGAGAGCAACAATATCGAGAAAATATGATTTTTGGGTTAAAACTGTGTGCAAATTATTTGCTCGATGCGTTTTGAATCACCATCCGTGTTTCATCATCAGAAAAAAAAATCATGTTTGAGAACACCAGATCAGCTTCTGATATAGAATAACACAATGTCATGAGATGTTGAGAACAGTAAAAAAAAGTTATAAATTCAATGGAACGTTGAAAGACCGTTGAAAACAACTTAGGTGAATGTTTAAACCAAGAGAGAGACGTTCGCCGTCGGAGAGGGGAAAGAGATTGGAATGAAAATGAAAGAAGATTTGAAAAGTTTGACCTGTTAGTCTTGTTAGGAGGTAAGAAGGTGCAGGCTTTTTAGAGCTTAATTAAAATTATTATTATTTTTTTAAAACTTAGATTTAGTATTTGAACTTAGAGCTTTAAAGTCAAATAAAATGAATAATTTATGTAACTTCAAAAGTTTCAACAAAGACAACAAAACCTGGGGAGGGCCTTATCCATTAAGCGGTGGTGTTTTTTAATTTATTAATTATGGGTCTCCAAGTCTGATTAAAACCTATCTGTTCGTTTCGATTTAAGTTGTGTATATGCTGACCTATCTCTATGGATTCTCTCAACTTGTGTTTTTGATAATGATCTTCAACAGCCAGAACCTTTGCCTTGTCAATATAAATGGAATGTTTAGTTTAGGAACATATCATTTTCGTTCATGATTCAATGCGAATGGAAGTTCATTTCAAGTTTTTTTTTTTTTCAAAATTTCTTTCTGTGTATGTATATATATCAGATGCATTTGTACCCATAAACCCCTATGCCCTGATTGTGAAATTGGTGTACATGGTCCCTACCCCACGCTGATACCCATGTATCTTGATGACTATGAATTATTCTTATAAAGTGTATAATTGAAGAGGAGATGGCAAGGTAGACCTTAACATGCCACCATAGGTGTGTTAAAGAAAATGGATTCGATAGGTTTTGGAATTGCTATTTTCAGTGTTACCAGTTACTAGTAATTACTAGACTCAAAAAACGTGGTAGTAGTCACAGTAAAGAATCTTAGACATAAATTGGACTTACATTATAGAGCTTTGAAATTAGTTTACCTTTAATTTTCTTCCATTAGGTATATGTTTTACTATAATCTTTGGAAAACTTGTGAAATAATTTATCTTTGAAAATTAGTTAAATAAAAGTTTTGAGGTCTAGTTACACATCTGAGTATTGACATTGTCTTCCATGGATGCAAATGTAAGAATTTATGTGATGATCCAAAGGCACATCTTTTTTTTTCCAAGAGTTTTGATAGATCAAATGTCAGTAAGATCAGGATGTTTAGAAATGATGAAATTATGAACCTTATAAAATTTAGGAATTAAAATCTCCAAATCCAGAAAATGTTTCGAGGCAATAGAGTTGGGCTGTTATGCTATAGAAATATGAGAGTAACTGTTAACACTTCGTCTGTTTCTTTCCATGAATTAATGTGAATGCAATTGGTGTTTCTACATGGGTGTTAGCACCTTCATGCATATCATTTGTTTTTATTAGTAGAAAATTATATTAGGCCTGGGCCTTGTAGCCAAAAAAAAAAAAAACAAATCAATGAAAAAACACCAATGTAGCCTAGCATCAGTAACAAGCTTATCACAAAATCTGCCTGTAAATAGAAATGAACAGAAACAAAGCTACAGAGTGTTTGGCAGCATAGTACAACTGGAAAGGAAAGGAATCCAATAACCATGCTGCTAGCAGAACAAGATGACTAGTCCTTTTTATTGCACCCATTATAAGTGCCTCAATTATTCATTAATATAATTTATTAAAGTTGTTTGTGCCGCATGTGGTTGAAATATGAACTTATCCTAAGGGTAACAAGGGACTAAAACAAAATCAAACTACAGGCATTTTTTTCCTTTCACCCCAAATCTAAAAAGTGATGACGAGCCGTCATACTGCCATAATTGGAAGGATTGGAAGGATACCATAGTCTTGTGACACTTATTGTGCCAAACCTCTTAGTTTACCTCCCCTTGGCCAGCAACACTGCCTATATTATGGCCGACTCCCCTGCTCCTGCATCATTTGATGTTAGGTTTTTCTGGTGGAACTCTGAATAGCAATGGTGCTGAAACTAGCCAGGGAATTCGTACCAAAGTTTTTCATGAGGTAACAAATCCCTCCCACTTGACTCTTTACTAGATGCTATTTTAGTTCCCTGAATTTGATAGAGCATGACACTAGTTTGAAAATTTTATTTTGGTTCCTCATTTTTTAGGCTGAATTCCCTCAGAGAGTATGCTTAAATTTTTTTATTTTGGTTGCTTATTTTTTTGTTTGAATTCCCTCAAAGAGTATGCTTAACCTCAGAGAGTACGCTTAAGAGTTTGGTGCACAATAACGGGCAATCCCTCGGTGTTAGCTCGAGGGCGTTTAAAACCTAACCAAAGGGTATTTTATTTTTAACTTCCAATGCGGAGCACTATGAATCCTTTGTTGCCCTTGGCCCATGGTTTCCCTGCAACACCCCTATGGTTTTCTCCCATTAAATTAAGGATTTTTGTCATGTTCCCCTTTTTGACATGAGTCACTTAGAGTCCTTAGCCATAAAAGTTGTTCCAAAATGCTAAGGGAAATGAAGAAAGGGAACGTTTAGGGTCCACTTGAAGAACAATTTTTGAAAAAGGTACATGAATTCTAATTTGCATTTGAGTTATGAAAAAGTACCTTTTATTCTAGTTTCACTTAAGTTGAGGCTTTATCGAGGGTCATGGGCACCCATGGGCTAAAACAGAAATTATAAGGATGTGTTGTTATATTTGAAAAAAATGGGATTTTCCCGTTTTTATTTGGGTGCTCCTCTTGGGGGGCTTGGTCTATTTAAAGAAAGAGTGGACTCCATTTGAAGATTATGATTTTTAGATGTTGAATCTATTTGCTCAAGTATGTCAAGCTTGGCTATAATATCTTGAAGATGGAAACTTTCAAGTGCTTTAAGGTGTGGAGACAAAACCCTTCACAACCTCATTGTGAATCGCTCTATATCAAGGGCTGCAAATTGTGTTTTAACAGGAGAATTTCAAATTGGGGGGATTGACAACTTGCTTCTAGAGGTTGCTTGCTTGGGTGTGAGGCCATTTTTAGGGTGGCTATTTGATTGGAAGGTTGAATGCCCCTCTTAGGGGCTGCACTACAAGCGAATAAATCTCTCTTAGGGTTTGTGCATTTATTGCTCAATTATTTCAGCTAAGGCGATTTGGTTTGGGGCTATTTTTTAGGGTTTGAAGGGCTATTTTGTGCCCAAATACTATTCTGAATTTTCTATAATTATTCCTGAAATTTGATCTAATTTTTTGTAAGGGTTTGGAAGTCATTGGAGGACCCCTTTGAGGCAAAACAATTCAAAAGATTTTTTTATATATTTTTGGCAAGTGGGGCGACTCACTTGAGAGACATTTTTGGAGTCTTCTAATGTGCGAAGTCTAAAATAATTCTGAATATTATTTCTATAATTGTGTGCTAATTTTCATGATTACTGGTGGTCATTTGGAGGCCATTACTACTACAAAATTATCTATTATTCACTACTGTAACTTTTTGTGCATGGGCGACTTGTGAGGGTTATTATTCTCATTTTGGTGCTTCGTTTCATGCCTAATTACTACTCTAAACTTCTGTATATTTTTCTATCAATTTTGGTGAAGTGTGCTAGGGTTTCAGGAAGAAATTGGTCAAGGAATAGTTGCATTTTCACTGAAAAACCTGAATTACTAGAGGGCAGAGAACCAACATTTTCATTTTCAATACATTGGCAAAGGAGGTATTTATTATAGCCCTTGTTGGGAGTAATTATTTACTTAGGGTTTGCTGGTTTTGAGTTCCTAAATTTCAGTTTGCATAAGGGTTTGTTGGAGAACCTTCTTTTTTGTTGAATCGTCCCATTTGGGGACATTACAATTTTGTTATGCCTGAACAAACCAAATTTACAATATTAGTCTGCGTAGAGTTTCTAGGTTTGACTTTACCCCTTTGAGTTTCATAGATCGGTTAATAAAGCCGTTAAGTTGCTTCATATGCCATGAGTAGAACAATTTCTATGCAGCTAGGCAACAAAAGTGTGGGTATCGAGTTTGATCTTACCAAGAATCTTAAGGAAATGATAGACATTCAGACATGGGAGAAGCATATATTGCAACACATTGTATATCAACATGCCTAACACCTATTTTTAGTGTCAAGCCATTGACCATAAGATTCGTTAATGCCCACTCATAGCTAACGCACATCTACTGGTCTAGACCAAAACCTCTCTTGAGATGAGTAAATTTTTTTCTACTTCCACAGATGGGTGGACCATGGTCACCAACAAAAAGGCTAACCAACAAATTGGTGGAGTGGGAAAAGCATTGGTTGTTGTGTATAAACCCATAGATGGTTCTACTACAGTTGACAAACAACTGATTCCCACCACTTCTTAGTCAATGTCGCTTATTTCTCACACCTCGCAAGTGGCTACGATTTTCTCAGGTCCTCAGAGCCAAGTGACAACTTCTCAATCGTCACAACCTCCTTTGGAGGTGAAAGAATTAGGCTCAGCTGGTAGTTTAGTTGTTTTTTGTCGTAAAACGATTATGTGCCACTCTCTTAGCCCGTGACCACCTCTCGAGGATGGTATGTCCAAGAAAGTGGCGTACTTTCCAACTTGGTGATTCTATGTGTGGCAATAAACATGCTTAATTGTCTAAAAGATTTTTCTCTTTAGATGACGTGGACAATGAGTCCAGTATGAACCTTGATGTTCTTCGATGATAGTATACTTTTTGAATTTATGTAGTGTTACTGACACGTCTTGTAAGTTTATGGTAAGGGACACTTGTGAGTGTTTTGATAATATGAAAATTTTGTGTCTACAAGAAATTAAAATTATAGGATTTTTACTTCATTCTGCTACCATATCTATTTGGTTGAGAGTAGTTTCCCATATGTCAAATCATGAGAACAAACATGGTGGAGTGGAAACACTTATTGCACCTACCTTGGATCTTCCCATCGTTAGTTGGGGTTTTGACACCATTCTTCAAATTGTGTAGACTCTTTTCGATTTTGATGGCCGTTCCCTTAGTGTTGCCAACATTTACGCCTCCAATGATGTTGTTGAAAGGGCGGCGTTTTGGTGGTGTATTGCAAACACGCTTCCAGATTCCAACCTAATTCTGTGTGGTCAATATGATTGAATCTAGGGAAGATAAAGAGGGGCTCCTCCCGATGTGGTGGTGTGTTGGCAAAATAAAGGTGTGGTTCTACATGTGCAATAAACTTGGGTTCTCTGATTCCAACCACCACAAGTGTCAATCCTCCATTGCCCCATAGTTTACTTGGTCCAACTTTAGACAAGATGGCCATAGGGTGGTGAAAAGATTAGATAGAGCCTTATTTGAAGAGTAGGACCTTTTCCCCTGTGCAAATAATTTTGATCAACTAGTCAGTGTTGTTTTGGGGAGTGATTCTATCCAGTCACCTCCCCATCAAGTTTGGTATATAGTGTCTAACACCCCAAGTGAAGAATTGCAAGTCTCGGTTTTATCTTAATACAACTCACCTCAACCGTGAATGGATCCACTCCCATATCAGTTGATTCTGGAACCTTGCTCTACGCCCTTCTAGGGAGCTAGGATGGATAACATGGTGGGTGGATGCCATTTCATTGACTACAACATTCCTCTGCATTTACAACAAACAAGTGGCTGATTTTCGTTGTAAAGCCCATGAGGCATCATATTGTGGGTACCTTTAGTCCTCATAGAAATTAGATATGTCTCCTCTCAACGAGGAGTGACAAAAAGAGATTGCCAGGTGGAGGCATAAGCTCAAGGTTGAATATACCCCTATTGAACTCGTGGTGCCAAAATCTGTATCCGTATGCATTGGTTGAAAATTGGAGACTGAGATTCGAGGGAGCATTATCCCTTATTTGTTCCAAACAGGCGGTTGACAGGGCGAAGGCCATTTGTTATGCCAATAAGCGACTCACAAAACTACCAGATATCTTGAGAGATTATCATGGAGTTTTTGCTGCTCAGCCAACTTCCCTTCCCTGTGAAGATGCTCTCAAATTTTTTCTACAAGAGTTTCCTTGAAAACTCTTTGATGGCCAAAGGGTTTCATGTGACTTCTTATTGTCAATTGAAGACCTTCATGAAGCAACTAATCACATGGTTGCTTACAAGGCCACTGGAATTGATGGTTTCCCTTGTGAATTTTACCAACTTTTTTGGGATATTGTAAATCTAGACCTGCACAAAGTCTACCTAGAAGCTATCCAAATCAACTTTCTTGGTAAATTCATTAACAGGGGTAATACCAAGTTCATCCCTAAAACTGAAGACGCAAAGTTCATTACTAAATGGTGTCCTATTTATTCTTTTGAATGTGTCTTGCATGATTATTGCTAAAGATCTTGCTCTTCGGGCGAGGTAATTGTTGCGTATCATCATCTACCCTGAGTAAACTCGTTTCATTCATGATAGATACATTATAGATAATGTTATTGCAGTGTGGGAAGGGATGGAATGGCCTCACTCCTCACAATAGAAGGCTGTATTCATCAAAAATGATTTTGAGAAAGCCTATGATAGAATCGAGTGCCATTTATCATAACCATGCTTTAGGCATTAGGATTTCAGGCCAAATTTGTGCAAATTGTTCGAATGCTTTGTCAAGATGCCAGTGCTTGTATCACCATTAATGGGTTCAATGTGAACGATTTAGTTTGTTCAAATCCATTAGGAAAGGATGCCATTTGGTCCCTACCCTCTGTATTCTTGTCGCTGAAGGGTTCAACTAATTTTTAGCTGATTACACTTCAAGAGGATTAGTTAAAGGTATTTCCTTCCCTTAGTCTCATAAAAAGATGGTCAATGGACATTTCCCTGGTGATTCCTTCCTCACTTTTGCTAAAGAAGAAGCTTATGTTTCCAATGTCGTGGAGTGTCTGGAGATATTTTGTCGAGTCTCCAGATCTTCTATTCAATGGAAAAAAACATAAAGCTATAGGGAAACTAAAACTCTTTTACCTCACTGGTTAGAAGGTTACAAGTGGTATTGGATACAACCTGGAGAATAGTTCTAATTCTTGGGTATTCCCTTTGCCTTTCAAGATTCTCCTTTCAATTTATGGAACTATGTGGTTTAGAGGGTTGAGAATAAAATTTCTTACTAGGTCACTAAGCCTCTCTCCTAGGTTGGTAAGTTCTAGGTTTGCTCTAAGGTCCTTGCAACAACCCATGTCTATTATTTCTCATGGCGGGCACCTTCCAAGGCTTATGCTAAGTTGGAACATATCCTTAGGTAATTCCTTGTGGCCAATTTTGAAGGCTCGAAGAGTTTTCACAAAGTCTCTTGGGATATATGTTGTAGTCCTAAATGGGTAGGAGATCTTGGCCTTCTTGATGTCAAACTCCAAGGTATTGCCTTCTATGTTAAGTGGATTATTCATTCCCTTGAAGGAGATTAGGATTGGAAGATTTTGCTTCACCATTGCATTTCTCAAAGTAATACTTATGGTAGAAAGACTTGTAAGGATCTTGGTATTCGGTCTATTTTGCTCACTTAGGTCCTTGTCAAAATTGTGGGATACTTTGTACCTCAGAGTATATGGAAACTGTGGGAGTTTCTTAAGCCTCACTTAAGCTGGGATGGAGATGGTTTTAGATTTGGGCTCTTAGAACTCTCACTCTCTTTGGTGGTCTCTAGCTCTCTCAAACTATGTTGACTCGTTTGCCATGGTTCCTTTGGTCCAGAGTCTTAGATTTTTTAAGGGATGAAAGTAATTTTAGACTTGTTTTGAAATCAGTCTCACGATTGGCTCCCTTGGTCTATCTATTAGCCTTCCATTTGGGACCTCAAAATGCACCTATTGAATTAAGTGCATTGAGTGACGTTGGAGGAAACTTAAGGGAATTGCATCCTTTCATTTTAGGATTGTTGTTGGGACAATCCAGGGCACGAGTTGTAGGTATTGGGCTCCATGAGATAGCCTACTTGAAATATATCTCCAAGAGATGCATTGCTACCATCGAAGGCTCAATTCCTGTTTCTACTTCATAAGATTCTCTATAACTACATGGTCCGATTCAACTGGTCTGCCACTTAAACAACTTAGCTCACAATTTCTAAATAAAGGGGCCTGGTCAAAGATATCAAAGAAACAACAAAAGGGGAAGGAAGGGTAAGGCAAGAAAGAGAGGTTTTTGGGAAAACAAGAGAATATCAATACTAAAGACCCAAACATGTGCCCAACTACAGTTTTACCACTGTATGCTGAGTTTCACATGAGCTTGGACTTCAGCCCCACAGGGAAGTAAGTCTTGGGAAAATAACATATGTTAGATTTCAATAACTCTTTCTACAAATAAACACATACAACATTGTTGCTAATCACACACAGGCTCACAATGATCTAAATGACACATAAAGAGTAAAGAAACCAATTAGAATAGCTTGTTGCCCATCCTAACTATTACATATATTGCAGAAAGACATATATTCGCGCTTCTAACATTGATATCATTCATTTTGCCACAAGAATTTGGAAGACATTCATAAGATAAAACATAGTGAGATAAAAACAAAACAAAACTTGTATTAATCTTCTAGTGTTTTACTAGAAAATTGCCGACCTTCATAATGAGCTACAAAGCAACATATATAGAGACGAGATGGGATCCACCTCCAAATAGCACAAAATCCCACTCTTAACCATAATGGCTCGAAACAGTTACAAACCCAATCATTGCTATGATGATCCTAGAAAAGACAAATAAGAGAGATAGAGGGCCCAAAGTTTTGATAACACATCGCTCAGTTGGGACCATGAGGATCTTCAATTTGAGCTTGGTAGGGGACCACTTCCCAGTTGCATCGAGGCGTCTTGATGAGCTACCAACACTTGTGCCACCAAGTTGGTCTCTCGATCAAGCTTTGGCAGATTGACAGGTGGCTCCTGGAAAAGCACCTCTGCCTGAGTTAATAGTCTATAGTGTTCCTTGAGAGGGGCTTCAAGGGAGACCTTTACCTCGTTGACCTGGTTGATGCTTCTGGTCGATTGTGTGGCAGGCATTAGGATGGCACAGGCTTCGTCTCTGTTGGCCTTCGTCACCTTCTTCATTACTGTCTTGAAGTGCTGTAGGTGAACCTCGAAGTTGTCAAGGTTGAGCAAGGTGCCATCCGGGTGAAAGAAGACTGTGATGCTGACTTCCTTGGAGTAAGCAAAGATTTGATCCCTGCTTTTCTGCAAGGGCTTGATGGTGGTTTGTCTAGGTGTCAAATCGTGAAACACCCAAGTGAGCTAATAAATGCAAAGAGTTGTGTGGGCACATGCCCGACTTTGGCCCTTGTGGCATCTGAGATGTGTTCGGTGTCAGCCATGTGTCACTTGTATATTGGTGGGCTCAATGGGTATGTAATGTCCCCATTTTAGGGTTCTCATGCTTTGCAATTGGAGATGGGTTTCTAGGTTTGTGTCTGTTTGATCAGAAGGGTAGTTTGATGTTACCAATGAGCTCAAATGATTTAGATGAGTTATTTGATACTTTCGGATGTTATTTTCGGCTTCCGATTTGGGCTCCAAGATTATTGAAAGGAGTTTCTATTTATAGAAAGTTGCTCGGTCAGCTCCGTTTGTCATCACTCTTCATTAGGATCACTCCAGTGTATTTAGTTTTCGATTCCGATGCATTCCTACAATTTTGTAAAAATGAGTGTATTAATGGTTATATTTTTAATTAAATTACTAAGGTTGCTAAAAATTAATTAAAATATTTAAGAAGACCCTTAGTATTATAGCTCGTCAGAACTAGGGTGAGATGTTTTAATTCATGGACGCATTAAACAAGGACCTTGCGTGTCAAAATATCATTATTTTAATGAAAAGGTCATTTTCAAAGTTAAAAGGGTGTTTAAATTAAAAAGTGCATTTTTAAAAAGAAGCTTTTGGAGAGTTTGGGAAAAAAGTATAAAAGGAAGTTTTTTGGAGCTCATTTGGTTATGCCAGTTTATTCTATTTCTTTTATTGAAACCCTTGTGGTTCTCGAGATTGAACCTGATTCATCTCAAACTTCTGGAGGATGAAACCCCTTTTGAAGATTATCATCCACAGTGGTGAGAGATCCTCTCTGGGTGATAGATGATAGATTGTTTTAGAGTCTATGCTTGCGCTTCATTTGCATGTGGTTTGAGAGGAAATTGCACAGGTTTTTTCCAGTTGGGCAATAACTGCAATTTTGTGAGTCTCCTGTGGAGACAAAATTGGGAAGAAATGATATTTTCAGTTCTATTGTTGTGGTTGAGGGTTCAGTGATCAAATTGAGGGAAGATTGCATATCATATTTGTGGAGGATGAATTAAGGATTCATTGGAGAGTTTGTTGCTGTTACCTCATCCCATCGTTGGCCGTACCACTCCATTGCTGGTTGTACCATCTTAACGGGGCATGGGAGTGATTGGAGAGGGGATGACCTAAGTTTGGAGCAGATTTGTAGGGTTTAAGGGCGCCTAGGGTTTTCGTGACCGGGAGGAACATTTGTTTCAGAAAATAACTTCATTTCAGACTGTGGCATCCCATTTTGGAGGTTCCGAATAACTGATTTCTTCTACAACCCTTTGTCAAAGTTGCAAACATTTTCTGGGTATGTTGATTCTAGATATGTCATGATATTTTATAAACTGGGTTGCTGTTGTAATCGAGGAAAACTCGATATTTTGATTGTAATAAAAATCTGGAATTTTCAGCTAGTTGTTCCATTGGAAAATATTGAATTTTCAGAATATTTATTTGCTGCAAGTTCTTTAATTTCTGCATTTTATTTCTACTTCAAAGCATTCAAAGTCATTTCCAAAATACAAAAAAAAAAAAATTCATCAAAAACAAAATAAACAAAGGCATAAACAGGGCAGCATATTACAGGGTACCGCGATGACTTGGCACAATGGGGCACTCCCCAACTTAACAACTCTACTTGTGTAGATTGGCTGCTTGAGTGTCTTGAGTACACACGACATTATATTATGGGATCGGGGGCTCCTGGTCTATACCATTCTCTAACTCATCGGATTGGTTCGGGACCTACTTGGCCACTTGGGTGTATGAGAGTACACGTGGCGCTCTCCCATTGGATCAGGCCAAGGGGAATGTGGTGATCTATTTCGACCCATAGTTGGTGAGAACACACTCTCATCTTGCCAAGGGGAAACCTCATGTTGTGGGACCAATGGTGTTGGAGATAGTGAAGATGACAAATAATACCATCCACTACTTATAAGAAATGATTAGCGTAGAAAACAGGTTTGGCTCTGAGCAGCTCAAGGGAGGAGATCCAGGTGTCTTGTATATATTATCTGTAGATGTCCTTTCTAATAGCTCTAGTGATGACGACCTTTGTGGGAAAGAGCTCAGGGGGCATCCAGGTAAAACATGAAAAGGGGTAGCCGATCCATAGAGATGCCAATAGAAAGGAGGAGAAACCTAGTCTCAAAGTACCAACAGTGCCGATGTCTTGTGGGGACTAGTGAAACAATCCTCTCTAAGGAACAAAGTGCTATGTATGGATATCTCTCATGACCAGACGCTAAGTCCCCCAAAGACTTGAGTCTGTGGATGTAGAAAGGAAGCTTGAAGATAGTCTCAATGTGTAGCGGTTGGGTGGCAAAATTAGCTTGGATAATGCACTGAGGATTTGTTCATTTGTAATGGATCATGTGCTATAACATAAGAGTTTGGACCCTCTCAATACAGGCCTAGTCAACGGCCCCCAAGCTAGGACCCCACACCTCTGAACTATATAAAATTGTAGGTTTGATGATTGCTTAAATAAGGCATAACTTGGAAGGAATATCCTGGAAGTGTATCTGGAAACACTGACATTCTAAGACATAAAGGGAGGCATACCACTTGCAAAGGTGCGGGTGAGAGGTAGACTTCATGTTAAAGCATGGACTAGAAATTTGGACAGCCAAATAAGTGTGCGGGTGAGAGGTAGAATTCATGTTAAGGCATGGACTAGAAATTTGGAGAGCCAAATAAGTGTAAGTCGATGTGATCTCTAGAAGTTCCCCTTCGTAGAAAAGCTAGAATCTAGAGAGAGAGCACTTGGAGATATTGAAGATCATGACCTTAGTTTTGCTAAGGTTGACCACAAGTTGTCAGAGTTTGCAAAAAATGAGCAAGGGCATCAAGTTGCCATTGTAAGCCCTCGGTAGAGTGTGAGAGGAGGACAACATTGTCTGCCAAAAGAAGGATGGCTATAAGCACCTCATGCAAAAGACAACTATCATCCATATGGGTATGCTGCTGAAGAAACTCTTCCAACTCATCAATGTAGATGCTGAATGGTGTCGGTGTGAGAGGACATAACCGTATAAGTACGAAACTGCCCAAGAACTGTCTCATCAAGCCTCCAAGTGGTGGTAATCAAAGAGTTTGGAATACTGATATCTCTCAATTTCTTGAAAAGCAGGTGTCTCGGAACTGAGTCAAAGTCTTTCTTGAAGTTAACAAAACAGCAAAAGACTCTGGAAACCCTGTGGCGAGCTTCTTCAATAATAGCCCAAAGTGTGATATCATTTCACTCACTTTTTTTGTAAGATTATTGATGTATACCTGTGTATTTTATTATTATTAAACACTTTCCAATCAAAAAATATGATGACCATGACAAACTATCCAGCTTGTTTACTAATTGAAACAAAACTATATTAGTTTGGTGTCCATGTCAGACCATTGCCAACACCGCATCTTTCTCCTATAGAATAGTTTCTTATGTATATTCCCTGTTCATTGGCAAGCTCCACTATTAGATGGTATATATAAGCAGTTTCAAATTCACCGTCAATATATATTTTTTTAGTTTCTGGAAGCTCTCTGTTGGACTGTTGTAAGATTTCTTAGATGACTGATTTTTTGATCTCATCATTATAGAATGACTAGTTACTGTTCGCTATCCTGCTTTGATTTCGACTATTGTTTAGTAGCCATTATAAGATGGATTTCTCATTTGGAAAGTTTTGAGTTTGATTTGATTTGATTTTTTACTTACTATAACTGAGGTTAAGGGACCCAGACTTGCAAAAAAGGAAAGCCTATAGGCTCACGAAAAGGTCACACTTATTTACTCAAGGAGTGCCTAAAAAACGAAGATTCTCTTAAAGGTCAGATGACAAAGTGATAGGTTTTCAAAACATATACATACAGCTGATATCTGCCTTTTGCAAATGAGAGGAAATCATTTATCTGCTAGCAAGCCTAAGGAGGGTTTCCAAAGCCAAAAAACCTAGCTATATACTCAAAATGAGCTCTCTTTAAATAATACAACTCAAATTGGATCAGAAACACCAAAATTCTCCTCAAAGAGAAAGCATGGGAGAATTTTACTGAGTAAAATCTAGCACTTTCCTGCAAAATGATCAGATTGATGCTGCCAATTTTCCCCTTGTCAAACTTTCTCTGGTATTCTGTTTCTTCTGAGATGGTGAAATAAACCACCTATATGCCTAGCAAACACTCCCACTACCTCTCATTATGAGGTGACATCATCACTGCCCCATCAACAAATTAGAAAAAGCGAGGGGAAATAATAGGACATGATGAACTTTGATTAAAAACAAGGTTTCCTCATTTATGTGAAATTCATATTACTAACACCCTTCTTTTAGCCTTTGCACACAATACCAATCTTCGTAGTTAGTGACTACCAAGGCATTGAAACTCATCATCTAAGGGATGAATCCAATTTCTTTCCTTTGGAATTAAGGTAAATGTAGATATTGACTTTGAGGTTTGCAGCTTGATCAGGTACCTTGTTCCCTTCTCTTAAAATATTTGAGAATCTAAACTTTGGGAAAGAATCTGCAATTGAAAGGGCTTCTTGCACAATCTTGTTAAGTTTCGATGTGTTAAACTTTTGATTTTTTTATGTTGTGGATAAGGATCACAGGTTTCTCCTCAACCCATCATTCCAATCTGTACTTCTAGCAATTTTCAAACACTTGAAAAAAAAATGAGTTCCATTTCTGTCTATCTAAGTAGGGAATACTGGAAAAAAATATTGGTTATGCGTGAGGGTTCTATGCTCTGGTTTCCAAAGTATTTTGAAGGGACTCCAAGTTTGAATAGTGAGATACTCATCAAAATGGATATCAGTGGCTTCTGAAAGTATGAATCCCTTTATCCCTCTCATTACCTTGCGGTAGGCCTCCATTCTGTTTCATGTCTTTTAATATAGGAGACAAAATTGGATTTTTAATGACTTACCAAGTCAGGCCTTAAAAAAAGGCATGCCTTTTCTTCGTCCCTGAAAATAAATTTCATAAAGGAAAGCTTGTGTATTTCAGATGGTAATGGGCTCATACTTTTTAGGCCAGAAATGCACCAGTCTCCATGAGTTAAGGTAGAGCTTGTGCTGTGGACGTGAGGATCTGACCAGCAGATCGAGGAAGAATATTTTTCAAAGGATGGCTTCAAACTTTACCTAGTTGAAGAGTTGGTTGCGGTTCATAGAAGAGGTTTCATACAACTGCTTTGGGTGGTGGTAAAATTCTTTACCTTTGAAGGAGAGAGAGAATTGGCTCAGTGTGTGGTCCTTCTGGATGGTGATGTCTCTGGCATGATAACATGCATTTATTTTCTGTGGTCTTGATGACATTTCAGTTATCATTGGCTGGCATTTTTCACTCAATTGTTTGTGGGTCTAGGGCCCTACCCCTAGCTATCTTTAGCCAAAAAAAGAAATCTAGTTTGAGTCAAAAAAACAACTTTGGGAAGCAAGGGATTCAACCTGTTAGCAAGAGCTTTATCTAATTTTTTTTAAGGAATTAACTTAATCACTCCTCTGTTAATTTCATGTCCAAGTGTACCTGGCTCCAAAGCATACTTATACAGATTCGTTAGATCATCTATAGTCATGATTAGCTTTGTAAAACTCCACTAAAAAAACCATCATACCTCAGGGATTTATCATCACTCATGGACAAAATAGCATACCTAATCTCATCTCTTGAAATATCCTTCTCCAACTCGTGCATCATCTGAACCCATTTTCTGAGGTACAATTTTCTAAAAGACTTCTTTGTTCTTTTCTATGGATTTCATTAGATCCATGTGAGGAAAAATGGTCTTTATAGCATTCAATGAAAACTCTATTTAACCCATCTGTGTCGGTGATTAACTGTCCATTAACCTCGACTACCCCAAAATTTTCTGTCAATTTTTTAGCTTTGATCATCATAAATAAGTATTTGGTTCCTTTATCCCCTTCCTTTGACTAGTTCATCTTGGCTCTGATTTTGGCCTCTTGAGAGTTATAGCTCAAACAATTCCCGACCTTATTTTTACTTTTGAGAGTTTTCTTGAAAAGAGCAACATTGTTAGGATCCTCCTGTAATTTAGTATCATCCATGATTAAATTTTATGTTATTGTGAAGATTGTCTTCCTTTGTTTTGCTTTGTCTCTACCTTTTATTCTAAATAATTTCTGAACAACATTCATTGAGCTTTCCCATCTCCTGATGAGATAGGAATCAATTGATGGTAAATTATCTAGGTTCATTTGATAGTTTCTATACAATCCTTGCCTTTAAGGTGGGATATTAAGTTTATATAGACCTTCAAATTTTGTTTTGAGATCATGTCATTTTACATGGACCGTCTAGGAATCAAACCTAGGACCTCCTTTGTGCATGCTTGGGTGCTCTAACATTGAGCTACTGACCTGTTTATGATACAGGTCTTTTTGTTAGGGTCCTTGCTACAGTTCAGGTGTGGCTCATTTTCTTCCAACACCCCACCTTGAGCCACTCTTTGGTGCTCGAGGCTCTTAGCTTGGCTCTGATACCATGTCATTTTACATGGGCTGACTAGGACTTCAACCTAGGACCTCCTTTGTGCATGCCTTGGATTCTTTACCTCTGATCTATCGGCCTCTTTGTGACCAGGTCTTTTGGTAGGCTCCTTGTTATGGTTCGGGTGTGGTTCATTTTCTGCAAGAAATCATTCTTCTTATCTGTAAGTTTAAAGTCGATCTCATTTGGGTGATCGTCTGTTAGTGTAAATGGTATAAGTCTCACAACATTTTATCCTTTTTTCTCTACCACCCAATTGCGATCCCTAGAACAAAAAAACTTGTCCAATCTGGAGTAGATTCTGTCTTTTCCCTCCTGGTTGTTGCACCAAGTATACTATATACCTTTCCTATTTTTTTTTCCTTCCAAAGTTGGTCTTGTATAGATTAAAAACTCTACATTTCACGACAATAGAAATCTTCGTCCTTTCCAACTAAAAACATTGCCTCCATTCTTGTCCTGTTTGTCTTTAACCATAGTAAAATCCTCTACTACAATCCAAGGGAATTTTGGGATATGAAATTACATTTGAGCTCTCTTGGTGATCATTTGAAGCACACAAGGACATAATGCCAAATAATTCCTTTGCTTCCTTCAGGACAAATTCAAGCTGCCCTATTACAAGGAGATCTTGTACTTCAACAGTCTTTTCCTTTCATTTTTGATGACAAAGAAAGTCCTCCTTTGCCCCGAGGATACCCTGAGCTTCTTCATTCCAAATGTATTTCACAACCCATTCAAGTTTACACCCCATTACTTTGACTTACTGTAACAAGAAGAAATCTAGCCTGTCCTTGGATGACCTAAACAATCTTACATTATATTTTCTATCTTGGCCCTAAAAAACCCTTACATACCAGCTGCAGACCTGCATTTAGAAATGTTTTCAGGTTTGGAAAGCCTTTCCACATACCTTGGTATCCTTGAGGACTTACATTCCTCCTTTTTCCTCAAGTGATGGCGGTTCCCAAAGTTTCCTCCTCATGGCTTTAATCCAACCCTCTTCATCTTGAGACATCTCTTCAATTGGTGTCATTGTTGGGGTAATATACTGCCTCTAAGTAGAATCGCTCTTCATCATTGCTGAAACCATTTCTAATTTATAGCTTTAAATTTCCTCCCACTTCTCTATTGGAGAAATAGTGTCCAATTCTTTTGGGGGACTTTCCTCTTCTGTGGTGTCATCCTCCCCGATTTGCATATCTTTTGAGACAGATTTGACACCAAACTCCTTTCTTCCAGTAAGCCTTGCAACTTTTAAACAATTGGTTTATAAGTTGGTCAATCACCTTTGTCAACCCACTGATAGAGTTATTCAGGTTGCAGACTTCCTCTGCCATCCTTACAGGGGGTTTTGTGCTAGGGCTTTCTTGCACTAGGGGAACATTCATTTTATTGAGGGGCTTCTACACTCGGTTAGGATTCTGGGTACATTGATTTTCATTCATAGCAGGGATGCTAACAATTTTTTGTTCTTCATTTTTTCCCTCATATTTAATCATCTTGCAGAATTCCTTTTATATGACCAGCTTGCTTGCAGAAAAAACATGCATTCAGACCACCAAAACTGATTGAATTCTAGAAATATAAGATTCCCTTATGCACTATTAATGGCATTTGTGAGGCGACCTTTAAATTATAATATAATAAAAAATATGAGTATTCATGTGTGGCAAAGGAGTACTTGTAGAATCAAATATCAAAGCATCTTCTAGGGGTTTCAACAATTCAAGAAAAATATTCCAAAATTGCAGAGGCACATTGCTAATTTCTAATTATCTTGGCTCAGCAAACACATTCACTTTATCTACTTCTAGATCAGACGCTCAAGGCATGGCTTTAAATAAGGATCGCCCATAGTATCAAAGTCCCTTCTTAAGTATCATCTTAGCCGTTTTCACAGTTTTAAAAGATATTAGAAACAATCTTGGCTTAATCATCCTACATAGGTCATCAATGAATCCCTTGTTAACCTAAGTGTTTTTTATCCTAGATTTTAAAAACATTCTAAACATATGTCGCTCAAAGACAAACAAAAAATGGAGTTTTAAAAAAGGAAATTATTATTTTTCAACCTTTTAATCATAGTAGGATTGGAAGAGAGAATAGGCAGGGCCATGCTTGGTTTTGCCTACTCCGACCTTTCTTCTTCAATGCTCTCCTCCATGATTTTGAAGCTCTTGTGTTCTTTTGCCTTCTTTTCATTATCTTTAACTGTTTGGATGAAGATTTTCTTGGATCCTTTGTTTGCCTCCTTTGTGCAAGTATCAACTCTCTCTTACTCGGTCCTTGTCTCAATAACCAAAGCTGAGTCATCAGAAATAGAATTTGGTGTAGGGTTTTGGCGTCTTGGAGAGCTCCTTCTTTTCATTTCGAATTGTTTGAATGAGGAATTTGAGAGTTTTTTGGGGGTTTTGTGAAGTGCCACCTACCCCTCGCCCTGCAATAATTGCAATGATGTTATTGAATAAGCCTTCTGCCAATATGCTGCCATGACTAAAAAACCAACATGCAACATTGCCTATTTGGATGCAGATTTTTCATAGAAGATGGTACTTTCAAAATTATACGGAATGAAATTGTATTTGCAGTTGTTTGGCGCAGGATAGTCGGGCTAACAATTGATGAATTTATTGGCATCTTCATGTTAATTTTTGGGTGAATGGAAGATTACATGTGAACTGCAAAACATTTTTGGTATTAGAATGGAAACCAGAAATGGTGGCCTGATAGCAATTCCAATGGTGAAAACCAGAAACAATGGTCTGATGAAGC
Source organism: Torreya grandis (assembly GCA_037957365.1). NCBI lineage: Eukaryota > Viridiplantae > Streptophyta > Pinopsida > Cupressales > Taxaceae > Torreya > Torreya grandis. The sequence continues at coordinate 3,297,505 of JARHVA010001236.1, forward strand.
ACCAAGCTGGAAACTTATTTGAGCAGTCTGATGAGTTTGTTCTATGCCAAGCAAGAAAAAAACCTCCACTTTGAGAGAGGCTACAATAAGTCAATAAGTTTTAAGTGCCTTGCCAAGCACCCCGGTTTAGTGTTTTGGTGAGGACTTACATTTACAAGTTCATTGACCTGAGATCAAAATCCACAAATGGCATGTTCTATGCCAAGCAAGAAAAATACCTCTGCTTGAAAGAGGCTATAATAAGTCAATAATTTGTAAGTGCCTTGCCAAGCACCCCGGTTTGGTTTTTTGGTGAGGACTTACATTTACAAGTTCATTGACCTGAGATCAAAACCCACAAATGGCATGTTCTATTCCAAGCAAAAAAAAAACCCTCCCCTTGAGAGAGGCTACAATAAGTTAATAAGTTGTAAGTTCATTGACCTGAGAGCTGAACATAATTGTTAGCAGGTTATATAATGATTATTTCAAAGCCGCCAAATTGATTCTTTTGGTAGTATTTTTCATTGACATTTCTGAGACATGGTCACATGGGCTAATTTATTAGTCACATTAACTATTGTACTTTATCGTATATTCCTATGCTAATCCTATTTTATGTACTTATCTTCCTCTAGAAGCTTCCTCTTTCCTAGAAGCTTCCTTGTACATTTTTCTTTTCCTAGAAGCTTCCCCTTTCTCTAGAATCTTCCACTTTTTCTAGAAGCTAGAAGCCTCATTAGAAGCTTCCTTGAAATCTATGAATACATAATGCACTCTATTGTATAACATGTGTACAGTTGCGGCAATCTCATTTCTCTGTTTTTATTGTTGCCATTGTTTTCATATCAGACATCATGATGGACTAAATGATGAAGTATGGAATATTTTCAGCCATAATGACAGGAACATGTGTATCTATAAATCTGTTCTGACTGATGGTTGATAAAAGAATGATGATATATGAAGGCGAAATTAATTGTGTTCCTGAAGAGGTTAGAAACCTTTAAGTTGGGGGGGGGGGGGAGAGGGGATGCGGGCGGTATGATAAGTCCATTTTATGACATGTTTTACGCACAATTATGTGCAGATTGATGGAATCCTCTAGTTTTTTTGATAGCAACAAGTGATACTTTGATGATTATTCAGCTTATTTGGAGTATAAACATGAAGCACTTATTTTTCCTTGAAAATAGGCTAAATAAGTCATAAACAAGTATATTCCAGCTAACTTTGCACAAGATATAGATTCACATCATATTTGGGCCAAAAACAAGGACTGTAAAACGTTATAATCCTTAAATGCACTTGACTGAACTGTAGGAAAGTGTGGGTAAGTATTCTTCCATCCACTCAACAGATCTACTTGAAAGTAAAGGTTAAGCAAAAAGGAAAGAGAGAGGTGGTTGCCAGGATAAGTATGGACTAATGGGAGGCACTCATCTCCAATTCTGAGAATAAACTATTTGAAGAAGATTCACAAGTGCTCACATTCCAAGTACCAATACATGAAGATCCTTATGAGAATGATTAGTGGGATCTTGAGTATTGAAAGGATTGCACCTATACTTATGTAATTGTAATGTGACACAATTTAAATCATAAAGCCATGTATGCTTTATATGCGATGTTTAATAAAGTAGAGTAGGAGTAATGTGGGGTTCTCGATTTGTTGTTAGAGGCCCATCCAAGAGTTATTAAATAAAACCTATAATAAATATTAAAACATTGTTAAGAAAGGGGTTTAATGAAGTTAGGTATAGGTAGTTAAAGAAACAATTGTAGGTCCCAATGTGTGAAAGTGTAAAAGGAGGATGATCATTCCACAAGAATATTTCCCTCCATTTTACAATCCCATTTTCTGAAAATTTTCTTAAAATAAGAGAAATGTGAAGAGGAGATTTCTAACACACTAGGAGACACTCGGAGGGGTTGATGGCCGGTGGGCCCCAATAATCATCACGTGCGACCGGCATCTCATCCGTTAATTAGATTTCAATACTTTGAAAGATATGTTTTCAATTCCTGCAATTTACTTTCGACAAGTTAGTTGTCATTCCCGTAGAAGTGTGTTTCCTACTATTCTTGGTTTCAAAGTTCCTTAAAGCTAGTTGATAATTACTAGTGTGGTAAATGTTGTCAACCTGGAGCTGCGCCCTGAATCAAAGACGTGCATGAAATGGCCAATCCTCTATCCGGTTGAAACAATGGGATCTTCTCTTGAGGTTGGGTGCCTCAATGGTGAGAAGAACCTCCAGAGAATGCTGGTTCCTGTAAGATGTATCAATGAGGATCTTTACTCTATGCTGCGGACTACCATGGAAAAGGGAGAAGGAAACTTTAAGGGAAAATCCTACCTAATAAAGGTGATACACCAGAAGATTGATCCACTCAACTTGAAACCTTGAACACTGAACAAACAAGGGAAAAGGAAGACCTTTGATTTCAATCAATCACTTATGCGTAAGTATTTCGTGAGAAGGTTCAATCCAATGACCAAAACGTGAGGGAAAACGATGGAGAGAGGTCTGATACAAGACACTTTTCAACCACCTAAAATCCACTTATAGCTTCAGCAAAAGACATAAAGAACACTTAACATGACCTGCATAATGATAAGCTAGCAACTAGGTACGAATCAGAATTTGGGAAGGGAGAGAAATCTACCACAGATGCAAATTGTTGAATGAATATACATTATGCCAACACTTGAAATCTGAAAGTACAGTCCTTCTATTGATTGAAGAGGTTACACAACTCACCAATGGTAGTGTCTAGTCTAGCCAAGAGAGGGATGATTTTAATCAAGGCTGAAAGCCATCTTATAGAGAATTACAAGAGCCAAAGATTGGCGTTGAAAAATTGAAGAGAAGGATTAACTTAGATTAACTCAAGGCTGACTTGGCCTTTCAATAAAATATGTTTTCTCTTTGTCTTTGCATGAAGCTTCTTGCGCTGGAGGAAGTGAACTTGTCTTTGCTCTGAACTGCCCACCTTTCTTTGCATGGAAATCCACGCCAATGTCATTTTTAGACCTCTACCTGAGCTGCTTGATGCCGAGTTGGACGTTTGAAACGCTGAGTTGGACGAAGAGATCTTTCTCCTTTGCATGGGAAACTCTTGGTAGATGTGGTGTTTAACAATTAGTCAACTCTAAATCTAGAACAGTCAACTCGATGTTCGAATTTAGAACTCCGGTTGAAGCTGATTTGGACCTTCGGATGCATGAGTTGATCCGGAGATGAGCAGGGCTTCAACAACCATTCAACTGAAGATTTGACCGGTCGATCGAAAATAGCCCTTGCTTGCATGTATTTTATCCTATTCTGGTCTGCCTGTTCATGTCTATTTCTAGCGGGATTCTATATTTGGATGTATTTTGTCTATATTTCCTCTGCTTGGCCTTTTTCAACTTCCCGTTGCTTAATTTGAGGTCAACTTCCCGTGGTTTAATTCTTTCGGAATTCTGGGTTTACCTTTGTTTCAACGGTTACTTCCCACGGTCAAAATTTGATGTCTCGCGAGACGTCACCCTTTGGCATTTTCTCGGGCTTATTTTCTGTCAGGCCCCTTAGTCTTCTTATTTCCTTCGGAATTCTTGTTGACTTTACCTTTGATTTCCTTCGGCTTTATGCTTGCCAGTTATCCTGAATTCGTTCCTGTGGACTTTTGTTTTGCCTTGGCTTTATTTCCCTTGGCTTTTTTGGCTGCAATTCTATGTTTTCTCCTTTCATTTCCTTGGATTTTCTTGCGACTTTCTTAGCTTCATCTTTTGCCTTATTTCCTTCGGGATTCTTTGTCGCATTATGTCCGAAGGTTTCCTTTGTTTTTTCCTGTCTGCCTCATCGGCTTTTCTCCACGGGCTTGTCTTCCTTGGCTTACTCCGAATTTCTTCGGACTTTTTGTCTGAAGGAATTCCTTCAGACAAAAAGTTCGAAGATATTCCTTCGTCTTTGCATTCTTCACCTGTTTCTTCGGACTTTGTCTTCTTTGTAATTTTTCGAATTTTTTCGGACTTTTTGTCCAAAGGAATTCCTTCGGACAAAAATTCCGAAGATATTCCTTCGTCTTTGCCTTCACCTGTTTCTTCGGACTTTGTCTTCTTTGTAATTTTTTGAATTTCTTCGGACTTTTTGTCCGAAGGAATTCCTTCGGACAAAAAGCTCGATGGAATTAATCCTTGTCTTTTTTAACTCTGCTGAGAATGCCCTTCGGATTTTTTACAAGGGTCCAGGCACTGACCAAGTGCCCTCCGCAAGGGCTTTTGTCCCTCATCTGTGCCTTTGTCAGACAAATTGTAGGGCACCCGGGTTTTTTGCAGGGGTCTCGAATTTGACGTGTACCTTCCGAAAGGGCAGGTGCCCTTCGGGATTGTTGAAAATGACCCTTCCGAAGGGTATCTTGCCCTTCGGGTTTCTTGTTTCTTATTACTTGGCTTTTCCTTGCTTTTTGGGCGGACTTTTGGATTCTCTGAAGTATTCCTTCGGACAAAAAGTCCGAAGGAATTACTTCCTTTGTCTTAGGCTCTTTCTTTTGTTATTTCTTGCGGACTTATGTCCTTAGCACTTCTCCGAAGTTGTGTCCTTAGCAGAAGCCTTCTTTGATGAACCATTCCTTCGGACAAAAGTCCGAAGGAATTCCCATTGTAGCAAAGGCCCTTACCAAAGAAAAAACAATGTATTCTTTCCCAATGTATTCTTTCTTTCCTTGGACGGAGATGTGAATTTTCCGAATGGCAAGAGACAATCTGTCCTGTGGAAGAATTGTCAACAGTAAATATGCCCAACACCCAGGGAGGATATGCAGCAGGAGAAGACTGACACAAATGAAGGCCAAGGAAGGATAGTGGGAAGCGATGTACACACAAAAATAGAACAACACAAAGATAGTTGTGACACAAGTATTTTGGTTGAAACAAGAGTTGTAGCAGCTTGGAGGAAGGAGCACTTCTACTTCCTCCTCGGAAACTCCGTATGCCATGACCTCTAAGCTCCCTTGCGCTGCCACAACTCCAACTTCTACAATGACTAGCATTTCCTTCCAACATGGAGCCATCTCCATCTTAGGCGAGCATATTTGTTACTTTGAATGTGTTTCATGTTACCTTAGGTAGTTGTTAGTGGGATAGATGTAGACCATAATTGTAATAGAGTTATAATATATAAGGTAAAGGAGTGATTATGTTACGTTGTATAAGAGATAGAGTTAGGAGTTAGAAGTATTATTTTAACTTTTGTTATGTGGGTAGTTCCAATAGGTTGGGTCACTCCTGACATTTGCATCTATTGTCCTAAGTTTTCTCGACTCCGACATATATTGTAATGTGCAATGGTCCTAGATATTGAATCATATCATGTCATAGCAATTCCATCATGATCATTTGTATCATTGGTGTTATATGAGTATGATGGCATGTGTATTGCATATTTTAATGTGATTAATAGAGAAACTCATATTCCTATCTTTTGTGTTCAGCGTGTTACTGTTGACAATTTTTGACCCCGTAGGTCAAAAAATCGTTACCCTTATCATTCGAAGCTTTACATACCATGCTAGTTTGCTTTGAAAGAGCATATGTCGATTAGAACAGTTGAAAGGAGCAAATCTTAAAGGACTTCGGGTTTTACAACAAGAAGGGTTCTTCTCAAAAGGGTAAAGTCATTTTACAAAAAACCCGAAGGCCATTTCAACTTTCGGAGAAGTTCATTTTTCAAAAAGCCCGAAGGCCATTTCAAAAGTTTCGAGGACCCTTTCAACAATCCCGAAGGTCATTTGCAAGATTTCTAAAGGGTCGATCCTTGAGGAACGGTCCACATCAAGTTTGCCGAAAGGTCACTTCTCAGGAAAAGAGTCCTTTTACAGGTTTCCCGAAGGGTTTTTTCCATTCGGGAAGGTTCTTCACAAAAAGCCCAAAGGGCTTAACAGTTTTTCCGAAGGATTTTGCAAGTGGACCAAGACAAAGTCCACAAGGCACATTTAAGAAGGCCGAAGGGGCATTGTCGAATTTCGAAAGGTCATTACAAAAAGGTCGAGGGGACACATACAAAAAATCCAAAGGGTATGTGCCCTTCGGAAGAAGGCAATTTCAAAATTCCGAGTGGACCGTTTCATTTTTTTTCAAAGGGTATGTGCCCTTTGGGCAAGTTTAAAAAAAAAAAATCTGAAGGGTTTCTGCCCTTTAGAAAAGGACTTAACAGAAAGGCCAAAGGACCATTTAGAAAAGTTCGAAGGGTTAGAGTCCTTACGGAAATGTCCACTTGGGGAATTCGAAGGGTATGTGCTCCTCGGGAAAGGGACATTTTAAAAGCCCGAAGAGCAATTCGAAAGAAGGAAATCCTTCAGACTTTTTGTCCGAAGGAAGTTTACAAAGAAATGGACCATTCCCAAAAAGACGAAAGGACTTTTCAAAAAGTCTGAAGGAATTCCTTCGGACAAATTGTCCAAAAGAATTCCTTTGGAAGGTTTACCAAGGGGAAGGTCTGAGCACAAGTAGAGAAGGAGAGACAATTCCCGTGGACAATTTGTCCGCGGGAAAGTGAAAAGACAAAAAGCCGAAGACATAGAACTCCTTTGGACTTTTTGTACAAAGGAAATAAACCAAAGGAAAAGGTTGCGGAAATGAACGAAGGGAAAGAAAGGGAACAAATGCCCGAAACGAATTAGCCCAAAGGCAAAAAACAGAAGCAAGACAAGCCATAGAATAAACCGAAGGAAAGTGCAGAAAGAAAGAAGTCTCGGACATTTTGTCCGAGAGACAAAAGTCCGAGAGAAATAGACAAACACATAGCCAAAGATGAAAACCATAAGCAAATGGCCCGAAGCAATACATGCACAAGAACAAGAGACAGAGTCAACATGAATTTCATACAAGTGGAGGTTCATTTGGAGTTGGTTGGTCTAAGTTTCAGTTGACTATTTTTTGTATTCACGATTATCTCCTAGTCAATCTCATGCATCCAAAGGTCCAACTCAGCTTCAAGTGGAGTTCTCAGTTCGAGGTGTGGTGTGGCTTTCCATGCAAGAGTTTGACTTGTTAAACTTGGATCCACCTCATCCCTTCAAATGCCAACATGGCGTTGATTTTATGCATGTGCTCTTGTTTATCTTGTTAAAGCTTCAATGTCCCAGCAGTTCAAACGGAATTCTAAGTTCAACATTAGTGTTGATTTCATGCAAAGGAGATTGTTTTCTTGTTTCCAGCCGCTCAAAAGGAGTTCCATATTTGGAGATTGGCGTAGCATCATGGATGTTGGAAGTTTTGACTCAAGCTTGAGCCCACCGTCCATTTTCAACGCCAAAGCGATTTCATGCAAGGCATAAGACAAAAATAGATTTTACTTGAAGGCTATGATAGCACAAGTTCGACTTAGTTGATCTCCTCTTCTATTTTCAGCACCATCCTTTTGGCTGTTATATCTTTTTCTATATAAGTTGGCTCCTTAGCCTTCAATTGTATCTTTCTTTTGGCAAGATCAAATTCTACCAAAGACTGAGTTTGTAATTTTTTTTAGATTAATAGGACTGTTCTTATTTTCCAGAATGCTGATATAGTGTATTCATATCAGTGATTTGCATAAGTGATAGAATTTCTCTTTCTTATCAAGTCTTGATTCTTACCTAGCAGCATAGTTGATCAGTTTATGCAGGTCATGTTTTGTGTTTGATGTCTCTTGGTTGAGTTTACAGTAGATATAAGTGTCTGGTTAGTGCTTTAAATCAGGGCTATTCTTTCATTTCCCTCAATCTTGGATCACCAGATAAAACCTTTTCGTGAAATACTTATGCATATTGGTCAATTGGAGTTGAAGGTTCAACCCTTTTCTTGTCTAAATCAATGTTCTTAGGAGCTCAAATTGAGTGGATCAATCAAAAATACAGGTGTATTGCCATCATTAGGTAGAATTTTCGTTCAAGTTTCCCTCTCTTTTCTCGACAGTTTGTAGCATAGAGCAAAGATCCTACTTGATACACCAAAGTGAGCTAGCCCTTAGAATCTAGAGATTCAATCCACTGATTAGGTCACCCACAGCCTAGGATTGTTTCCATGTTTCAGTAGATTATGAAGGCCTGAAACTACCTTCACAGGGGTGCAAGTCTGATTAACAACAGTTACTATTCTACAAAGTGTGTTTGATATTCTCGTAGGATGATCTGTGCATGTTTGAAGCTTTTGTCATAGACCATAGATGACCAATGCCCCATAAATTTCCAAATCATGGCATGGCTTGATTAAAAAAATGTCTTCAAGCATGAAATTTGAAGACCTGTTCTGGCAATCTGAAGTTATGAAATGTCAGCTGGTAGATTTCCCTTTGAGAATTTCATGCTTATTTCTTCATTTTGACCTATGCCATTCCCTCAGTGTATCTTAAATGCATTATTTCCAAAATATTCTGCCCGCTCCTCCATTTGCCTTAATTCCATTAAGGTTAAACCTGATGTCTGTACTCGCTCTGTTCCCAGACCTTGTGTCTTTGCTGCTTCGATCCTCCCTTATCATTTTCTCATGTCTTATTTTTTTTTTTTAAATGGCTTGAGGTTTATTTTGATTGGTTAGGTATTTTTGGAATTCTAAGATAAATATAGTTGCAAACGTCACCATAGGAGCTCTTGTAGGGAATATTTTAAGTTCTAACTTCTATTTTGTCTGCAAGTTCAGTTGGAAATAAGGATTGGATATAATGTGGGAATATAGGATTTAGTAGCCTTCCATCCTTTTTTGTTTTGCTTGGTCATTCTTGGATGAGGTTGTGTGACACCTTTAAGTTGGGGATAAGGATTGGATATAATGTGGGTATATAGGATTTAGTAGCCTTCCATCCTTTTTTGTTTTGCTTGCTCATTCTTGGATGAGGTTGTGTGACACCTTTAACACAGTATGGGGTAGGCTTGAATCACATTCATAAGATTTGTACACTTGCATGACTCAGATTACCATATAATCTTTACACCAAAACCTCGCCACATGTCCATTGGTGTTATAGGCACCTTATTTTGTTGAGGGGGGATTTGAACTTGGGTCACGGTCTTACGAGTGCCCCCATTACCATTACACCACAACTTCGACAGCCTTCCATCCTCCTTTATAACAGTGGGTCACCCACTCTTATAATTAATTTGCATAGAAGTAGGGAACTTAAATTGCTATACTTATTTGTAGGGTTTTATAGAAAATCCATAATATTACAAATCTTTTAAAGAACTCTCTGACTATCGACTTTTGTTGCCTGAAATGTAAAATATGGCACTTTTTCACCCTCATCAAATATTTCCATATTCCTTCCAAATAAATGAAAATTCATTGTGATTACATTTTGATCTAGTTATTAGGAGGTTTACCCATGCTTCATGATCATTATAGAAATGCTGATTTACTCGTGATCTTTGATATGTGCTACTAACTTTTATTGGATACATGCAGGAGCACTGTTATTTTTTGCTTTGTTAGGACTCTCTGGTTGCTTCATAACTTGCTATGACCGCCGTGTACGTAATGATTTAGCACAACCCTGTCGAGAACTTTGTATTTGCTGCTGCCATCCAGGGTAAGGCAATAAATTGTGTATCATTGATTATGTTGTGAATTCACTCCAAGCTTAGTTTATTGCTATCTGTACGTGTTCGACATTTTTTTAACTCTAGGGTGTCTGCAGATAGTTCTATAAAAATGTTTAAGACTGATACATCCCTTTACCACACATCACACTCGTTCTTAAATCTTCAAAGTGCTATAATACTGCTTGGCAAATGCTCAAGAGGATATATGAATTCATAAGCGAAGATCACATATGGATGTTACAGGCAGTAATTTTCTGAAGTAGGTTACATATGCTCAATAGTTTTCATTTTTTGTAAAGAATATGGATAAGAATGCCATTCATTTTTTTGAATTCCCTTGACCCATGAAGGATTGTCCAGGCATTACTTGCAACCCAGTCACTTTTTAAGAACAAATTGAAAAAACTTTGCAGTTTTTTAATTATTGATAGGCCCTGGCCCCAAATGAACATTTGAAAACGTAAAATGACTGCACTCAAACCTAAAAGTGGTTGCCCACGCTTTATGTTTGTTTATGCTTGTGAGAGGAAGTTCTTTTTAGGTATTGGTGGCCATTCTCAGGGATCATGCAATGCATATGTGAAATTGAATTCAGGGATTGTGCAATGTATATGTGAATTTTACTAACATGGTGCATTGTGATTGCTTACTTTATATATGTGAGTCCATGATTTGTCATAAGTTTAAAATAACATTATTTTTTATATATAAGTAAAATTTTAATTCTAATTTTTAGGCCTGCAATCCTGCAACATCCCCTGATAATTAGCAGGTCTCTCCAGACGTCCCTGAAACCAGTCTTCTGTTCCTAAGTCCCTGTGTACCAGAAAACACTTGTACTGGAATCTTGGAGAACTACTGGTTTAAGACTGATTCATCCCTTTAGCATGTCTCACACTTGTTCCTAGATCTTTAATCTGCTAAACAACGATGGACCATTCCCCGAGAGGAGTATGATTGGAGAAGAAATTATCACATGGATGTCACATGCTGCATGGTTCTCAGTTGGGTGTAAAGAATACAAACAAGAATGCAATTGATTGACAACTTTTTTCCAGCTACAGCAGTTCTCAGACACTGAGCCATTGATAAGGTGATTGATGCTGAGCATATTCATGTGCTCAATTATGTGTAGAGGAATAATTTAAATTCTTTGATATTGTGAAAGAGTCCGGCTATGCTCCAGTTTATGATAGATTCTTGTTGCAATTGAGAGAGAAATACACAAGTCAGCATAAAAGTGTAAGTCATGAACATTACAAAAACTGCAAAGAAACAGTGTGAAGATGCAATAAGAAGTGTGTGATGCAGATTGTTATTTGTTTTTTGGTACATTCCACCAAATGTAAAAGTTGCCGTGCCAGTGGATTAGCTGTGCATGTTCTTCTCTGGAAAAGTCTCGCCATCTCTTAACACTCATGATAAGTACAAAAGGAATAAGAGAGGTTTTTTACACTATACATAATATTGTCATAACATTCTGGAATAAAAGCTAAATGCAGTCAATAACCTTTGTGACTAAGGTGGAGTTTTTGATTGTGTTCAACCCAGTGACGCATGGCACTTGCACAACAAGCAAGGTGCTTCCTTTCCAGGATCATGTTACTTATTTTTAACGACTTGAGACTCTTGAAATCTTATAGCAAGAATGTAGCCCAGCGGATAAGAGATTATCTTGCACTAACATTAATGTATCATAATCTACTAATCATTCAACTAGAAACTAAAGGCTTTCCCAGTAAGTTTAGGTTTAAGTTTCTACGATGGTGGATCCAGTCATAGTTAAAACACTGAAATGAAATTTGGCACTAACTGTTCACAATTAAGAGGGAGGAATTAGAATACATAGTGCCAAGTAAAGCTTTATCATCCAGGAATTATAATTTTCTGATCCTTGTATACTAGATCAGGCAACCATGGACAGATTAACAATTTTTTTTTTTGTGATATTCATTAAAATATGCTTTCCAATATTTAACATATTGATTCTGTTGCCTCTTCATATGGTTAAGACTAAAAGTTGTAGCACTATTTTTCAAAACTTGTTTATGCTAACTTTGCCCAATAGATATTGGCTGTGTTTCAAAAACTATTATTCCTTGTGTATATTTAACTGAGCATGTTCACGGACTATATAGAGACAATGTTTTCAGTGTGAAGTTGAATCTGAATGGGTAAATTCTTGTAAATATATAGTGTTGTATGGCTCCCAGTGAAGACTTGGCAGATTTCTGAAATAGATTCATTATTTTTGGTCAAAATTTACAGCCCCTTCATAGGCTTCAACTTGGATCTCTGAAGCCAGAAAGATTCGACATTCCATGTATCTATTCGAGCCTGATTCATTTCTCTACAGAGGTGTGCTTATGTTAAATTGCTAACTTTATGGAGCTACAAGCACAAGCACAATCAATCACTGCTATGGATCTGAGACAGTGGGAATGAAACCAAAAAACTAAGGGAGTGTGTGTCAAATGCTTGTGCCATCTATTAAGACATGCTTAGAAATAGATTAAACTCTCTTTTTAAAGTAGTCTTGTAGTTATCTATTATAAATGTTTTTTAGAGCATCATGCACTCCCTTTTGTCTCAAACATATATTTAAATGTGTGAATGTGTTACTTATGGCATTATACTGGTGTGCTGTAGCATTAAAGCTAAGTAGCTTTTCGTTCTGGTTATGGGTTTGGGTATGGTGATTCAGGTTCACTGGCACAACGATTATTTTGGCCCGGATACCCCTTGGCTATGGCCATACAAAAAAATATAAAATATAAATATTCTAGCCTAATAAACAGGAATTAACTGCAAAGTATGCATATAATAAACAAAACAACTGCAAAAAAACTATTGATAATGCTGTCCGAATGCCAAATGTCATGATAAAATATTAATGATTAAATCAAAATTAGTATTCACTGCCATATTGCTTTTCATTGAGAGCATCTACATCAACATCATTATATTGTTCCACGAGTGGTAGCACTCCCAATAGCTATGCTATGTGGGTCTTGTGAAGCTGAAGAAGTCTCCATGTCGAGCATTGAAAGGTGGGAAATGGAAGCATCCCAGCCAGCATGCTCTGGGTCTACATCTCGATGTTTCCTTGCCCCTTTCTTGTACTCTACCTACTTGTGTGATAGAAGGTGCAAGTTGGAATGCCCATGGGCCAACTCTTCATTCTTTTTTGCTACCAACTTGTTGCACTTAACTACGTGGATAAAAGTGTATGTACTCTAGTTCCGCTCCGATGAAGATGAATTCACAACCTATTGAGGCAAAGTGAATGCAAAATTTAAATTTATATAAGTAAAAACTCAAAACTTAAATATAAAAGTTAAAACACAAAGGAAGTTAGAGAGTTAAAAAAATAAAAATCTTACCTGTGATATGAATTTGAATGTGGGAAGCTACCGGGGTGTGGATCCTTGGCCATGGAAGTACCACCACGTATTAGCATCGTTCTTGTACTTGTCCCAAAGAGTGCCAAGGCTGACTTGTGGAGGCTATGAAATTCTCAAATTTGCTCATAACCATGTCTTTTACCTCAGGATTGGGGAAGAGCTTAATGAACACCATCTTATACCCTTCACCGATGTTAACGTCTCTGTATGGTGGCACCCTCTTGGGCAAAGAAAGGATTTAGGTGCTGTAGAATCTAGGTGTCAAAGCAAATCCAAGGAGATGCAACAAAGTGGTCATTTTGTTTTATTGATCAATGAGATATGATTGCACTTGTTTGAAAAAAGTTTCCCTCGGATCTTGCTCTTTTACATTTATAATGGCCTTTATCTTCTCAATCATTGAAATTTGAGTCGATGCCACCATAGATATCTCTCAAACATGACTGATCCATGTCAGAAAATCAGATCATAGTGATGATGGGCTCAATGAAACTAAGCAAGTAATCTATAGGAGACCATCACTTGCCATCTATGATCAACATCTTCACTTTTGTGCCCTCTCAGTGTACACTTCCTCCATACGGTCCAAAGGTTGTTGAAAGCCATGTTACAAAGTGCCTTTTGCACATTCACAAGTCATCTCAAGACGATTGTGTGAGAGACAAATAGAGTTTCGACAACCTAGTAGGAAATTAAAACAAAAAAAACATTTGAAAATCTACAAGCTACATTGTTACAACATCCTCTACTTTGCTTTTTAAATTTAAAATTTAGAAACCAAAATAGATTACATAAACTTTAATTATTTAAATTGTAAATTGAAATTACGAAAGTAAATTAAAAAGATTGTATCACTTACCTTCAACAACTCCAACTTCGAGAACGTCCTAAAGATGGCCTAACATGTGATGGTCTGTGACAAACATTTGGATCTCTTCAGCCTCAACATGCACCTCTTTGATCCACTCGATTTTGCTTTCGAACTCTTCCAGCATTAGGTAGAGTGAGTGGACAACACAAGGTGTCTAAAATATGTGCCCATACCTCACCTTCGCCAAAATACCCAGGGCTTTGCAATTTTTAGCATTGTCCATTATGAAATGGACAACCTTTTGAGGTCCACCGCCTTGATGGATTCAAAGAGGATGTTGGCGATGAATTGGGCATCCTTCACAAGCCCCTTACAATCAACGACTTTCTAAAACATTGTCTTTTTAGGGCACGCTACAATCACATTAATCAAAGGCCAATTTCTAGCATCATTCCATCCATCAGAAATGATGGATACCCCTATTTTGTCCTGTGAATCACTAATGAGCTGCAATAAATACTCTATAATTTTTTTCCTTCACTAACAGGTAGTGCAAAGCTTCTCATAACATAGGCCTTTGTACCCTTTTGGGGCCTTATGGTTCCCTCTCACTATATGTTGCCAATATGGTGACTTGACAAAATTAAAGAACAATGCATTGGTGTACACACATCATGCGATGAGCTAGTTAGCATTATCCCTAGAATTGTTTTGAAATGACTTTTCCAATGGTCCTTTTGTTCTTTTGTATGAAAAAGGAGAATCCTCTTCATGTGCATAGGATGTCACCAAAAAAGGATGTATTGTAGCCACAACTGGGGAACTGGTGGCTTCCTCGATTGAGATCCTTTCTTTGCCAAATGATGACTCTATTTCAAGGCGACCGTGATATTTGCTTCTTCTTGCTCTTTGATCTACCCTAAAATTGTTGATGTTGGCACCGATGCATCCTTCTTCCCCAAGCAAGCTTTGATGCCTAGGCCAAGTATTGCACACAAATGGGCTTTCACCTAACTGTATGGGTTAGCGTATTGATATCGCAACCAGTGCAAACCCAAATATAACCTCCACCACCTAAAATTTGCTCTAGCATTGTGACATACTTCCAAAGTGGTGAATACGAGTTGGTTTTGAGTCGGTGTTGGCCACAGAGCTAGCACCAACGGTTATTGTAGTTCCTGTAGTTGCAAGTTTAAAAACCAACGCAATGTTAAACCTTAAGAATAAAACCTAGGGCATAGCCTACATCTACTTATTATGTAAATAATTAAAAATAAATAAAAAAAGAAAAGAAGAAAGGGCGTGAAGATTGAAAAAAATAAATAAATAAATAAAACCTTACCTCCAACCTAGGAATCCTCCTTTCAAGCTCCTCAGTGACATTGGCAGCGAATGGGCACTTGTACCAGTGTAGGAATATGATAACAATGTATTTGAAAATTTTCTCAATGAGACATTAGAGGCTCTGCAAAACACTGGTTGGGAGCCCTTCCCTGTTGACGAGGATCCTCCTACCTTGGGAGATTGGGGTGGTAAGCCTCAGGACCCGCTATCTCCTCCGCCTCCCTCGACATCCATATTTGTTGCAACTACTTAATTGTTCTCTTTATTGTTATTTGTACCTTGCTCTCTCTGCGTTGCTGTCGAACTTTTGATGTGATGTAATTTTTTGTGGGTGTAGTCATTTTCTGACCACTTTACTGACTTGTCTCGAGGTGTTTTTGCCTTCGGTGTGATTTTGCTCATGGGGTGTGACTTTTCCACCCATTTTTTTTGTATGATTAGCGTTGTACCATATCTTGTTTTATTAATATATAGGTGCTTATCAATTTAAAAAAAAAAAAAAAAAAAATATTGATGAAGTTTCCTAAATGAGCAATGAGAGGTAAATGTGTTGTTTTGTGTTTTTCTTTCGGCAAATGACAGTCTATGTGATTTTTTTGATTTTTTAGTAACTTTTAGGGTTTTTATTTTTATTTTTTGTTTTTTTATTACTTAAAGTCAAATTGTGAAAAAAATGAAATTAAAAAAAAGAGGAAAAATCGTATGGGTTTTCATAGGGTATGCCTAGGATAGTCCAGTTACGCTAGAAAAAGGCCCTGACCTTACCCAAACCATCTTGGGCATACCCGGGGGCAACTCGATCCTGTACGTGAACTGGTACTAGGAGGGGTACGAATTGGTAATGTGGCAGTAAAGTATTAATGAATGCAATCATTTTATTTTTAAAGTTTTTAAGGTTTAATAAGTTTGATCATATATAATCATGTAAAGCAAACCAGAAAAAAGAATCTTCACATCTGAAGTTTTTCATCTTAACTGTTATAAGAAATTGATTCTTTCCTTAGTTCGTGCCATTAATCTTATAACATCTGCATGCCTATAATTAATTGTTTGTAACATTTTGCATTATTCAATAATCTTGGTATTTGATACATGGCCTGACTAAAAGGATTTCAAATAGGTTATCATACCTTATTTGTATGTTTTGAAATGTGCGTTTTACATTGAGTTGTGCATGCTCATGCTTGTTTCAAAAATGTTAAAAATCACATCTAGTTGGAAGTCAGGTCAATCTGTAGGCACCTTACCTTGTCCCAAAAATGATTTCATGTGGATGCATTGTATCTGAACTGGTTGTTCATGGTCTTGTCTATCAACATCTTCTTATGTTTATTTTTTAAATCCTACCAAATCGTGTCAAAACATAAAGTTCAAGATGTTGGAAACATGAAAAACGTAAGTAACCTTTTAAAAAGGGTGCATGAATTCCAGCAACCATCATGTGCATAAGAGGCATTTAATGTGTATGACCAAGAATCTGTCTTTGAGGATAAGTTCTGGAAATCTTAGAGAGCAAGTATGGGAGGTAGAAATCATTTGAATCATAAGGTTTACTTTCATAGAAATACTGATAAGAGTTCTGTTTCTTATTTTTCATGGGGCTTCCTAGTTGGAATGTTGACCTTTCTCAGTATGTTTGAACATGTGCAGCGTTTGTGCAGATTGTCATTTACCAGGGACTATCTGCATGTGGACAGACTGTGCCGCATGCTTTGAAAGTTGTGCTGGAACTGCAGGGGAGTGTGGTATGTGTCTGGGAGGGGCTGGCGAAGCAGGGGCACCAATATTACTTATAGTAGGGCTTGTAACCTTGGGACTTTTTACTGTTGTTGGGATCTTTTACAGTGTGTTGGTAGCAACAATGGTTGGCCAGAGAATATGGCAGCGTCATTACCACATTTTAGCAAAAAGGATGCTGACGAAAGTGAGTACAGTGATTGAAGTTTAGCTTGTTAGTTATTTTGAATTTTGATAATCATATTCTGAAGTTGATTTATTTTGAAGTCTCATTGATGACAGTTTATAATTTGTTAAGCAATCCAATGGTATAGTTTTTATATGAAATTGGATACCAGTATAGAGATAACAGGTCTTGGAAAGATTCCTAGTTTCTAGTATGGAAAAATATTTTGGTCCAAAATTTGTGGAAATTGTTTTAGTTTTGTAAGGTGTTGGGTCAAATTTTATAAAAAATGATATAAGAAATGGGAGTAATCATTAGCTTTAATCACAAGTCATGAATTATGACATTAATCACAAGTATTAATGTTGATTTATTTATTTTAGCAGAATAATAAGAATAGGACCAAAAAAGAAATGTCATGTCCCCCTTTTTGACATGAGCACACTTAGAGTGCTGTTGTCAACCTGGAGCTGCACCTTGAATCAAAGACGTTCATGAAATGGCCAATCCTCTATCCGGTTGAAACAATGGGATCTTCTCACGAGGGTGGGTGTCTCAATGGTGAGAAGAACATCCAGAGAAGGCTGGTTCCTGTAAGATGTATCAATGAGGATCTCTACTCTATGCTGTGGACTACCATGGAAAAGGGAGAAGGAAATTTTAAGGAGAAATCCTACCTAATAATGGTGATACACCAAAAGATTGATCCACTCTACTTGGAACCTTGAACACTGAACAAACAAGGGAAAAAAAAGACCTTCAATTTCAATCAATCACTTATGCATAAATATTTCATGAAACGGTTCGATCCAATGACCAAAACATGAGGGAAAACGATGGAGAGAGGTCTGATACAAGACATTTTGCAGCGAGCTAACATCCACTTACAGCTTCAATAAAAGACATAAAGAACACTTAACATGACTTGCATAATACAATAAGCTAGCAACTAGGTACGAATCAAAATTTGAGAAGGGAGAGAAATTTACCACATATGCAAATTACTGAATGAATATACACTATGCCAACACTTGAAATCTGAAAGTACAGTGCTTTTATTGATCGAAAATGTTACACAACTCACCAATGGCAAAGTCTGGTCTTGCCAAGAGGGATGATTTTAATCAAGGCTAAAAGCCATTTTATAGAGAATTACAAAAGCCAAAGATTGGCGTTGAAAAATTGAAGAGAAGGATCAACTTAGATTAACTCAAGGCTGACTTGGCCTTTCAATAAAATATGTAAATCCCTTTGTCTTTGCATGAAGCTCCTTGCGCTTGAGGAAGTGGACTTGTCTTTTGTTTATTGAAACGCCCACCTCTCTTTGCATGAAAATCCATGCCAATGTCAATTTTAGCTTCTTCGTGAGCTGCTGGAACGTTTGAAAGTATGAGATGATAATATCATGCATGACATCCAACGCCAATGTCAATTTTAGAACTTTGACTTGATTCGTTGGAAGCCGAGTTGGAACATTTGAAACGCTGAGTTGGACGAAGAGAAACACTGAGTTGGACGAAGAGATTATTCTCCTTTGCATGGAAAACTCCTAGTAGATGTGGCGTTTAACAATTAGTCAATTCTAAATCTAGAACAGTCAACTCGACGTCTGAATTTAAAACTCCAGTTGTGCTGTTGGAACGTTATGAGTTTGAGACGGACGAAAGTGCTTGCATGGAAAACTCCTTGCTGAGTGAGAGATAAATTCAGGTTGAATTTATTTCTTGGATATCTATTTTCTGTCTCTGTTTTTGTGCATGCGTTGCTCTTGGGTTTATTCCCGTGGACTTATCTTTGGTCTTGGATTTTTCTTCGGATATTTTGTTGGTCCACTTTCCCGCAGACAGTTTGTTTTGCTTTATTTCCCTTCGGATATCTCCTTTGTATTTTTTGTTTGCAACGTTTTCAAAGCTTTGGATTTCCTTTGGAATTTATGCTTTTGGTCCATCTCCTTCAGATCTTTTGTTCTTGGCTGCATTTGCCTCGGGTTTATTTCTTCGGGTCTGTCTTCGGACTTTCCTTTTATGCCTTTCCCATGGATTTCCTTCGGGCAAATTGCTCGAAGGAATTGACCCTTGTTATTTCCCTCAGGTTTCTGTCCATGCACTTTTCAGGAGCCATAAGTCCGAAGGAATCCTTCGGACTTATGGCTCCTCACCTTTCCTTTGGCTTTATTTCCCTTGGCTTATCTACTTCGGACCTTGCCTTTGGCTTTACCCTCCGAAGAATTTCCTTCGGACAAATTGTCTGCTTGAATTGTCCTTATCTTTTCCCGCGGGCTTTTGTCTCTGTTTATCCTCCAAAATATTCCTTCAGACTTTTTCCCGAAGGATATATTCCTTTGTTATTTCCTTTGCTTTGTTGGTTTCAGACTTTATTCTGTTGGGTTTTTTGTCTTTTGGCGGACCTCTTCAAATTTCTTTGGACTTTTTGTCCGAAGGAATTCCTTCGGACAAAAATTCTGAAGGTATTTTCTTTTGTCTTTGCCTTTACCTTGTTGGCTTTCTTCCACGGATTTGTCTTTTTCTTGTAATTTCTCCGAATTTCTTCGGACTTTTGTCCGAAGGAATTAATCCTTTGTCTTTGTCTTTAGCATCGGCAGAATGCCATTCAGAAAATCTGCAAAGGGCCTGTGTCTTTCCTCTGTAACTTGCGGGAAAGTTGCAATGGTCCTGTCGCCGACCAAGAGCCCTCCACAAGGGCTTGTGTCTCTCAGAATTGGCTTTTTGGAAAAATTGTAGGGCACCCAGGCTTTTTGTAGGACACCGGGGTTTTTTGCAGGGGTCCTTATTCGTTTGAATTTTCTTGTGGTTTTCTGACTTCTCTCTCGGATTTCTTCGGACTTTTGTCCGAAGGAATTATTCCTTGGTCTTTTCTTGCTTTTGGCGGACCTTTTGGGAGGCTGCGGGTCTTTCCTTTGTATTTCTCCGAAGTATTCCTTCGGACAAAAAGTCCGAAGGAATTATTTCCTTTGTTGTAGCTCTTTCCTTTGTAAATCTCCTTTGCTGTAAGCTCCATGGGTCGCTGTAAATATGCATTTATGTTTGATTAAACTTTGCAAAACCTTTTACTTTTCATTATTCAGTACCCAAAACTGACTCACAAGTCAAACTGGCACATAAGACCATCGTCCAAATAGTAAGGTTGACAATTTTTTGCCTTGTGTGGCAAAATGTCAACATTTTGGCGATTCTGTTGGGAAGCATGCCTGCTATGCTAGAGAATTGAGACCATGTACATGCCATTCGAATTCTCAAATGGTGAACCTGATTTTTGACTGAAAATCTCCTCTTGACCGTGGCTGAAGTAACAGTAACCTTCCTTCTTCAAAATAAGAAGGGAAACACACGAAAGCAGAAAAACTAAGAAGCAAATGTGCAAACAAGCACTTATTGAAACAAAACTGAAGCAAACTACTGTGCTTGAACAACACTTGGAGGAAAGCAAAAACAACTATGCACATAGAGTTTTGCTCTTTAATAGCAATGTTTCAGATGTATCCCATTGACTGGGATTGGAAGCTCTTGGCCGTCCATCTTAGCAAGTTGGAAGGCGTTGTGGGATTTGTAGTTGGAGGTTGTGTATGGGCCATTCCAAAGGGAATCAAACTTTGTGTGCTTTTCTAGTTTGGCTCGATCCTCATCCCATTTGAGGGCCAAATCTCCTTCATTGAGGCTTCGTGAGGAAGCTCCTTTGTCAAATGTTCTTTTCACCTGTGCCTAATGACTTTCCATGGCTAGCATGGCTTGATTTCTTGTCTCCTCCAACTCCATAAGCTCTACATACCTGATCTCCATAGGCTCATTCTCCAATAACGCAAGTTGATGCATTAGTTCTAAAGCTGAAAACTCGAGAGAAATAGGTAACCTTGCTTCCTTACCATAGACTAGCTTGTAGGGAGAGTTGGATATTGACCACTTGTAGGTGATCCTATCAGCCCATAGAGCTGACTTCAACTTGAGATGCCATGACCTTTGATTGTCTTCAATAGTCCTTCGTATGATCCTTAAGAGGTTCTTGTTTGTAGATTCGGCAAGGCCATTTCTTTGTGGATAATAGTTCGATGAAGTGCTGAGATAAACTCCATGTTGGACAGCCCATTGGTTGATCTTAGATCTCACAAAAGCCATTGCATTGTCAGAAATAATAGTCGAAGGAACTGTAAACCTAATGATCAAACCTTCATAGAAATCAAGAACGCTAGTTTCATTTGCTTCTTTCAATGCAATTGTTTCTGTCCAACGTGTGAAGTAGTTCGTAGCTGTTAGAATCCACTTATGCCCTGATCTGGAAGGAGGGTTAATGAGACCAATAAAGTCCAATCCCCACTGGACAAACGGATGATCCACTGTAATTCGCTAAAGGCGCGGGGCTGGAAGTTTAACTTTTTCTACAAACATAGCACATTGTTTGCACTTCCTAACCCATGTATGGCAATCGCCAAATATAGTAGGCCAATAGTACCCATTTCTCATGATTTTAAGTGTTGTAGTTCTTGCGAAAAAGTGCCTTCCACCAAGTCCATGGAATTCTTCAAGTAATCTTTGAGTTTGGCTCGGCTCCACACACCTTAGTAACATTCCATTGATATCCTTTTTGAACAAAACATCGTCAACGAGCAAGAATGGAATTGATTGCAATCTGAAATACTTTCTTTTTGAAGCACTTAGGTGAGAAGGGTAACAACCTTTTTGCAGATAGCTTTATAGATCACGAAACCAGCTGAAAAGTGAGGTGTGAATAGAAACAATATCTTCATCAGTTGACACTAAAACTTCATTAGTTTCTTGTAAGTCCTGAGCTAGATGCTCACAAAGTCCTTTGCCTCTGACCAGCTTTGTAATTTTAATTTCTATGTCATATTCCATCACTTTGGTTATCCAACCAGCCCTCTTCTTATTTGTGTTTTTGTTCAGAAGAAATTCTTTGATGCTTGGATGAGCAACCATTAGACGCATTTTATTATTAGACAACAAGTGCGTAACTTTTTTCAGAGATCTTATAACTGAAAGGACATGTTTTTCAACAAAAGAGTACCTTGTCTCATACTCCTGCAAGCCTTGGCTGTAGAAAGCTATTGGCTGCTCCAAATCTTCATGATTCTGCTGAATAAGAATTCCTGAAATGGTGTTCACATTAGCATATGTATACAGAATGAAGTCTTTCGTAAAATCTGGATTTAAAAGCGTAGGAGCACTTGCTATGGCTTTCTTAACATCTTCAAACCCTGTTATTCCCTCCTTGGACCAGCTGAAGTTCTGATTTTTCTTTAACATCGCTGTAAGTGGTTTAGCTACAGTAGCGAAATCTGAAATGTATCTCCTTATAAAATTGATCTTTCCAAAAAAACTTTGCAAAGTCCTTTTGCTCTTAGGCAATGAGAGTGTAAGAATGGATGAATTTTTTTAGAATCTATGTTTAAACTGTGCTTTGAAACAACATGTCCAAGAAGCTTACCTTCATGAACTAAAAATACACACTTTTTGGGATTTAAAGATATCCCAAATTGCCTACACCTTTCGAAAACTCGCTGGAGGTGAACCATGTGATCTGCATCTTTTGAAAATACTATTATATCATCTCAGGTGGAAATGGATCTAAGTGGGAGGGTTATATACCACTGTAATGCTTTTCCTTTGAAAGAAGCAGCTAGTAATCTGGTAGCAACATTATCCTCAACGACATTATGGACTGAATAAAGATTAGCCACATCCTGGATATGCTCAATAGGGGTTGTTTGATTTTCACCTGAGAAGAATGGAATACTATTGAGGGCAGATACAGGAATATCATCTAACTGTGCTAGATTTAATGGACTTCCCCTATTGATTGGAGCAAACACTTGATTTCTAACGGCCATCTGAATGGTGGGGAATGAAGTGTTTAGAACAATAGGATGAGGGGGAGGTAAATATTCTCTTTGAGGATATGGATTTGCCCTCCTAGACCTTGCTCTTTTATAAGTTACAAATTCAAAAGAAATACCTTTGCTTGCTGATCTTGTGGTAACCTTTGGCATGAACGGATTGCTTGAATGATGCTATGAACTCTGCAACTGGATGTAAATGAATATCCTCCGCTGTTGCGAAAACTCTATGTAGAAAACTCTTTTCGTGGTCCCATCGGGCATGCCAAAAACTGTTGTCAACCGGGAGCTGCGCTCTGAATCAAAGACGTGCATGAAATGGCCAATCCTCTATCCGATTGAAACAATGGGATCTTCTCATGAGGGTGGGTGCCTCAATGGTGAGAAGAACCTCCAGAGAAGGCTGGTTCCTATAAGATGTATCAATGAGGATCTCTACTCTATGCTGCGGATTACCATGGAAAAAGGAGAAGGAAACTTTAAGGGGAAATCCTACCTAATAACGGTGATACACCAAAAGATTGATCCACTTTACTTAGAACCTTGAACACTGAACAAACAAGGGAAAAGGAAGACCTTCGATTTCAGTCAATCACTTATGCATAAATATTTCATGAAAAGGTTCAATTCAATGACCAAAACATGAGGGAAAACGATGGAGAGAGGTCTGATACAAGACACTTTGCAGTCATCTAACATCCACTTACAGCTTTAGCAAAAGACATAAAAAACACTTAACATGACTTGCATAATACAATAAGCTAGCAACTAGGTACGAATCAAAATTTGGGAAGGGAGAGAAATCTACCACATATGCAAATTGATGAATGAATATACACTATGCCAACACTTGAAATCTGAACGTACAGTCCTATTGATCAAAGAGGTTACACAACTCATCAATGGCAAAGTTTGGTCTTGCCAAGAGAGGGATGATTTTAATCAAGGCTGAAAGCCATTTTATAGAGAATTACAAAAGCCAAAGATTGGCATTGAAAAATTGAAGAGAAGGATCAACTTAGATTAACTCAAGGCTGACTTGGCCTTTCAATAAAATATATTTTCCCTTTGTCTTTGCATGAAGCTCCTTGCGCTTGAGGAAGTGGACTTGTCTTTTGTTTATTGAAACGCCCACCTCTCTTTGCATGAAAATCCACGCCAATGTCAATTTTAGCTTCTTCGTGAGCTGCTGGAACGTTTGAAAGTATGAGATGATAATATCATGCATGACATCCAACGCCAATGTCAATTTTAGAATTTTGACTTGATTCGTTGGAAGCCGAGTTGGAATGTTTGAAACGCTGAGTTGGACGAAGAGAAACACTGAGTTGGACGAAGAGATTATTCTCCTTTGCATGGAAAACTCCTAGTAGATGTGGCGTTTAACAATTAGTCAATTCTAAAGCTGGAACAGTCAACTCGACGTCCGAATGTAGAACTCTAGCTGAGTTGTTGGAACGTTACGAGCTTGAGATGGATGAAAGTGCTTGCATGGAAAACTCCTTGCTGAGTGAGAGATAAATTCAGGTTGAATTTATTTCCTGGCTATCTATTTTCTATTTCTGTTTCTGTGCATGCGTTGCTCTTGGGTTTATTCCCGTGGACTTATCTTTGGTCTTGGATTTTTTTTCGAATATTTTGTTGGTCCACTTTCCCGCGGACAGTTTGTTCTACTTTATTTTCCTTCGGATATCTCCTTTGTCTTTTCTGTTTGCAGCTTTTTCAAAGCTTTGGATTTCCTTCGGAATTTATGCTTTTGGTCCATCTCCTTCAGATCTTTTGTTCTTGGCTGCATTTGCCTCGGGTTTATTTCTTCAGGCTTGTCTTCGGACTTTCCTGTTATGCCTTTCCCATGGATTTCCTTCGGGCAAATTGCTCGAAGGAATTGACCCTTGTTATTTCCCTCAGGCTTTTGTCCATGCACTTTTTCGCGGCAACTTTTCCGAAGGAATCCTTCGGACTTATGGCTCCTCACTTTTCCTTTGGCTTTATTTCCCTCGGCTTATCTACTTCAGACCTTGCCTTTGGCTTTACCCTCTGAAGGATTTCCTTCGGACAAATTGTCCTCTTGAATTGTCCTTATCTTTTCCCGCGGGCTTTTGTCTCTGTTTATCCTCCGAAGTATTCCTTCGGACAAAAAGTCCGAAGGAAGTCTGAAACCAACAAAGCAAAGGAAATAACAAAGGAATATATCCTTCGGGAAAAAATCTAAAGGAATTCCTTCGGACTTTTTCCTGAAGGATAATTTCCTTTGCTTTGTTGGTTTCGGACTTTATTCTGTCGGGTTTTTTGTCTTTTGGCGGACCTCTCTGAATTTCTTTGGACTTTTTGTCCAAAGGAATTCCTTCGGACAAAAAGTCCGAAGGTATTTTCTTTTGGCTTTGCCTTTACCTTGTTGGCTTTATTCCACAGATTTGTCTTTTTCTTCCTTGTAATTTCTCCAAATTTCTTCGGACAAAATGTCCGAAGAAATTAGTCCTTTGTCTTTGTCTTTACCATCTATAGAATGCCCTTCGAAAATGCGCAAAGGACTTGTCACCGACCAAGTGCCCTCCGCAAGGGCCTGTGTCTTTCCTTCGTGCCCTTCGGGAAAGTCGCAATGGTCCTGTCGCTGACCATGTGCCCTCTGCAAGGGCTTGTGTCTCTCAGAAATGGATTTTCGGAAAAATTGTAGGGCACCCGGGCTTTTTGTAGGACACTTGAGTTTTTTGCAGGGGTCCTTATTTGTTTGAATTTTCTTGTGGTTTTCTGACTTCTCTCAGATTTCTTCGGACTTTTGTCGTCCAAAGGAATTAATTTCTTGGTCTTTTCTTGCTTTTGGCAGACCTTTTGGGACGCTGTGGCTCTTTCCTTTGTAATTCTCCGAAGTATTCTTTCAGACAAAAAGTCTGAAGGAATTACTTCCTTTGTTGTAGGCTCTTTCCTTTGTAATTCTCCTTTGCTGTAGGCTCCTTGGGTCGCTGTAAATATGCATTTATGCTTGATTAAACTTTGCAAAACCTTTTCCTTTTCATTATTCAGTACCAAAAATTGATTCACAAGACAAACTGGCACATAAGACCATCGTCTGAATAGTAAGGTTGACAATTTTTTTCCTTGTGGGGCAAAATGTCAACAAGTTCTTAGACTTTAAATTGTTCCCAAAAGGCTAAGGGTAAAGAAGTGGGAACGTTGGGGGTCCACTTGAAAAGCAATTAATGCAAAAGGTACATTGTGAATTCTAATTTGCACTTGAGTTATGAAAAGTACTTTTTATCTTAATTTCACTTAAGTTGGGGCCTTATTGAGGGTCATGGGCACCCATAGGCTAAAAATAAAATTATAAGGATGCCTTGTTAATATTTGAAAAAGAGATTTTTCCTCCACTTGGGCACTCTTTTTGGGGCATTGGCTATTAAAGGAAAGTGATGATTCCATTTGAATGGATGTGGCATTTGATATTGATTCTTATGCTTAAGTATGTCAAGCTTGAACAAGTGACTTGAGGATGAAACTCTTCAAGTGCACAAAGGAGTTTGGGGACGAAACCCTGCATTCTTCCATCTAGGGCAGCTCTACACAAGGGTTGTAATTGTGTTTAAGAATTGATATTTGCTGAATTACACCCTCTCCTAGGGTGGTGACTTGCCTTGACAAGTGGATTGAGCATTGAGGAGTGGTGGATTGCTGTTGGAGGTCATTTATGAAGTGTTTAAGGGTCTTTGAGGGTGGCGTCTTGCCTTGAGGCATTGAAGACCCCATCAAAAGGATGAGCTATACTTGTAAACCCTCTCCTTGGGTTTGTGATTTTATTTGCAATTTATTGTAGCTAGGCAACTTGCCTATTGAGGGTTTTGAGGGCAGATTCATGCCCTAGATCAGATCTGTAATTTCTTAATAATTATTCTATCTGGGTGCTTGTATTTTGAAACTTGTTGTGAGGGCTTGTGAGGCTATTTGAAGGCCAAATAATATTAATAATATTCTGCATATTACTTCAATTGGGTGACCCCCTTGGGAAGCCATTTGGAAGGGTTTTAGTGACCATTGAAGACCTAATTTGCAATCAGAAATTTTATATATCTTTTCTAGTAATTTATTATTATTTTTCCAGCAATTACTCATTGGAAATATTCACTTATTGAGCCGTTTGGTGGCTGGGATTTATTGTACAATTTTCGTAATTTTCAGCATTGTTTGAATAATATTTTAGTGATGATTTGGCCCCTTGCAACAGCCTGATTTTATTGGCAACAATGAGGGTTTCATGAAAATTCAGAATTAATAATTTCTTGTGAGGGTTTTCTTGATAACCGGATTTGGTCCATTTGTTTCAAATTGGGGACATTACAAGAAAACAGAGTTGTTGAATCAGCCTTTTTACATTGGACTAGTCTTTCTCATATCTATGGCTTCCTTATTTTGCCTCAGCTCCCCCTTGTTGACCATGCCGTCTTGACATTCACCCTCCGTACTAGTTCTCACCCCTCGCCGCCCACCCCCTCCAGCACTCGACACACCACAATCCATTTTGATGATGATTACACCATTGATTATGCTGCCTATCTCTCCTTTCTTATGTTTGGGTTTTACTCCCTCCCTCTTCCCACCACTGATTCCTTCCATGTATGATTTTTTATGTCTAACTCTCTAGGATGTTGCCCCTTATTCCTACCCCCACACTATGTATTACTCTAGATCCCCTACTCATCACAAAACTTGCCTCATGAACTGGTGGTATGATAATGAGTGAAAATCCCTTCATCAGAGACTTCGGTTTTCCCTAACCCATGAAACTCCATCCATACCCACCCTTCGTAGGGAGCACTGTTGGCTTCTTCGACATAAGAAACGAAAGTTTCTTACATCTAGACGGCTTTCACTCCTTGCTGAGCTCCACCACTCTCCTTAGACTTTTTGGCGTACTCTTTTTCCAAGAAAAACCACCATCTTCAACATCACACCCGAAGCTTGGGTCTCTTATGCCAATTCTCTCTATGTTGTTCCAACCCATCCTGTTGCCATTGCCTCCACCCCACCATCCTCCTCTATTTTCTCCACTTCCTCTGTCAAGAGAACTATTTTGAAATTACGCACCAACAAAGTAGTTGATTGTGAAGGTCCCAAAGCTGATTTCATCAAGTATGGTGTGGATTCCCTTGCCTTTCCCCTTGCGACGCTTTTTAAACTGGTGGTGCATTTAGGCTTTCCTCAGTCATGGTCCCAACACATCATTTACCCTTTTCATAAGTTTGGGGATCCCTCTATCCCTGGCAACTACAAGACCATTATGATTGGGCATACATTTGCCAAACTTTATGCCACAGTGTTAGACATGCAGTCCTCTCTCACTGACCCTTTTTGGCATATACATTGATGAGCTAGAGGAGTTTCTTTGGCAACATATCCATATGGATGATGGTTGTTTTCTACATGAGGTGCTTATAACCATCCTTATTTTTGCCGATGATGTTGTCCTCTCACATTCTGTAGAGGACTTAAAACGACAAGTTGATGCCCTTGCTTGCTTCTATGAACTCCAATAGCTTGTGGTCAAACTTAGTAAAAATAAGGTCATGATCTTCAATATCTCCAAGCACTCTCTCTCTCGATTTCAATTTTTCTACAAAGGGGAACTTCTTGAGATCACATCAACCTACAATTATTTGGGGGTCCAATTTTCTGGCCTATGCTTTAACATGAAGTTTGTCGCTCAACCGCACCTGTGCAAGGGGTATGCTTCTCTTTTTGTTTTGTAATGTTAGTGTTTCCAGATCCACTTCCAGGACATCCCTTCCAAGTTATGCTTGTTTGATACTATCATCAAACCTACAGTTTTGTATGGTTTAGAGGTTTGGGGACCTAGCCTACGGGTAGTTGACTGGGCCCGTATTGAGAGGGTCCAAACTCTCATGTTGCAACACATGATTTGTTGCAAACGAATAGTTCCTCAGTGCATCATCCAAGCTTAATTTGTTGCCTAGCCGCTACACCTTAAGATTATATTCAGGCTCACTTTCTACATCCATAGACTCAATTCCTTGGGGGACTCATCTTCTGGCTGTGAGAGGTATCCCTATTTAACAATTTTCTCTTTAGAGAGGATTGCTTCACTAGTCCCCATAGACGTCAGCATTGTTGGTACTTTGAGACTAGGTTGCTTCTTTCTATTGGCATCTCTATTGACAGGGTACCCTCTTTCACGTATTCCTTAGAAGCCCCTCTTGGGCTCCTTCCCACCAAGGACGTCATCACTAGGGTTGTCAGAGAGGAGATCTATAGACAGTATGCCCATACTACTGGGATCTCCCCCCCATGAGCCACTTAGCCCCAAGTTTGCTTTCTATGCCGAGCATTTCTTACAGGTGGTAGATGGTATTATTTGTTGCCCTCACTAACTTTAGCACCATTGGTCTCACGGCTTGAGGTTTCCGCTTGGCTAGATGAGAGTTTGTTCTCACCAATTATAGGCTGAAACAAACCACCACATTTTTGTCAGGACCGTGTCTATTGTCTTTGCTCCTTCCAGGAGGTGGAGACCAAGAAACACTTCATTTTTATATGCCCCATTTATTATGAGATCCGAGGAAGATAACTACGTCTACAGAGACTCAATCAACACTCTTGCTACTTTCTTCAGAGATACAGACTAGCGGTCCCTGGCTCTTTATCTTTGCAAGGCTATCACCTCCAACGTAGATTCCTATAGGAGGAACCTAGACGCTCTAGAGCTTCCATATTGATCATCTCTTTATTTCAGTCCATCCAGGTGATTGGTAGCACTAAGCGTCCTTTGGACATCGGTATATTACACATAAGAGCTGATAGATTAATTAGGTGATGCTTCTCTCAGCACATCACTACAACTCAGACTACACAGATCTCCAGGTTTGCTATCTCTCGACATTATGGCTTTGCTCCGCCCTGTTAGCGTGGCTCTGCTCCTCTCCGACGATATGGATCTATTACTTGCCATTTGCCCCATCACAGGGGCATGCTGATATTACGAGTTTCTTTTCTACTACAGGAGTTACACCGGCCTTGGATGTTAGGGGAGATTCTAGAGGAAGTGTCTTGCTTTCTCCTAGTATCCTCCAACTCAGCTCCTCCGACCCTCTATACTCACCAGACAACATTATTAGATCTCTTACAGTGATCAATAACGTCTCGGTTGACTCCTCCAGTTCAAGCATAGACAGAGACATTCTATGAGATTTGCCTCCAATCTTCATTAGCACATGCTTTTGGGGCTTTTGTTTCGCCCCTCATTGCTATTTGTATTGGTTTCTTTGCTACTTGTGTTAGTGGCATGTTGTTCTATTTTGTCTTTCATAC
Source organism: Torreya grandis (assembly GCA_037957365.1). NCBI lineage: Eukaryota > Viridiplantae > Streptophyta > Pinopsida > Cupressales > Taxaceae > Torreya > Torreya grandis. The sequence continues at coordinate 3,327,684 of JARHVA010001236.1, forward strand.
TTTATTTCTATGTTTCATCTCTAGGATTCTCGTTTCCTAGAACTTTCTATTGCTATTGGTTGTACCCTTTAGTCCCATTGACCTATTTTTGGTCATTTGTGGACATTAATATAAACTTATTTCTTTCTCAAGATGAGCAGCTGAAAGTAACAAGAAGAAAAAATTTAAAACTTTTGAAAACTACTAGATATCAACTAGGACATTTGTACATTATCGTCATAAAGAAAACAAAACACATGCATCCTTCAGTATTTACCTTTCTTCAGAGAGGATCTTATGTTGTGAATTTTCAGAGGGAAGAATTGATTTCTTATCATTGTGTCAGCTTCAAGAGACCCTTTAGATTCCATAATTGGAGAAGTATTAGAAACTTCAGCTGATTCAATCTTGACAAGACTTGGTTCCATAGTAACTATGTTTAACGAGGTTTCTTAAACAACAATACAAACCCTTGGATTTTTAGAGGTGGGATCTACAGTATCAACATACAATCTCCGATAAAGCCAATCTTGTTTTCTTGAAGCTTCCCCTTGTGCGGATACCTGGGCCTTCTACCTTCTGCTCCTTGTGCTCATATGCCACTTTAACCTTAGGGGCCGTCTTGGTGCACTTTTTCTTTTCAAACCCTTTATGTTTTTCCTTGCTTTTAGTACTAGAAGGGAAAGTGACTTTGGTGGGGTTGGCCCGAGAGGCTGTTGGGTTTATGATCCAAATGACTTTTAGTTTAATGTTTTGGTTTAATGGTTGCTTTATTTAAATAATAGTTGGTTCACGGGAATGTTGGTTGAGTCCCATAACCACCTTGTGAAAAGATTATAAATCTTTTCACCTCCTTTGTAAATCCATCCAGGAATAATACAATCTAATTTTTGTGTGGAAAACCTTTGTTCATGATGTAATTTTTCTCTTGCTCCCTAGGCTATCAGTGGTATCAGAGCTTGGGATTTTTTGAAAAGGATTGGAGATTTTAAGAAATTTGTGGAGGATAGAAGAAATTTGAAAAGCTTTTTTGTAGCCCTAGAAAATTGAAGAAAAGCAGTGAAGACATTTGCAGAGCCTATGGAATCAAATCTTAAGGAACGCACTGCTACTTGATTGGGCTTCTTGGTATGTGTTGACCAAATTTGACTTTTAGGTTACAATTGGGACCCACATAGGTAAAAACTTGACTTATAGGTGTTTTAGGGGTCTAATATAGATGTCACAAGGTGTTTTATAGGCTAATTGATGTCATTTAATGTTATACTAGCCTTAGTCCTTAGTCATTTTGGGTCATTTTGAGATCAAAAAGGGGCATTTAATGAGTTGTACGGATTCTTTGGGAAGCATGAAGGTTCCAAGAGGTAATGTCACATGACATTTGTCTTAAGAAGTCTTAATCAACTGTTGGTAACTGAAAGTGGCAGGTGCTTCAGAAGAAATAGTAGTTTTCTTGGGAAAAAGGTGAGTTTGGCACTTGTACGGCCCATGGGGATGTGTGCCACGTAGGAGAAGATCATGGAATGTCTCTTCAACTTCCCTAAGCTCAAATCCCCATTTGAAATGCTCTGAAAGTGTCAAAATTGGGCTAAAACCGTTCTGCGCTTTTTTCATCCTTCTTGGCAAGCAAAAGCAGTCTTCAGGGTCATGCTTAGTACGAACAACTGAAGAAGTTTTAGGACCAATGCTTTTGGGAGGTGGTAGTATACTCAGAGACCTTCATTTTCATTACAAGAGTTTGAAGAATGATGGCATGTGCTTTATGAACCATCCTCATGAAGTTGACTGTGTTTTTCTTCTTGTTGTTTCATGCACCCTATAGATTTTGCTCCATTTTTGGCAAGTCTTTACAACCCTGTTGTTGAAGTTGATTCCAGATGATGTTGCTTTCTCTAATGCTCTCCATGTTTGGTTTATCAGTTCAAGGTGTTTTGATATGCTAATCACCTTAGGTTGCAGGAGGGAGCACTTTTCTATGCAACAAACAGTTTTTTGACCATTTGAATGTTTTTCTTGTTTTGATGGTGGTCTTGGAGGGTGAATATGTTTTGGTTTACATGCTTCCATGTTCTCTTGGTCACTTTCACCTCTCAATCTCCTTTCCCAAGGCAGCTCTCCATGGAATCACAGTCATATGCAAGAAAACACAGTTAGGCAGCCATTAAGGTATGTTGCAGGGATCCTTATAGGGGAATATCACGTTGAATAAGGGTTTTGAAAACTGGTTCCAAGATCTCCATGATGACAAACACCTATTTGGAGGACTGGTAAAGAGTCTAAATCTGCCCTGTGAGATCAAAACATACACATTGTTCATACTCAGCCTGCTACCTGTACATGACATGCCTACCTACAGGTGTCTTCATGATCCACCAAGCATGTTGAAGATGAGATTTTGAACTGAACAGGGTCTTGGTAGTGAGTAATGTCTTTTGGAACTTTTGGAAAAGCTTAAAACTCATTTAAACCTCAAAAGACCATATTTTCTGCCCATACTCATTTTCACTCCCTGAGTGTGCAAAAGTCCACCTACAGGTGGCTTATCAGAGAGTCTAAGAAGTCATGAGGGTTGTTGTATCATGAGGTTAATCTCTTCTTGAAGTCATAACATGTGTTGTAGAACATGGCAAACCTTTTGAAGGGCTAGGTTGACAAATTGAGGTGGAGTTTACCTTCAAAATTTGAGATGACAATGTTCAGGGCCTTAATTCCTAAAATTGCAAAACAGAGTTCTTCAAGGTTTTGTTGATATCTTGTTACAATGTTGTCAATGCCTTTTCTGCCTCCTAATGTGCTCATCTAGTAGACTCTAGCAAGGACATGGACTTGGCAAGGTTTGAGGGGAAGATAACCAAAGGAAGATAGTCATTGAAAGGCCTAAAAAACCACTTTTATGCACTAATTACAGTCAGTAACATCTACAGGAATTTGAGCCCTTAAGCAACTTTGTTTTCTAAGTTGACAGTCTAAGGCATATTCTCATGTGTAGATGACCTCATTGATTGAATAGGTTTTTCAAGGAGCAAAATGGTCACCTAAAGAAAACTGTTATACTATGTTTTGCCTTCCTTTAGCATCTACAGGTCTCTTCCACCACAAAATGTCCACCTACAGCCTGCCTGTAGGTGCCCATAGAGCCTTAAGGTAAATTTGGAAGATTATGAGCCTATAGAGCTAGATACCTGCCTTGAAAAGTTGACTAGAGTTTTAAAGGATTCTCTAAAGAGCATAGCACAGTTTCCAATTGTAAGATTTTCATCTACAGGGCTTGAGACTCTCATACAGTCAGCAGGAAGTGACTGAGACAAACAGTGAGCTAAAGACATTGCTTAAGTGATGATCGAACCAAGTAGGGTGAGTGAACAAGTTCAAATCACTGGTAAGGTATCTTGGGAGATTTTAAGAGGACCCATGATACTAGCAAACACCACCTACAGATATCTCTTTATGTGAAAATGAGCACCTACAGCCATTACAATTGACTGTCACAAACAGTGAGCAGAATAGTAGTGTTTTTGGTGTGTGAATGGCATCAATATGAGGCAAATTGATCTAGGTCATTGCCAAAAGGTCTTGAGAGGTCTCAAGGAAGTTTGGAACATCATATCAAGGTCCAAATACTGCAAAATAACTTACAGGGGTCATCCTTGAGGAAGGAAAATGCAAAACACAGTCAGGAGTCCATGCACACAGTCTAGACTAGACAAGGGTATGAGGAGTACTTGAGACTTTGAAGTAATGAATGAAGACTATAATGTGATCATACTAGCCTAAGTACACTCTCGTAGAAGAGATTGAACAGAGTGAGCTCTAAACAGAAAAAACACAGTCCATTAGAGGAAATCCTGCACACAGTGCTCTTTACACAGTTTGTTTTGGTTTTGGAAGAGGTTTGAGGGTCAAATGGATAGACCAGAGGCTCATTTTTTGTGTAGGGGATCCTTGTCACTTGTAGAAGCCACTAAATGGTCAGTTGGTTTGAGCGAACAGGGGAAGTACCCTCTGTTTTGTCTCAGATAGAGGGTACTTCCCTAAGGTCAAAACTGACAGGTTTTAGAGGATGAGGTTAGAAGGGGTGGACCAAAAGCAAAAGAGACCTTCAAGAAGGTGGGAGAGGTTGTAAAATACCTAGTACAAGCATGGAAACCAAGCACAGAGGAAGGAATCCTAGCAGGGTGCTAAAAAAACTCCAAGGTTGCAGTCAAGCCTAAAAGGCAAGGTTTAGGCCTAGTCCAAATGAAGAGGTCATTTTCACTTCTAGTCCTATATATGCTTTCTAGTCTATTGGAGAATGATTATGGGCTCTTGATAGAAGTTTCTAAGCCATTGGTATGCAGAGGAACCATAAAAAACTCATGTTGGGCTTTAAGGTGTAAACAAGTCTACGAAGCATGACTAGGCCTAGCATCCAAAAAGTGGGTCAACTTCATATTTGGCTTTATATGGTCACTCAAACCTATTGGAGCATGCATATGGGGGTAAATTAGATGTGTTCAAGCTTTTGGAAGGCAAAGAAACCCCGGAGGAAGCCTTTTTTGGCTCAGAGACCACTAGACTTGCAGGAAATGGAAAGAAGAGCTCGATAGGAGAAGTTTGATTGTTCACATCTTTCATGAGACTGTGCATGGATGCTAAAGGAGTTTAGAGGAGTTAGCAGAGGTCTTAAACTTTGATTTTGTGGAATTAGTTTGAGTTTCCAACGTTAGGTTTTTATGAACAATGCTTAAGAGTGAAAACAGGCCAAAAACCCTTGCAAACCCTTAGTCAAGACCAATTTGGAGAAATGGAGTTGAAAAGCTGATCTAATGTCATAGTTTGATCATGAAAGTTATTGGACCTTGCAGGGGACTCTCTCAGGCTCCTCACCCTCTTGAGTTGTATAGATAGGGTGTAACATAGGGTTTTTTTGACTGTTTTGTAGGCTACAAGAGGTTTCAAGAGATGCAATCAAGTTTGGGGGGAAGCTTAGGACTTGTACTAACTCCCTATGGCCATCTTATGCTTTGAAAAAACTCCTAAGTGCCTCAACAGGAGCTCTCATCTCAGCCAGTCAAAACTGGCATAGTGACCAAGCTATGAGAAGTGTGAAAACTCAAAGTGGAAGTGATTTTAAGGTGTCTCTGATGGTTCTAAGGCCATGGAGGATCTTGACACTTGTCATCCACTCCCTCCCATGGATTTGCATGGAAAACTGAAGCCAAATTTGAGGTCAAGTGTGCAGAGTGCATGAAAGAAGAGTTTTTTTGGATTGCAGATGATGATGGCTCATTCCCAGATGATTCCAGATGACCAGGCCCACAACCAATGCATGGAGAGGCATGTCTGCAACCCTTCCCCTTCATTCCAATCATCAGACCTATCCCTAATCAGTTTTGGGACGTTCAAACAGGTCCAAATCATGAAGATAGTTTTCTGAGCCAGAATGAGGAGTTTCATACGACTTTTCATGAAGTTTATGACTTGGATTGACATTTATACTTCCTGACCTTGCATGGTTCGTCCCATATCCTCTCTTCATGCACAAGTAACTGATTTTCTCAGCTTGACAAGTGCCCTTGTGACCCTTGGACTTCTCTCTTCTCCTCTCTCTCTCAAGTTTTATAAGAACTAGCCATTTTGGCCATTGTAACTTATGCTCCACCTGAGTATGGCGAAGCCCTGCTCATTTGCATACTATTTGATCAATAAGACTACTGATTTTTTATCTCTTCATGACTGTTCATAGTGTGTTCTACTTGAATGTTGGATCTTGCTTAATGAAGACTATGGATTCCTTAACATGTCTCATTCTTTCATTCTATTTGCAGTTGAAAAGCATCTTTTTTTAGGACATGTGAAGTGTTCTAGGAAATGTCAAGGATTGAGTCTATTCATTAGTGCCATTCAACTCTTGTCTAGTCCTAGCTTTGCACATTCATCCATAACCTTATAATGTAACATTGATGTGAGAAGATGCAGATTGAAGGAGTGTATGTTTGGTTATTCCTTTGTTCTCATGTGTAACATGCTGTTGGTTGGAAGTCATCATCTAATTTGTTGTATCAACCCCCTTATGATAGTTTGCTTTCAGTTTTCTCTCTCCCTTTTCACCCCCAAAGTTTAGGTGTAGTAGTAATCCAAAGTGGTACATCAAGTGAGCTAGCCCTACCTACAGATTCACCTCATTCTTAAGCTACCCACAAGCCTAGAGGTGTTTCAATTGTGCCACTTGGATGAGGAGACCTTAGGCATCTCCTCAAAGGGTGCAAATCCAAGTGACAATAATATTTATGCCGGTGTTGCTTGAGATTGCCTTGTTTGATCCTGCATTAAATTTTATGATTGTTTCGGTGGGCACTTCAGATCGACGGGCATTATTGACAGCATTTTCTTCTATTTTTGGCAGCGAAATTGGGTGCCTTCTTTCTGATTCTAACGGGTTCCCAATCCTGATTGATCGGCCAGACTCTTCATTTTTTCTCTTCCTCTTTAGCTACTGTTGATTCCTTTTCTTTAGAGACCTCTACTCTCATCCTTGCGATAAAAGTGTCATGTTATAACACCCTAGTATGACATTAACAATAAGTGATTAATTAACAACAAACTTGTTTTCAGCGGCATGAAGGCATATTTGCACGGAAGAAATACGTGGAATATTGAAATGTTTTGTGTTAAATTTCTTAAAGATTGATGCTACATGATCGCCGTTGAAAAGACAATGTAAATCTAGGTGAGATCAGGGTCGATAGAACCAATTTTCCCATGTTTCTGTACAAAAGGATATAAGTGGTAGTAGCAGCAATACTGCGACTTGAATGGAGTGCTGATATGAAAGAAGCTATTTTGAATACTTTCAAACCCTAAGATCCATGGGACCAGCGAATGACAAAACACATTAAAATAATTAGGTGAAATGTTTTTTTATGTAACTTTTTTATCCAATCAATCTAGGTTTAGTAGGATTTCTTGCTTCATATATTGAAACTCATTGAAGGCAAAGTTGGCGAAATTGCTTTTGTTAGAGGGTTCAAAACCTGTTGGGGAATATCTATTTTGATTTTATTTTTGGTGTAAAAGAGATAAGGATAAAAAAAGATTTTTAATGAAAATGTAAAGGAGATATAAGGGTGTAAGTGGCTAATTACTCCTGTGGTTGTATGATTTTCACAATAAATGAACGTAATGTTGTACGAGTGCATTATTGGTGGAATCCGACACCCTATCTTTGCAAATTTTTTCCAAATGCATTGTATACACCAAACTAAGATTGTAACGAAGTGTCCCACTGCTTGTGTTGTCGGTGACGATGGTGTTACATTTCGGTGTTTACAGGTCCCTAAGGATCTAACAGGCTAAACAGAGCCAACTAGAAGTTGGAGGATATTTTCCCTTCTTTAGTTTTTTATTTGCTTGGAGTATGGGTTCATTGTTGGGATAGCAATTTTTGGCATGTGTTTTTGCTTTTAGTTCCATTTTTGGCTTTCTATATCTAATATTCATGACATGGAGTAAACATAATAGTTTGAATTTTTTTTTATGCTGCACAGCTTCTCACCTCTCACCTGATAGAGGGGGAAGATATTGCATAGTGGCCTTCGATGAGTCGTTAGTGGTTGTATGAGTCAACATTAGATTTGCTAGCATTTTGAGTGTTGAGCAAAAGCATGCGTGCAATGTTGGCATTTTGTTGGGCATCTAAGAGATGTGCCATACAAAGTACTGAGGGATCACTTGGATGGGTTCTTGTGTGGGACCTTATGTGGGTCGATGTAGTTGGGCAATGTTTGATCGGGTTCTACTATAGTACGGTACGATGATTATAGGGGATGAGTAGGCCTTGATCATGTTTATCAGCATTTTATGCCACAACTCGCTGGGTAGGCTTTTGTATGGAGCAACATCGGTTTTGATCAGTACCATGATGTACAGTGTGCTAGCTTGCAAATGTAACAGAGATTCATTGATGACTTCATAGTCATAGCTCCAGATCTTCATCATCTATACCCCTTTGGATCAAGGGGGAGTTTGTTGGATTTATGATCCAAATGACTTTTAGTTTAGTGTTTTGGTTTAATAGTTGTTTTATTTAAATAATAGTTGGTTCACGGGAACGTTAGTTGAGTCCCATAACCACCTCATGAAAAGATTATAAATCTTTTCACCTCCTTTTTAAATCCATCTAGGAATAATACAATCTAATTTTTGTGTGGAAAACCTTTGTTTACGATGTAATTTCTCTATTATTTCTCTTGTTCCCTGGGCCATCAGAGGCCTCAAATTTTCTGATGGGAGTAATGTCCGACCATAGTAAATGGACATCACCTTCAGCCTTTTTGAGGTTTTTCCATCTTGTTTCAGGTTGTTCGACTCGGTTTTCATAGCATTTCAATCCTCCATGAGGGAGACCATTCGTCGACCCAAATTCTGCAATTTATCCTGGAAATCATGTAGCTTCCTCTTTTGGCCTATAGGGGGGTCACCTAGTTCTCTGCTATCCTCCCTTCTTGTGACTTTGGTAGCTCTTAGGGCTTGGATTTCAAAATTCAGGTTAATTTTCTTTCCCCCCTGAGGAGGTGAAACTTGGGCCTTATTCTTGCCCTTTCTATCTTCCGATTGCTTTGCCACCTGATGGGAGCTCCTGGGAGGGGAAACAGGGTGGGCGGGTGATGAAAGAACAAGATCACTCGCACTTTCTTCCGCCATGTTTTCTGCCTCTCCCTCCAAACATTCTCCTTGCTGCATTCATTGGTGTGGACCTCTATCCCCCATTGGGTTTCCCCCCTCTTGGTGAGAAGGAAGATAAGCCCCTGGTTAATGATGTTAGAGCTGGGCTTGGATTGGAAAGACAATATTGTGTTTTTGAGGGGTAAGAGCAGAAAATAGGGAATGTTAATGTGATGACATTTGAAATGGTTAAGAAGCAAGAAATGGTGTGAAAAGATATTATTAAACTTGCCCTCCAGGGTTAAGTATTTCATTACTTGTAGACAAATATTTTAGCCAATGCCTGGGCAGGTCTGCTCTTGGAAAGCCCTTCTTCTCTGTGTGGAAAGTGGTGTTAGACTCGAAGAATGTTTGCATTAGTTCTTGCTTTTTGCGTTTGTCTTTTTACGCCTTCGTGCCCTTGTATGACATTCCCGTGACCTCGTCAATCAACTCCTCTGATATATCAACCTTTATACCTCTGCAAATGACCTTCCTCTGTTTCCATCCCATGGCAAAATCCTTGGAAAGAATTTCATCATGGTCCTCAATCCTCAACATAAATTTAGTGAACCCTCCTTTACGTAATTTACGCCATACTTTCTGGTTGCTTTGGACTTCAACACATGAAATAGGTTCTGGCCTGTATCTATTACCTCCCATTGCTCTAGTCCTCCTCCCGGTTGTCTTTTGAGAAAATTTGCTAGTGCTCAAGGTGAGGCCAAAATGACTACAATTTACATGGGGCAAATTGTTGCAGTTGAGATGATGTCTCCCGATATGATGTCAATCAAACCAATACATGAAATAAGTGTAAGCATCATGGCGCCTAATGAATTGAAGCTCAGGATTAGAATTTAGCTCGGGTTGCATGTGTGATCTCGATCCTTTAGGAATTAATGAGAGCTTGCAAATCATGGTTAAGCAGGGTGATGATGGGGGGGGGGGTCCGGAGGCTGCTAGGCCCGTACCAAAAAGAAAGGTCTGGGATTAGGACTTCTATGTTGGCTAGGCCATCCACAACGGAATTACCTTCCTGATAGATGTGACAAGTGGATGACTCATCGAAAGAGAGGCCTTTGGAGTCCTCGATAAAATGATTGATAGTGTGAAAATAGGTGACCTTACCTAATAAAGCGTTAAGTATATTTAAGGAGTCACCTTCAATGGCTAGCGTCTTAACCTTGAGTTGGGCGGCAAGTTGAATGCCCCAAAGGGCGGCTTTGGCCTCTGCCATGTGATTAGCTTGTGTGCCCATTGGAACCGCATAAGCAACAACCACCATCCCAGACTCATTCCTGATGACTTGCGCACCCCCCGCCTTACCTGGGTTGCCTTTGGCTGCCCCATCAAAGTTCAATTTCAGCCATCCTCTCGGGGTGGCAAGACCATTCAGAGTGAGGCTTTTGGCAAGAGATTGCCTGGAAGGGGAGATTATGGGATTAAGATTAGAATGTTGAAGGATTAACTTTTTATTATATTATTAGTATTAACTATTACATAATATTAAAATTTACATTTTAATATTTATCTTAATAAATTATTTTTATATTTTAATTTTTTAATTGTGTATAATAAAAAGTTTTTATTGTATATATATTAAATATTAATATTTAAGATATTTACTATTTATATATACAATATAATTTATATTTCTATATTTATAAAATATTTTAAATTTTAATAAATTATTTTTTATATTTTAAAATTTTTAAGTTATATATATATATATATTTGTTTTCCCCCCGTACTCGTCTCCTATTTTTTCTAAAAAATGCGTACTGGCACCGGCACCCATCTCCCGTACCTATATCCGTCTCTTGGCAACTACACAGTTTTAAAACTTGCAGGGTACTTGCTTGCGAGCCAAAGTGCATTGGCAAGTAACTTGTTAGCAACAGTGATTCAAGCATAGATAGGGTATCCACCTAAGGATAACCTCTAATTTTGTGATGCTTAGATATTCACTTAGACCAAGACATAAGTTCAAACCAAACATGCAGACAACAATAGTACTTAAAACCTTTGGATTCTCATTCATTCAAGCATTACAATGGTTCAATCATCTATAGTATGCCACACTTCTATACAGGGTTATTTTCCAAGACAATGAGAAAAACATAACTATATATATTATGTTTTCTTTACTCTCCCTGTTGCCCACAACAATAGCTTGCTTACTTCTTTAACTTGACTTATTTGACCAAATCATAATATTCCTCTGACACATTCAGCTACATGGGGTGTCTCTTCAACTTCCCTGACATTCCACGAAACGTACAGGAGTTAGGCGGCCTTCAGTTTTCAGGATCAAAGCCAAACTGTTTGTAATGGCTCCTTCCACGTGTCACAAAACACAATCAGTCACATGTAACTGTCAAACATGACCGCAATATCATTTCACATGGAGAGACTTGATGTGTAGGAAGAATAGTAAAACACCAAGCACCTCCAAAAATCTTAGCTTCGTTGTGGTAAAGAACCAAACTATTGACTCTCGGGTACTTAGATGACATTTTCAAGCCAAGCGACAGTTACCAAAACTATCATAACTTTACTGCAGTTCATCCAATTGGTCTAAAATTTGAAAGACAACGTGTACACTCCATTTTTTATCATCTCACCAAATTTGGCAGTCCAATTCTCATTGCAGATGAAGAACCATCTTGCCAAGTGTTGCAGACTAGACATGTGACGTAGGCTCACAGAATCAAAAAGTGCATTTCTACAATAACTCTTAATGATCTAAAATTTGACATGTAGGTTATGTGTGTCAGGTAATATGATATCACAAAATTTGGCCATCCAATTCTCACCGCAGGTGAAGAACCACCCTGCCAAGTGTTACAAATGCACCCTAACACAATCAAATGGTACTTTACTGTTGTAACTCCAAATGATCTGAAATTTGGTGCATAGATTGTACGTGCCAGGTAGTACGACCTCACCAAATTTGGCCATCTCTTCTTTACCGCAGAGAGAGAACCATCATTCCAAGTGTTTTGACATAACAAGACAATATGTTTCCGCTGTGATTCCAAATAATCTGAAATTTGGTGTAGGGGTTTTAAATGTTTGGTTCTATGACCTCACCAAATTTGGTCATCTCTTTTTTACCTCAGAAAGAGAACTATCTTCCCAAGTGTCGCAGTCTAAACAGTCCACACAGACTGACAAAAGCAAACAAAAGATCTCCACACTTTTCCCGTGGCAAGGAATACTTTTACAACATCATTCTTAGAGGTTAACAAGCTTATGCAAACAAGGCCATGAACACAAAACAAAACAAAAACCTAAGCTAACGTATTTTTGGTTGATGCAACATTGCTCTTCCCCTTGGATGATCATGCATCAAATAGGCAAGTTCCTGGGGAGTAGAAAAACTCACAAGTACTTGTGAGTCTGGGAAGAGCTCGTCAGTCAGCAGATTTTTTGTAAAATATTTTTTCTGATTTTTTTTCAGTTTTTTTTTCTTTCTATGGATTTTAATGATATATGAACAATTATTCAGCTGCTGGGAAGTGATCATCATTGGATTTGAAGGATTTTTCAACATATTTTCATCTGTTGTGATATTATGATGTGTGTTGTACTCTTTTTTGTTCTAAAACTAATAGAAAATATACCTATGCATTTTCTAAATTCATATCTTGTGTTTTTTAACAGTATTTTGCATGTTTAGTTTATTTTATGAATTTATATATATATATATTTAAATTTGGCCGACTTTTGGCTGAGTCCTGGGTCTGAGTCAAAATTTTGGGTTGCTGCGTTTTTGCCGACTCAGAGATTTATAATTATGCTTGTAGCAGGAATGAAAACCATATTATGAGGGGGATGGGAAAAAAGTTCTAGTGGCTAGGAGATTGAAACTAGCTTACAGGAGTTAAGGGGCAGCTGAAATATTTTGTACAGTTAGAAATTGGGACTGTGTTTTTTGCCTTATAGTAGGGAGATGAAATTCAGCTGAAGCAGAAGATTGGAAATAACATTCTGTAAATGGGAGGAGTTGAGGCCAATCTGACGCTGCATATGAGCACTAGAAAAAGGAATAGCAGTGGATTGATGAATATTAAAGGTGTGAAACTTACCTGCTACAAGCTAATGGGGCATAGGATTACCAGAGATTAAAAGCATATCGAGCTTCACGACTACTGATATTATGGGTATCGTCTTGAATCTGAATATGCTGGCTCGTGGAACCTCCAATATTATCTAGACTCTCTTTAGTGGTAGCAACAGGTGAGTGATTTTGTAAGTGCTCCATATCTTGAAACATTAATCTTTGTCGGGGTTGAGAGCGAGAAAAAGCAAGGAGCTGCTTGGCCATGGCTCTAACAGAGTGCATGTTAGACTTTAACAATTCTGAGACTTTGTTGTCTGGGTGTATTATTGAAACAGACTCACTTATGTGAAGAGGGAAGAGTCCCTTTTATTCTTTCTTCTTAAAGCCTTAGACTGATGCCTCTCCCAGTGGTTGTAAATGCCATCTTTGAGTGGTCCTATGACAAATCTTTCGCCATAAACAAGGAGAGGGAGGTGAAATGATGAGCCATGAGTATTGACTTTGCATACCACTATATGGTAGGCTACCTGGAAGAACACCCACACATCCATGTATGCTCATTTTTTATCCTGTCTTTAATGGCATGTATTAGACAAAGTTAGCCTGATACTAGTCCCTATTACTCTTTAATACATATAAGTGTTTTCTGAATTTTTTTATGATCTGAAAAATATGAAATAGTTCTCTGTGGCCCAGAATTACTCTGGGAGTAAGACAAAGGGCTGGAAGTTTTTGTCAGGAATCAGATCTAAGAGACAATAAGGACAACAGAGACCCATGTGATTAGCCATCTATGCCACGAAGCAAGATAATGAGACGGAAATAAAGAGCTGGTAGGGTTTCAATGTCAGTGTCAGCGTTTGGAAGCTTCTGGTAGCAAGGAGATATTTTGAGGCCATCGAGAATGCAATCATGGGGCAAATCAAGCAGGACATAAGACGCAGAAAATGTTGTTTTAGCAGAATGCAACAAAGTGAAGGCCTTGACAGTGATAAGCACACAGCAAAAATGCAGGAAAAAGGTGAATGCCATGTCAACTGAATTTGAGAATAAATCAAGGAAACAAATATGAGCAAGGGCTTTTGGCAGTGCTTTATTATTTAGAATGTCTAACAAGAAATGAAGAAAACTTTTATGAGTGCTAGTCCTTTGAAGTTGTATAACGAAGGGGTAAAGATACATGAGAAATGGGAATATTAGCCAGGTGAACACTCAACTTGTTTTTGGTAAGGAAACATTGGACAAAATATAAGAATCATGGAATAATATAAAACATTCTAGGTATGACTTGGTGAAATGAGAAACAACATGGCTAGTATCCATGCCCATCCAGACTTTGAACCTCTAGTGGTATATTGTGGGATTAAAAAATTCCTAGCTCTCGGCATCCTTTGATGCTGGAAAGATCTAACCTAGCTAATTTCCAGCAACCTCATTAACCTCGCTTTTAACATGATTAATCTTTCATATGGGGAAATAAAGAAGAGTACTAGCAATTTTCTCTATAGTTGCTAAAGTGTCCAATGAAGGTTGGGGTGGGGGCAATCCCGGGATAGATTGATTTTGGACAAAAAGGTAATATTTTTGCACCATAGAGATGATGATTTCAATTTCTAAACCTATAAGTTTGCAATTCCTAAAAAAAATGGCATGTACATGCAGAGCTCATGCTTCAGCATAATTATTGGTGCTGTTTTCAATGTATTCAATATATGCTGAGAGTAATGTTTCCTTGTGATCTCTAATAACACCCCATATGCTGATGTTTTCTGAATAATGTGAAATAGGTGCATAAAAATTAAGCTTATGATAGTAGGTTGGAGGTGGATGCAAGGAAACTTTAGGTTTGATTTACATGAGGGGGAATTTATACTGAACATAGAGCTTCCATAGTCTATGGAGTGCAAGATCATGCATGCCATAAATCTCTAAAGGGTGTTGTTTTCAATGAATAATACAGGCAATTCTGCCATTATAATAAACTCTATTTGTCCCCTCAGATATTTTTTTTTCCCTTTCCTTTGAAAAGTTTTTGATTGCGGTTAACTATTTGGTTCGGCAAACAAAGGCTGGGATGATCTTGTGCAGAAGGTTAAGAGCCGTTGATTCTAATTTGAAATGGGACCACTTAAAAATCATATCCTGGATTCCGATGGTTGCTGCCAATCTGTTAAAAAAAGGTCCACTATACGTTGCCATCAGTGTTGTGCAGAGATGCGTCACCTAGATTGGACTTGGAGGGCACGTCCCAATTTTTTTTTTAATTGAAAAAAAAAATTTGACACTTTTACTTTTAACCAGACTCGCCCCTGCCCCGCCCCCTAAAAAAACAAAAACAAAAAAAAAGCTGTTATTTTTACAAAAACATGGAACTCTAATCCTGAAAGTACCCTTAAAAACAAATAAAGTTTAAACCCAAACATTTCATTGAATAAAGTTAAAATATTTAAATATTAATTTTTATCTATTATTTTCAAATTGATTTTGCATTTTGAGGAAAATTTGGGCATATGGATGGTCCAACCTGTCATTTGCGGTAAGTATTCTATTATGGAACATTAACCACATGAAGGATTGGATGCTAAAGATCAGTATTTTATTTGTCGTAGGTTTGGTCATACATTAATAGAATCATTAACTGAATGTGCATTGCCCATCACGATCCATTCTCCATCTCAAAATTTCCTTTCTAAAGTTAAGAATGGGATTCCTACTAACTAGTTCCTGTGATTGAATGCACTGAAAGCCACCCAATTCCAACAGTTTTGATATTTGGCAGAATCTGTCATGATGTAGTCCATGGCCAGATGGAGATCATTTTGTTCCATAGCATATGCTTAAGAGGAAGATATGGAAATGAATCACGTTTCCATTCCAGCTATCTGACCCAAACCTTTGTCATCCTTGTTAACCTCCCAAGTTAGATCAGCTTGCAATAAATCAATCCATGGGTTTTTTTTTGAATAATTTCTGAATAAAAGTGGGGGTGGGAGGAATTATGATCTGAATGGAAGCTCTCTAGGGTCTTCATTGTTGGAGTCTATTACGTGTCATTGGCATGCTTTGCATTGTATATTGAGACACAGAATATCGAAGTCATTAGCATGCTAGCAGTATTGAATGCATGGGTATCTGCAACCTCTCAATTCTGCATTTTCTTAATCTGAAGCTTGTTCTCTGGTCTGATCTGTATGCATGATGGTGTGGTGTGAGTTTTACGTAGGTAGTATTCTGGTCTCTTGGTTTACTGAAAACAGAGTACTGAATCATTGTAAGATCTGTGCAATTCCGTCTAACCAGTAGACTGGGTTGGTTTTGTATGCCATGTGAAGTATCTGGTGGGTGTGTCGAGTCCATCTCCAGATAGAAAGTCTGTAGGATTACTCATGCATAAAGTGGGTGGCTCAGAGGGCTGTGAAAGATGGTTTAGTCAAAATAAAATGTGAGGGGTGCAGTCATTTGAATGAGAAAGATCTCAATTTGTCTTTTGTGCACAGAGTCAATCGATGAATTAGAGAAAAGGTGGCAAAGTCTTGGTCAAGTTATTTTTTGTTTCAAAGTAGGATTGGTTATTGGCATGATAATGTGTCCTTCATTTCTGAAATTCTGTCTAGGCTAGGGTCCTCTCCATAGGTAATATGGAAAAAAAAGAATAACCAAAATAGGTCAATGGGACTCTAAAAGTACAATCAGTTATAAGAGAGAAGTGCTGGGGTAAAAAAACCTAAGGTTATGAAGAGTACTTAAACACAAAGTACAAAAGAAAGGTGAACAAAGCAAGAGGGGTATACCTAAGGTGTTTAAACCCGAGCCATAAGACATAACAAAAGCTGATATTCTAAAGTGGGTAAACCCCTAGCCATAAGGCATGGTAAAGTGGCTATAAGGATTTGTTGTTTTCTCCAAACATTTGTGTGAAAGGAAAAGACAATATATTTTCTTACATAAACTACTTGTCTTGATTCAAGCTGATAGACAATAAAAATTGATTTAATATTTTTCATCTCTTGAAGAAGTAACATTGATAGCAACAAACTATCGCCTGCACATTGGATGTTGGTAAACTTGCTTCATGTATTATCTACTAATAAACTATGAAGATGATTGCACGAGTTTGCATTTGAGCAAATTCTGCTATGACCTTCAAATGGAATTCTGCAAAAGTATGGAGAGAATGGATCTCCTTACCGTAGTCTGCATTTAGATGTGAAAAGTTCACCCATTGCACCATTGACGGATACATTGAAGGATGCACTAACAGTACAATTTTCAACCTATTGAACAATATATGTCACAAATACAAAGGCTTGCATAAAATGAAGGATTAAGCTCCTGTAACATCAATCAAAGGCCTCTGACTATCATGTAAAGTAGTCAAGGTACATGGAGTTTTTTGGTTATGCAGGGAATGGATTTATCTTCTACAACAATAATATTATCAGTCAATTGTCTTCCTTGGACAAATGCTAAATGAGATGGAAAAGTGATTTGTGAAGCAAAGGTTGGATAAGAGCGGCTATAATCTTGGGTATATAATATTAAATACCATATTTCATAAAGAGATTATTTGAAACACATCGAGAAAGAAAGAACTTATATTAATGTCCTCGAATAACCAAAATAGGTCAATGGGATCAAAAGTTACAATCTATCATAGGAGAGAAATGCTAGGTAAAAGGACTCTAGGTTATGAAATTTACCTAAATACAAAGTAGAAAATAAAGTTGATCAAAGCAAGAGGATGTAAACCTAAAGTGGTTAAACCCTGAGCCATAAGACATAGTGCAAGTATGAATAGCCTTGCAAGGGAAGAACCCCTCAAAGAAACAAGGAGCTACTGAAGGTCAAGCAAGGTACTATGAAAAGATACTGACACTATGACAAGTCTTTAGCAAGTTTTGTACCAAAAGACCAATGAAATTGTTGTTTGTCACTGTGAAAGGGCCCAAGCAAGGTCTAATAATGCTCATATGGGAATGCCGAAGACTGAGTGGTCCAAGTTGAGCACCCCCCTAGAGCCTCTCCTGACATCCAAGGTTGATGAACCTTTTTTTGCAGAGAAAAACACTAGTAGTATATGTTTGTCTCTATGACTCAGATTGCGGGAAGGGACAGACCTTGGACACCTAATAAAAGTTGATCCACTCAGCCTAGAATGAGACTAAGGGGGTTGGGCACTCTAGTACTACTAAGTACTATGCAAAGAGGAATGTCGTCCCATTGACCTATCTCCTTCTAGGCATGAATCAATTGTATTTAGCGAGTTCATTGTGCCTCCAATGCATAGTTACCATGTTTGAAAAGTTCGGGTCATTTGAAAGGGGGAAAAAGTTTGGAAGTTTGGGACTTTGCAAAATATTTGGTTTGGCTCGGTTCAGTTAAAAAAATTGACAAATTTAAAAAATATATAAAATTAATAATTATACATATTTGAAAATAAAAAACCTTTTAAACAAAAACAAAATAAGCATACACACAACATTCACATAAGTATACCAAAAAATATAAATGTATAGCAAAATCTAATAGAATGTCAAAATTCATACATATAAGAGATAACGATGAGATTTATCCATTAAATTTTAAACTTATAAGTTTAGAGTATTAAGTAAAACTGGGAATGAAACTTTAAACATTTGCAACATCAAACCCTACTTATATATCAAAAGTATTACTAGCATCTTCCGCTAATCCTACACTAGTAGGCTCATCAACAACATCAACATTTTATTTATCTCCAAAGCATGGTTCTCAAATGCAAGAGTTGTCATCTTCATTTGCAAGGGGGTGAGTAAGCAATTGTAAATTGCTATGGACAAACACAAGATCATAGAGTTTTGAGTCCTTGGTTGATTCTTTTTGTTGGTGTGGATTAAATCACATGTACTCTAGTTTATTTCACATGCAAAAGCACTGAAACACTTGCTGAAGAGTTACATGGCAAGCTTTTGCAACTTTGGAGTAGAAACCTCATAAGTCTGCCACCATTTAGATGGTTCCCACTTCATCCTACTTGCCTTTGCTTCCTTGAGGCCAAATATATTATGTTGCTTCTTGAAAATAAAAAGCTGCTTTCTCATTACTTCTAATATTCTATTTATTGTTGCAAATATAACTCTCATTATCTTCTCACCTTCATCATGATTTACCTGTACTAGTTTAGGATGTAAATATCAGGCTTCTGTGTGTAGAGGACAATGTATCTTGAACCATCGTTTGTCCACAATTTCGCAAATACACTTGAATTTTTCAATATCATATGCTAGTAACTTTTGGATTTATTCCTTTGATGTGTCAATGCCCTCATACACA
Source organism: Torreya grandis (assembly GCA_037957365.1). Classification (NCBI taxonomy): domain Eukaryota; kingdom Viridiplantae; phylum Streptophyta; class Pinopsida; order Cupressales; family Taxaceae; genus Torreya; species Torreya grandis. Next base: position 3,346,723 of record JARHVA010001236.1, read on the forward strand.
AAACCCATGTAAGGTTGATCGCCATCAACCATTCTCAAAATTCAAACAAGTGGCTTAAACACCATTATAATCTTCTTGGTCCTCTCCCAAAATATGTCCCCTAAGATAACTTTTTCAATATCTTTTGAATAGATTTCCTTCGAAAACTTTGACTATGCGTATTCATTAGTAACCACCACTTTTTTCAAAGCTGTCCTCTCTTCTACCTCCCTCTACAAAGTAATGAGGCTGGTGGAAAATATTGTTTCAGCAAGAGAGAGAAGCTCACGCTCATACATGTTCAATGTTAAGTGGTGATCGACGATAAACTTAAAATCTGTTTTCCTTCAGTCACTACATTACTTACTGACTCCAATTTTGTTAGATCTTCAATTAAAAGATCCAGCACGTGCTACATATGGTGTCCAAAAGAGAAAAGGAAATCTATCCTTAAGTATATTACTTGCTCCTTTGCAATTTGCTGCATTATTTGTAATACTTTGAACATCATTATCTTCTCCTATCTCTAAAATGACCGATTCAATGCATTTGGAAATAGAAAGAGAAGTTTTCTACTCGATACTTGTATCAATTGATTTTAATTACATAGAACCTTGAGGAGATATTGCCAAAACATTTAAGAGGGTCCTTCGCCTTGAATTAGACCATCCATCACCTACTATTGTGCAACCTATTCTTTTATAAATTTTCTTCATTAGCTCACTAGATATCTCTATCATCTCCTCTTCAAGAAGATTAGTTCTTAATAGTTCATGACAAGGCAATTTGTAACCTTCCCAAATTCAATAGCTGCATCTAGAAAGGATTTGAAATGTTGAGAACGGATAAAATTGAAAGGGATGGCCTTTGCATAAAACAATCTAGCTGCCAACCTATCTACATCATATTTTTTTGTTCTGGGCTCCACATGGACTTCAATTAACCTTGTACTCCACTTCCATTTCCTTGGGCAAATGGTGATGGGGAACAACTTGAACTATTGAAGGAGCATGTTTGTGAGAGCGTTGGATTTTAGTCTTCTTTTCTTTTGAAGCTAATGATGTAGCAGAACTTGCATCAAATTTAGTTTGCACTTGATTTATAAAATCTACATATTCTGATCCCTTTGAATTTTTATTTGCTACCTCGCAATGTTTCACATTCGGGATCCTCCAAGGTAATTGTAGTGAATTCTAGTTACACTTTCCGTGATATGACCATTGCACAAGGTGCATCTCATATTTTTAAATTTTTTTATCATCTCTTTGGACAATGTATTTCATCTTTAATGGATGGCTAGACATGCTAGTGTTGAGTAGGTGACTATAAAAGTCTTGACAAGTTGACTGCCTAAAACATTTCTTTTTGCTGCTAGGAAGAACAAAGTTTTGTCATTTGCTGTCCAACTATTCCCTCACTGCCCACTGCTCAACCTTGCATAGTTTGAAACTGTTTATGATCTCAAATCTCAAATCTGAAATTTAATGGCTTCCTAAAGACTCAAAGAACCTCTGGGCCTACAAGTGTTACCTTTTCTAATTTAAAAGCAAATGTTACCATTTTTAATATTTCTATATAATCAAACTTAAAGAACAAAATTTTGTCCTTTGCTGTCCAACTATTCCCTCACTGCACACTGCTCAACCTTGAATAGTCTGAAACTGTTATGATCTCAAATCTGAAATTTAATGGCTTCCTAAAGACTCAAAGAACCTCTGGGCCTACAAGTGTTACCGTTTCTAATATAAAAGCAAATGTTACCATTTTTAATATTTCTATATAATCAAACTTAAAATTTAAATTATCATTTACTTTGGCAATAATAAATATACTTTAGAAGTATTAATTTTTAATTGTTTTATAATATAAATTTAAAATGGAAGAAAGTGTTAGTTTAAGAAATAAAATAAGGTAAATTTTAAAATTAAGTAAAAATAAACTAAATACCAATTAAAAAATCTTAAACTATTTACCAAATACAAATAAATAACATTTAAAATTAAATACATATTACAAATTTATCCAAGAATCAATATAAACTAAATAATATTCTTACTTGATAATCAATATAAAATTTTCATTCCATTGCATATACATTATGGATGTTGCTGCTTTGCTAGGGCTCAAACGACTCGACTAGTTCACACTTTGCAAGGATTAAACTTTGCTGCTGCTGGTTACAATGAACAAAACAGCTCGAGCCTCAAATGGTCTCCATCTAATGCATGATGTAGATTGAACGGCCAATGCAACATGTAGTTTCAAGTCATAGGCTCACACCCATTGCTCGAGAGTTGATGACTTTGAATGTAGGCACAACTTGTATGGCTCACTACTTAGGTTGTGTCGCAGCACATTGTTTAATCACTAGCTGCACAACTCAAATGGCCATTGGTGCTTGTTGCCTTGGTCTTTAGATTTTAAGACTAGTTTTTTTAATTTTTATGAATAGGGTTTCTAACTTTCTACTTGCTTGACAGTAGAGCACTTTAATTTTTATTGTTTTTGGCTTTCATGTGAAATTTATAATATTTTAAATGCTTTTTTAATTTATTAATTAATAATAATAATAATATTCGAACTTATCGAATAAATTTGACCAACTCTAAAAATTTGGTCCGAATTGAATATCCACCGTGTTCGTATGAACAAGGTAACTATGCTCCAATGCTTATAGTGGACCGAAAGAATTGATCAATGTGACAATTCTAGGGTTATCTAGAAGGATCTAGTTCAAGAAAATCAACCTTTTGAAGAAAAAGGCTCTAGATAAATCTTACTAGGGTTCTAAAAGAAGGTGATAAATAACTGCTTAGGTCTTTGTGCAGGCAATGGTACCTCCCCCGAAATTCATAGTATATAGGAAACCTAAAAGTAAAATGCTCCTCAGTTGCCACTGGCTTGAGGAGGTATGGTGGAAAGCCTCAATCTTAATTGGTGGTAGCACACTCTTTGTTGGTCAAAGTCCTCAAGACATGACCAATGATGCAAGAAATGGTTAGGCTAAATGACGATGCCATCTACAATTTGTAAAAAATGGTCAGCATAGAAGTCCAAGTGACAAGAATTTATTGTCCATAAATAACATCTTTGACAACTCTATTGATGACCTTTAACATAAGAAGTTGAGGGGGGTAATCTAAGGAGTACCTAAATGGAGAAGTTGATCAATAAAGATGTTGATTGATTGGAGTAGATTGGTTTTGGAATACCAATCATGTCTACATCTATTGGGATCCAAAAAGGCAATCCTATATGAAGAACAAAGTGCCAAGTAGGGGTATCTCATGAACTGAAGTTGAATCGCCCAAGGATACGAGTCCGTGGATATAGAAAATTAGCCTAAAGATACACTCAAGGTGAAGGTGTTGGGCGTAAAACACTGCTTGGAAGATGCACCAAGGAATTTCCCATTTGCATCATATCATACACTAAAGCATGAGTCTGGAGCCTCTCTATACAAGCCTAGTTAGAAGACCGCAAAATAGGGCCCCAAACTTCAAACCCAAAATATTGTAGGCTTAATAATTATATTGAAGAGGCACATATTTGAAGATATGTCCTATAAATGTATCTAATAACATTAACGCTCCACGGTAGAAAGTGAGGCACATCCCTATTAAAAACACAACTTAGAGAGGTAGGCATCAAATTGAAGGATGGTTTAAATTGGACTCCCAAATAAGTATAAGCTTTGGTTGTTCTATAGTCTCACCGATGTAGAAATAGAGCAACATTGGATGTGTTGAAGACCGTGACCTTATTTTTATTAAGGTTCGCTACAAGTTGTTGAAGCTAGAAAAAGAACAAGGGCATCAAGTTGTCATTGTAAACCAATGACAAATTGAAAGAGGAAGACAACATCATCAACAAAGAGAAATATAGCAATCATAAGATGTAACATACAACCATTGTCAACACGAGTATGTTGTGAAAGGAATATCCAAAGCTCATCAATGTAAAAGAGCCGGTGAGTAGGGTAACCCTATTTGACTTGGATTGCACTCAAGGTGAAGGGGTTGGGCGGCAAACACTACTTGGAAGATGCACCAAGGAATTTCCCATTTGCAGCAAATCATACACTAAATTATGAGTATGGACCCTCTCTATACAAGCCTAGTTAGAAGATCAGAAATTAGGGTCCCAAACTTCAAACCCAAAATACTGCAGGCTTAATAATTGTATTGAAGAGGCATATCTTTGAAGAGATATCCTATAAATGTATCTAATAATATTAGCACTCCGGGGTAGAAAGTGAGGCACATTCCTATTAAAAACACAACTTAGAGGTAGGCGTCAAATTGAAGGATGGTTTAAATTGGACTCCCAAATAAGTATAAGCCTTGGCTGTTCTATAGTCTCACCGATGTAGAAAAATGAATTGGATAGAGCAACATTGGATGTGTTGAAGACCCTAATCTTAGTTTTATTAAGGTTCGCTACAAGTTGTTGAAGCTTGCAAAAACCAACAAGGGCATCAAGTTGTCATTGTAAACCAATGACAAAGTGAAAGAGGAAGACAACATCATCAACAAAGAGAAATATAGCAATCACAACAAGATGTAGCATACAACCATTGTCAGCATGAGTATGTTGTCAAAGGAAGCTCCAAAGCTCATCAATGTAAATTTCGAAAGAGTCGTTGAGTAGGGTAGCCCTATTTGACATGGATTGCACTCTTAACAAAGTCATAGAGTCCGTGAGGAGCTTGGAATTGGTCATCAACTATCTTATAAAGCCTCATGGTGCTAGTAATGAAAGAATTTAAAACACCAATATCAAACAACTCATGGAAAAGAAGATGTCTTGGAACAAAACCAAAGGCCTTCCAAAAGTGTACAAAGACACAAAATGCTTTGGAAGACTGTTGAAAAGTCACCTCAACCATCACCCAAAGTTTGAAAATATGATCAATAGTTTGGAAAATTTTCTAAAAGCATACCTGCCCCCTAGCTCCATGATTACCACTCTCCAAATACGTAGAAAGCTTTATGACAAGCATTGTGACATAAAGTTTGGTAAATGTATGCTCAATAATGGCAGTCTTATAGTTATTTGGGTTTGAATTCTCTCGTGATTTGTGGATGAGGTGTATGATGTGTTGAAACCAAGAAGAGGGGGAGAGGGGTGGAAGCCTCGAGCAAACAACCTCATTAAATTGCTCTTCCATAGGGAAGGCAAGTAAATGTGCACAATATTTGAGGAACTCTGCTGGAAATTCCTTACAATTTGCTGCTTTGTTGGTGCAAAGCTTCCAAATAACTCTCTTGATATCATTTGAAGAGAATAAATTAAAGGATGTGTGAAGTAAGTTGATTTTGATGATGGGTTGATTTAGAATATCATATAGAGTACTAGGATTAGTAACCCAAGTTGGGGCTCAATGTCAGAAGTAGAGTTTTTTTGGGGTGGCATGGGGAGTGGGTACGCTAAAAGGTTTTAGGGGAATGATAGAGGGAATGAAGGAGATGAAATTGCCTTGAGGGAACCATTGAAGGAGACGAAGATAATTGGTGCATATGGAGGTTATGGATAGAGGGTCATGAGCTAGGACAAAATGGAGCCTCCAATGCATAGATATACACTTATCATTGTACCAATGGTTTATAGGGAAAGTACCAAGAGGATGAGGTGGAGTAGAATGATGAATCATGTGGGGAAAAGAATCGAGGGATGCTTCCCAAAGGGCATGATAAAAAAATTGTAGTTGACAATGGCCATGGAGGGAGACGGGTAGTTCGTCATAAGTTGGAAAGGGTGGCAAATGTAATGAATGACATGCTTAGCATTAATTTTTTATCGTGGCGTGAGTATTGGAGGAATGTATTGGGGGAGGGGTGGGGCACTAGGAAGCCACACAAAGAGTGACAACCAAAAAAAAATGGTTGAAAAGAGGGAGGTAATGGGAAATAAGAAAATCACGAAGGTGGGATTAGACCTGCTAGATAGAATAATCAACCACACTTGCACTCTCACTATGGGGGAAGCAAGTAAACCTGCTAGAATCTAGAAAATAAGGTAGCTAATTAAGAATATGAAGATCATGTGAACCACCTCATTGGAGGTGGTGTTTCCCATTAGTCGTGGTAGGGTTATCCCTATCAATCGAGGTCCTCTTTAAACCAAACTCTATAGAGTCTCCTTAAAGAAAAAGCTCTTCCTCTATGAGATCATGCATAGGCGTTTGGTGGGTCTCAGTGTGGGTTTTAAAATCCTAGAAAAGATTGACATCACCTAATGAGGAATAACACCAAATATATAGATAAAGACCAAGATACAGGTCACGATTAGTGTGTAGTACAAAGAGTGACAAAGCCAGGTGGAAATATTAGACTGTGATGAAAGTATCCTAGAGGAGTTACCTCCCTCTAAACTCAAATCCACATGCAAATGGAATGTATGTCAATAGCTAACAATGACACCTTATATCTAAGGTATTCATGAATGAGGGGAACCACACCCCCAAAACTACAAACACCCCATGACCTATGTGTCTCTCATTTGAAGGATGAGATCAAAAAGTTGCCTGTGAATGGAGGGAGGGCCTGCTTATGGCTCTCATGGGTCTTAATAAGAAAGATAAGACCTCATGACACAATAATATCATGAAAGGTACTCAAAGAAAGACCATACTACACCATTGCAATTCTGACTGACAATAGAGATGCCATGATTGCTCATTGAGATGTGATAGCACTATCATCTAGATGGTCAATTTTGTGACCACCCTTGTGGAGGGGAATCACGATTCACCACCATTGGATCCCAAATTACAACCCATTTGTTACCTTCCTAGTGACCACAACTTGAGTGCAAGCCTTTTGGAGCTCCATTCACTTGGAGTCGAGTGAGATCTGTATGTTAATAGATTTTGTTAAAGAGGGAGACTAGTGTCCTTTTTTCTTTTAGTATTCTTAAATGCCCCTCTGTAGTCCAAAACCTGATAACTAGAGCTGGCATAAGCTCTCTTTGGAATAAGAGCCAAGTTGGTAGCATCAACACATTTGCCCATGTTTTTTCTTTGGCTGAATTTGGAGAGATCTTTTTGACAATATCTGAAAACTCTTGAAAAAATTGAGACATAAAGTCATCTAGGCTAGGTGCTTAATCTTGTGCAAAAGAGAAAACTACTCCCTTCAACTTAGCTCAAGAGACTAGTCATGTGAGAGAATAATTTTCATGTTGTTGAAATAATAGAAGGGATATGTGGTAGAATTTGAGTGAGCAGCAACTTTGTCCACCAAAGGACTGCATAATAAGTCTCAAAAATAAATGGTAGCACCGGATTATTATTGACCAATCTTCCTTCCATGTCCTGAACTGCTGGATCGTGTTGAGATCTTTCCCAATAAGAATTGACTTGTGGAAGAACTTTGTATTAGAATCACAATCTCTTATCAAAGTAGGTAGAGACTTTTTTCTCCAAGAAGACTCTTCTTTTTTGTGTGGATTTGCCAGATATGCCATGAAGACTTGTTCTTGTCTCTCCATATCATAGTTAAATCTATTATCCCTTATTTGTGTCTGCAGTCGTTCGAGCTAATCCTTGATCTCGACTATTATCGTGAAGGATGATCCTATTCCAGGCTTAAGTTTTGCTTAGCAAGCCTTTGCTTACCAATAAATCAATTGATCCCACCTTTTGTTAAATTTATCAAACAATAAGAAATTTGGAGACTGACTTGTTTTTCTTGAATTTTTGGGACTTATCGTAGAACCCCTAGTCACCCCCCACAAAAAAAAAACATAATTCTATGTGGAAACCTCTCCGGTTCTGATATAGGCATGGTTCTCCTTAGAATTGTTTTAGATTAGCTAGAAACGATGGGTCCTTATCAAGAATAGGCTGAAAACGTTGATTGCATTTCCGGTCCATTTCTTGGAAAGGCTCATTGTTTCCATGGAGAACCTGTAGCTCTAAGTGAGTCAAAATGAAAACATACCATAAAAACCTAAACTAACCAACCTAACCCACATTTAACTACCCTAACCTAACCTAACTCTTATGAACCCTAAAACAGACAAAAAAAATCTTTCATTCTATTTAGTCTTCCTATCGCTGAAGCTATATTTTGTAACTACCTTAAGGAGACTATTGTTGCTAGCAAGATACTTCCTACATTTTTTGTGCCTCCCCCCTTCCCTCTGCCTTCCTCCCTCCCCGTCCCCCTCGCCCTCTCCCCGTCCCTCTCCCTCCACCGCTCTCTCACTCTCTCTCACTCTCCCTCCTTCTCTCCCACTCTTTCTCCATTTGTCTCTCCTCCCATCCCATAAGTCCCCCCCTCTCTCCCCCTCTCCCCCTCTATTCTTGAGAATTAAAATAAGTTAATGGTAATCTTGTATTATTGTGGGATGATCTCGGTAACATATGCTACTTATTAAGATAGCTTGTCTTTTCCTATTTTGCTGAGGTTGCAAAGCCTACAGCAAGGAGATTTCATTGTTTCAAAGATAGTGTATTTTTTAAGTTTTAAATATGAGGGTGTCTTTTGTCATTGTTTGATTTAGATTTTTTTTAAATCTATAGGAGAGAATATTCATACAAACACTAAACCTCTTACATGAACACTGCACAAAACACATTGTATTATAGGAACACATAACCGTAATAGGAATATATTTCATCAGATCAAATACATGCAACACATGAATGCTAGAACAACATTGTTTTCATATACATTGTTTTTATTACATAGAGATAACATAAAATAATCTTCCACAATGATATGATGATATACACCCAGTTGATATTATACTCTAGAAGGAATGGGTGCACCATGCAATGGTTGTAGTCCAACCCGTTGGAACCACACATATACAAATTCTAATTTGAGCCCTCCTAGTCTAAACATAAAACAAAATAATGATCCTCATGCTTTATTCATTATTCATTCATATATTAATCTATGTACATAATGACTCTACATATATCCTCCCAAATAAGACAAGTTGGCATCCCTAGTCACTGGATGGGGTAGAATGTGACTTATCTGGGTCGTGCTCACTTGATGTGGAACTAGAGCTTGTGGATGGGGTAGAATGTGACTCATCTGGCTCGTGCTCACTTGATGTGGAACTCGAGCTTGTGGTGAGGCTGGAGTCTTTGTTTAGGTAAGTATGATTGAGTTGATGAGACAAGGTGTGGTGCTCTAAGTATCTGGGAGGAGGAAGGGGAAGAACTCCTTATTCCTAGTTGAAGTTTCGCCTATAACTTCATAGTGTGGGCCACCATGATCTTCATATTGTTATATTGTGTTGTGTACTTAGCCTCCCACTCATCTTCCTTGGAATTGATCTATAACTCCCACTCAACCTCTTTTTTTTAACACTTGGTCTATTCCAACTTCAGCATAAAGGCCTTGGATGATGCCTATCCTAACTTCTTGTTGGCCTTGTTGACTTGTTCTCAAGCACTCTTGATTTCCATCCCTTGTGCCTGAACACACAAGGGGTGTTTGTGCATTTACAAATACTCTTTAAGTGGAGTCCACTGTGGCTATGTCCTAGATTGCTCTCAAGTCTTTGGCTAACTAAATTCTCCTCCTTCCTCATAGTTTTCTTCACTCAAATCAAACTCCCTTCACATTAGCTTTTGGAACTTTTTATTTATATATGTTTTCAATATTACAACACACCCTACACAACTCAAACTTAGGCAGTGGAGCTAGAAATGTGGGAGAGAATCTTCATACACACACTAAACCTCCTACATGAACACTATGCACATAACACATTGTAGTAATAGGAACACATAACAATAACAGGAAAATAGTTCATCACATGAAATAGACGACCCATGAATACTAGAACAACATTATAATCATATCAGCTGCTTCAAGTACATAGAGATAACACAAGATAATCCTCCCCAATGATATGATGATCTACACAAAGATGATATTGTATGATTATTCTCTAGGAGCAATGTGCATGTACATAACCTAGGAGGAATGGGTGCAACAGTTGGAGTCCAACAGGCTGGAACCACCCATGTATACAAATTTTAATTAGACCCCTCCTATCCTAAACACAGCATAATACTCATGCTTTATTCATCTATTGTTCCTATGAAAATTCTATGCACATTACGAATCTACATTCACTTCATTTTTTTCATGGTTTTTACGTTTCTTTTTAATTTTTAGTTTTTTGGTACAACTTGCAGCCTCCAAGGGTTAAATGCATTTTCTATAATTGCATTAAGCTCAAGTTCTGTGGATTAAGTGGCAAAAGACAAGATACAATGGTCATACCAATATTGCGGGTGGAGGTTCTCATGTGTGGATATGCTAAGTTTGCAATACTACATGCATAAGTTCCTATGGCTGGGTTAAAACAGATGTTTTGCAGGATTACTGGATGTGGGATTAAAGTTTGCGTTGGACTACAGAACAAGGTTTGCCTAAAATCCAAATTATGGCTTATATAAAAGAACAAGAGGAAGAAAATGCAATGGCTACTGTAGCTTGTGGCCATTCCTATCCTTTTCAAAGGAAACCCTCAGACATGCCACCCAACATTTAGGTGCTAGCCCAAGCACGGTCCCTTCACATCATTTTTATTGGATAGCTCATAGTTTTTTAGAGGAAGAGAACTCTCTGCATTTATGTTAGAGAATAAAAGACATGAGCCCATTGGAAAGGGATTTCAACAATGAATCAAGGGAGATAGTTGGTTGTGATACTAGGAAGAGATGGCGAGGGGCATCTATGAAACCCCAAAAGAGAAGAAAAGCTCTAATTATGAGAAGGTTCAGAGCAAATTTTTGGCCAAGGAGAGAGATAATGTGAAGAATGCCTTGCAACTATTTAGGCATTCTTTGAAGGAAATGTGGGTGTATTTATGCACTCAGAATGTACACTCCACAATCTGGATTCATGCCTATTGATGATTAAAAATGTCCAATCATGTAGTTGTGTTTTGTCACCAAAAGTCATCTTCAATTGTCTTTTTTTGCATCCTTTGTCAACCTTTGCACACAAATGATATCTCAACTTTATCTATAATATGATTCTTTCCATTGACTCATTCTTTTGTCGATTTGATCCTTGCGAAGAGTCAACTTTCTTCCCTCAAGCGTTTCCTTTTCTAGCTATGATGACAAAACTGCCAATAGTGATTTCATCTCTGCCATTGGCAGTTCTGCATGCAAGGTGGCAGTTTTGTCCTGCAAACTAGGGATTTTGTCACTCTTGCTGAAAATTGAAATGAAAGTTCAGAAAAAGGAAACGGGGGGTTATAGGTGAGTCCGAAACATCTTTTCACTTTCTCTTTCCTTTGAGATTGTTAGTCTTGAAAATCCTTTGAACAATCATAAACCAAACCTTGACCAATATGATCAATCAATTTGGGAAGTTGAAGAAAAGTTTGATGAACTCAAAGTTTAATAAAATGAAGTTTGGCTACCCAAACTTAAATTATGCCTTCTACCTTCTGTGCCAAAAATTATCCAACGATTCCTTCAAGCTTCAACCATTGCCACCCATGCCCAAACTTCTCTCAACCTAAAAAATTATGCCTATCAAAATTACCTTCTCCTATATGCCACAATCTTTCAATGATGCACTCGTAACTTATTTGATGCAGTGAATCCAAGAGCTTGAGGCAATAAAAAATGTTCCACTTCATGAGCTTGAGGCAATTTAAAATGTGCCACTCCTTGAGCCACATCAAAAAGCTAATCACCATATCTCACCACCTACAACTTATTTAGGCTATCAATAACCTTATGGCCAAAAACTTGATCCCTACAACCAATAACCACCATATTATCATCTTTAAGCTAATCATACACCTCAAGTCAACTATCCACCTAATAATTCACTAAAGTGTCTTCCACCTTAAATGGCTCACATTTGTCTCCCTGTGGTTTTTGATCAGTTGGACGAAATATGCAAGGAGTATTTGAAGGAGGCACTAGATTTTCAGATTATGTCAGATGGTCAAAACCTTTACTAGAGTTGCCTAAATATAATGGCCAAGACGATCCCAACACACATTTTAAGGCTTATGCCACCACCATCCTCCATACTGAACAAAATGTTTCCTAAGTTTTTGGATGACAATGCCTTATATTGGCACTATTGATTACCTGTGGCTTCATTTTATCAGTTTTGGTAATTGTTGACTGAATTTGTGTTAGTGTTTATCATCCACAAGTTACTTTGTATTGGCACTAGAGACTCCCTTTACCTCAAACAAGAAGAAAAAGTGTCATGTGTAGATTTCATCCAGTGATTGCACAAAACCTTGTACATCTCAAAAATATCCTTCCCATATGGACCCCAAAGAGGTTATGGAATTATTTGTTTATTCCTTACATAAGGACATATAAGGAGAAGTCCAAAATTTCCTTGTGGAACATATGAGGAGGTAGTTGAAACTACTCTTCAAGTAGACCAAGCCTTGATAGATAGTAGAAAAAAACTGTCTGAAACTCTAGACCAAGTCAAACTCCCAAGCCTTATAACAAGAACTAAAAGGCCACTACAAATGGTGTGATTGGTTTGAAATTGACCCAAAAGAACTAGTAATGGAAAAAATGGTAATACAACCCCTAGCTCTTCGTTCATCACCATTGAGTTTGCCCTAGTGAATCAAGGTCAAATTGTCAACCATTAGGCTCAAACCCAAGCTCCTATGCCACAATACAATAACTTTGAACATAATCAAAGACCTCCTAGGGAGTTTGACCCTAATAACCCTAATAAGATGTGTGCCTTTCCCAAGACTTCTGGTCATGATACCCTTAAATGTTAGGAGTAGAATAAGTTCATACAATGCATACTTGAAAATAAACACTAGTTATTGCACAAAATCCTTACAAGGTCAGCTCATGCAGAACCTAATCCTACACAAGATAATAATGGGTTAGGAGCTCGTCAAAATGTTAACCTAGGCATATATAGTAGTCCATTCCCAAATCACAATCAAGGGGAAACCAAGCTGAAATTCAACCTAAAACCAAATGTAAATAACCCAACAAGCCCCAACTACCACACTTCCTCAAGATAATTTATCATCCTCTAATCAACAACCCACTGCCACTTTTGGATCAAAAGATTGTGCGAATCATTGGGCTTATGGAAGTTGATATTGATGAAGATAATGTAGCCACTCACTATCAATTAGTGAACCAATCTAATCAATCTCAACCTTCCATCTCTCCCCAACCACCTCCAAGACAAATATTTATGCCTAATTCCTATGAACAAGCTAGTCCATCTGATGTAGGAGCATCCAGGTTCCCAATCAATCTTGCATCAACCAAAAACATGGGTTTGGATTTTTGTGTGCACTTGTGCACATTTGGTTTGTGTCGTGTGACTAGTGGTCAATTGCAACAATGTTGCGTGCATGGAGGAAGATCAACAACAAGCCAAAGAACATCATGAAAAGTCCAACATGATAGGAAACTGAAGGAAGGATAGTTTCAGTCATCTCCCATTGGTAAGAATGACTTTTTCGTGGGATGGCGACAAAATTATCACTTATTGTGTGCATTTATGCACATTTGTTTCGTGTTGTGCGATTTGTCATAAATTGAACAACATTGCACACGTGGAGGAAGATCAACATGCCAAAGAACATCATCAAGAGTCCAACACGGCAAGAAAATGAATGATAGTTTCAGTCATCTCTCATTGGTCAAAATGACCTTTTCATGGGATGGCAAAAAAATTGTTGTTTAATGTAGGTGACAGTTTTGAAATTGCCAGTATGCATTAGGTTTGTAGTAATCAACGGTTTCACTTGTGTTGCAAGCACAAGTAAAGTAACTGCGTAAATTAAGAAAACATGATGTGTGGAGTGTTTTTGAAGACATAGGGAGCTCAAAGAGGGTGGCAGGATGCCAGTGTTAAGTCACAAAATATTTGGATCAGTTTTGGGGAGTTAGTTGGAGGATTCAAGCAAGTTGGGGAAGAGAGTTCCAACTCTAGAGAGAGGAGAGGAGTTGAGAGAGATTGATTTTAGCTTTAGAGAGAGAGAGCATAGCTAAGAGCCTACAAGAGTGATGTATGTTCATGTAAACCAGTCTTGAGACAGTCTTTTTCATAGTCGATAGAGGGAGGGAGCGTGTATGAATCTTTGTAACATGTTTGAACATCAATAAAGGGAGCATTTTGGTTTCCATTCTGAGTCTTGTGTCTGTGTGTGTCTCCTTGAGAGAGTGAGTGTAACACTTGTTGGGGAGTAAGGTAATCATTCTCTTGGCTCCTTCATTCTTGTCAAAATCAATTGGTATCAGAACAAGGTTTGCCTTGTTGGGTTGTGTGTGAGAGGTTCTTGTTGAGTCATTTGCAAGTTGTGAAAGAAAATGCTTTCATGCCGTGAAGATATGGCACACAAAGGAAATCCTCTTAGAGGAGGAAGGGCACCTAGAGTTGTAGACTTGGAAAAGATTTTGAGAGGAGTCCAAGTAAGGTTGGATGTAGTGGAGATTGCACAAATAAAATGAACTACTATTGCTGATGTATGTGATGATGAAGAGGCAAAAACTCCATGAATTGAAGTTGAGGAGATACTAGATGAACCTAAAGACAAATTTCTCAAAGATATTGCAAAGATGGGAAGCAAACCCAAGCTGGACACCCCTTGCCATGGAGGAAGCTTAAGCCCAGAGGATCTTATAGATTGGATCATGGAGACGGAAAAATATTTTTACAGAGTCATTCAAGCACCCCAAGAAGGCGAAGATTTACTATACCAAGCAAAAAAGTGATGCATTCTTGTGGTGGGAGCATGTGCAACAAGAAAAGGAGAGAAGAGGCAAACATAGAATCAAAACTTGGGGGAGGATGGTTACAAAGCTGAAATGTAAGTTCTTGCATTTTGATTATCATCTGAGTTTATTCAAAAAGTTTCAAAATTTGAGACAAAAGGAGTTTAAGTGTGAAAGAATACACAGAGGAGTTCAAGCTCACTATTAGAGTGGGTCATATGGAAGATGATCAAGAAAATATTATTAAAGTTATTAACTGTTAGTTAAACATTAACTAATGGTTGGTTATCAACCTTCCGAATTGAATGTAACTACTTTCTACTTTATAAAAGATGGACACACACAAGCGTGCATGTGTGCCTTATGACTTCCATTTATATTCATTCTTTCAATGTTTATATCTAATGACATTAGTAGTAGAGCCACTGTTTAAGGAAGCCTTAAGAGAAGGGTACAAACAACAAGTGTAGAGTTCGAGGAAGCCCTAGTCGAATACGAACTGTGAAGAAACAAAGACAACACACAAAGGAACAATGACTTGCAGACATTTGAAGCTACGTTGCAAGGAGGTTGAGGCATGGAACAATGTAGATGTGAGGGCATTTGATCTACTACAAAAGACCAAAAAGGGGTCGTGATGGATCATGTAGGAGGAAAAAGACGATAAGAGAAGATTTATGATTTTCAGAGGGTTGTGATTTACCCAGACGTTGTGATAGAAGAAATAAACTAGACAATTGCGATTTGGTGCTGCTAGGGTGCAAAAGAAAGGGTGGGAAGGAAACAAAAGAAGAATGTAAGACGAAAGACGTAGGATGTGAAGACAATCAAACACAATATCAATCATGAAAATTGTCAGGGCACGGGAAAACTAGTATACAGTTGCAGGAAAGAAAAACATCATTTTTGTCAAAGATTTGCAAAGACCAGGAGTAGGACATCATGATAAAAGGAAAACATGTGAAAACCATATTAGTTGAAGACATTTGCATTTTCCAATGAGCCTATAGAGCATGGGTAGAAAAGAGAAGATTTGCAAACTTTTAATTCCCAGAATAAACATGAATAGGGGGACAAAAGCGTGATTTGTAGGGCGAATGAACAAAAAGTGCAGAAAATTAGGGCATGGAAAGTGTAGTAAATAGTTGCAGAAATTGTAAGTAATCTGGCACAAGACTTTGTAGATTTACTGTATTAAATTCTGATTTCACTGTAGCAAATACAAATTCTACTGTAGCACCAAAGGAGTTGTACTTTGCATTTATTTTTTTGCATTAATTTTCGAGTAAGGGTCAAATATTGTGCTATTAATGGCCAATATTCAAAACTTGGTTTTGTCGAAAGTGTATAAATTAACTAGTCATAATTACAATGTCTAAAGTCGTAAGTTTTTAACAATTACGAAATATCTTGATTGTGAGTAAATCATTTTCGGCACTGAAGCAAGCCCTATTACGAATTTTTGAAGCAAGCCCTATTACAAATTTTGCTAATTTTGACAAACATCATAAGTAGGCCTTGCCATTGTTGAAGTCATCAACGTCAGATGATATGATTCATGAGATCTGCAATGCCATTGAGGCAAGTGTGTTTTGGACCATTATGAAAAAAAGTATCAAACTTCAGAGAAAAGATGGGTTCTATACCTGAAGAATTAGCTATTTTATATAAAGATAACTAACCTGTCAGAACATCTTCAGATGAAAGATCTCCAAAACGAGCTCGCAGCCATTAACAAAAAGGTAGATGATGACGACATGGTGGCTCTTGTTCTAAATAGCTTGAAACCCTCACAAGATTTTTTTGTGGAGGCTTTACACTTGATGGCAAAAAGTTAGACCTTGACATTTGAGTATTTTAGTTACTATTTGATGTAGAAGGAACATAGACAAACATAGGGAAATGAGTCTAGTGTTGGAAAAACAAAGAGTGCATTTTCTATTAAGTCAAAGGGGAAGTGGAAACATATCCCCTTTGATCCATCTTCTAAGTACCAATTGAAGTGCTTTTACTATCATAAGGTTGGGCATGTCAAAAAGGATTGTTGGACGCGACAATATGCACTTTTCCAACAAATCAGTCATTCAACAAATGTGGCAGCAGTTTATGAAGAATGGGATTCCGAAGAAGATTATGACCTCATGGCATCATACTCGAGCAATACTGCTACTAGTTGATGGTTCATTGATTTCAATGCATCCAAACATTTCACATGTAAAGACTAGTATGTCACGTATACTGCAAGTACAAAAATATCTAATTTCATTTGATTAGCTGATGGAGAGTCACTTGCAATAGAGGGGACATGAGATGTTCGCATAGTATTGAATAATGCTGAAAAAATCATAGTAAGGAATGTAAGGTATGTTCCTCACATAAATAAAACTTTCTTCTCTATTAGTTAGTGATCAGAAAATTGTTGTAAATTTATCTAGGATACAATGTATTGTGTCTAATGTAAAATATGATAAAGTAATTTCTATAGGTATTGGGCAAAGTTGCTTGTATAGGCTTGTTGATCCTGCCACAATCAATTTAAATGCATGTGTGGAGGGAGACACCACCATATAAGATGTGCTGGAGGATGAAATTCCTCATAGGCTTGTTGACTGTGCTCTAGTCAACCTACATACACCAGTTGTGGAGGGAGTATCTACTATATAGAATGTGTAGGAGAATGCAATTCCTTAATCAAATGCATGGATAGTTGTGCGGGAGGATGAAATGCCTTAGTCAAAGGCACTGGATTAGAGAATCGAAAACAAGGTTGTTGATTCAACAGAGCATGGCCATTTTGCTTTTGCTTTTGACCTTTTGATGGTACTTGAACCGCTAGTTAAACAACCCATTGGATGCACATGGGTGGACAAAAAATGGTACTTTGGAGAAGTACAAGGCTCATCTTGTTGCGAAAGGCTTTTCTCAATAGGAGGGAATAGGTTACGAGATAATTTTTCCCCCTACTGCGAAGTTGGTTTTTACTTTTATTGCAAAGATGATCACATTTTTGAGGAGAGAGTTTTTCGGCCTATTGCGGAGTTGGTTTTTACTCCTACTGTGAAGATGGTCACTATTCAGTTGCTTCTCATACTTCTATATGCCTTTTTTGGGTTGCCTTGGAAATTGTGCTAAAATCAAAATTTTCTATTTGGGGCAAAAAAATGACATAAGATGGATTTAGATGTCTACATAAAACTTTCTTAATGTTAGACAATGATTCATCCTCTGTACAACGTTTTTGGTGAGTTTAGGGTTTCTGTGCAAAAATATATTTTTTGGGTTGGGTTGATTTTTTGTAGAGGTATATTTGGAACTTTTAAGCACTTTTCTCGTTTGTTATGAGTCTAGATTCCTTATGGTTGTTAGTTATTCCAAAGTTTCTAGCTAAATTATACCTTGAGTGGTGTACATTGATGTTCATTTATGCTATTTCTATTGGTTTATAACATTTATTTTTATCATGGGCACTCTTACACCTAATTTCAAGTTGAATGACTATAACTTTGATTTTTTGAAACAAAAAATAGAAGATTTGTTTTAATGCAAAAGTCTCTTGGGTATAGTGAAGAAGAGTGAATTAAAGGCGTATAGATGCTAAGGAAAAAACCGAAATTGATTCATAGAGCATTTGAGCTTCAATATCTCCTTGGAGTGACAATTGAAGATGATCTTCTTCATCATATACGTGACAGGTAAGACATTGTTGAGGCTTGGGAGCATATAAACACAATATTTGCTAAAAACAATGATGCTCTCATTGTCCAAATTAACCATGAAATTAGCTAGATGTGTCCTAGCAGATTTTGACCTCATTGAAAGTTATCTTGTAAAATTCAAGAAATTGATGTTGCAACGGAGTGAAGCAGGTTCAAAGTATATTAAGCCTGACAAAGAGTACATTCATCTCATATTTCAAGCATTACCTCCTAAGTATGATGTTTTTGTTTCTAGCTACTTTTTCATGCAATTCTATTTCTACTTGAAGTGATATGCATACACCAGAATCTTTTAGGAATATGCTTATGCTATTAACAATAAAAATTAATAAATATGAATAAGCTTGGTTCAAGTTCTCATACACATGTAGCTAAAGGTAAATACTATTGGCAAAGGTGACAAGAATTATCAAAAGAGAATGTCCAGCCTAATGATTTAAAGCAATCAAATAAGAGGAGTTTCAACTATTTTGGCAAGCCTGGTCATGATGAGGAGCACTGTTTTAAGAATAGGCACAGTTTAAATAAGAAAAATAAGAATGTTGGTAAGGGTAATCAGTCTCATGCTTTCTCTGCTACCTCTATTGCTTTGACTGTTGAAGATGTTAGAAAGAGTGAATGGATTTTGGATTTTGGGGCATCACACCACATGACAAATGATGCTTCTATTCTCAATCACGATGGTAGCAAAAATTGTGGAGAGAATCTGTGGGAAATAATGATACACTAGATGTAATGGAAAGTGGGGATCTTGAGGTAGAAAGTGGAGAATTTTTTGATGTCTATCATGTACCTAGTCTTAGTGCCAATTTGCTTTCAATGTTCCAGATTACTCAAACATGGAAGAAAGTAGAATTTTGGTCAGACATGTTTGATCAAAGACGTTAACAACTTTGCAGTTGTAGCCTTTGGTTATGTTGATCAAGGAACTAAATTGTACAAGTTTAATTTTTTGTCTTCCTCTTATGATTCTGATGCTTATGTAGCACATGCTAATGGGGTCAACAATTTATGGCATGGGAGGTATGGTCATCGTAATTTTTAAAATTATCCAATTGACATCCAAGTTGGGCATGGCCCATGTGTTGCTGACTATTTCTCCTAAACATGGTGTTTGCGAAGGTTGTGCACTTGGAAAGGAGAAGTTCGATAGTGGAAAATTTTGGAGGGCACAAGAACTGTTGGAGCTTGTGGGGCCAATGGCAAAGGCATCTCTTTCAAGTTCGAAGTATATGGTCAAATTTTATTGATGATTTTTCCATTTGCATTTGGGTTTATTTATTTTAGTCTAAACACCAAGCACTTTGAGAAGTTTAAATATTTTAAAGCCTTTCTTGAAAAGAAAAGTGGCAAGTTTGTTAATTATCCAAACCAAGAATGGGACAGAATAGGTGAACAATCCTTGTCAGAACTTTTGGCAGGGTGACGTCAAATGTGAGCACGTTGTTCCATATGCACCTCAACAAAATGGGACTACCAATGTTGGGCTGAGGCATATAGTTGTGCAGTCTATATTTTGTATTGGACGCCTACCTGGGCCATTCGAGATTTTACTTCTAAAGAAGCTTGGAGTAGGCGAAAGCCTACAATTTCTCATTTCAGTATTGTTCATAGTCACCAGGGGATGGGGACGAGGATGGGTTTCAAAGGTAGAAATGCTAATTTTCAGATATTGGGTACAGGGGTACTTGGAGATGGAAAAATAAATAAAATAACAATATTTATATATTTAAGTTTCTGAAAATGAAAATTTAAATTGCATCAAATTCTGATTTCACAAACATTGAAAACTTGTAACCTTTAATTTTTTATTTGACTTTAAATTTTTAATATTTATGAAGTTTTTAATATTTATTATTCAACTTCACCTTTAAGTTTTAAGGAGACACCGTTTTCAAATGAAGCCTATGAGACTTAGGAAGCATCTTTGTACCTGTCTTGTGTCTCTGAGATTTGTCTTTGGACCTGACATGTATCCCAATCACCATTCCAAAGGAGAAGAAAAAGAAGCTAGTTGCCAAAAGCCACAAATACTTTTTTATGGGATACAATGAGGAGTGGAAGGCATATCAGTTGTAATATCCAAAGTTGCAACAAATCATTATTCAAAGGGATGTGAAGGTTGAAGAGATCTAGTCATGTTATGTGGAGCTTTCTCACTCTATACAAAATGAATCGTCTCTTGATGTTCCTTGTTTGGTATATGATGATGTTGTATCACCCTCAGATGGAGAGACAAAAGCATATTTTTAGAACGTTAAGGGTACCTACTCTTTTGGCATTGAATATAGCATAGAGAAGGGAAGAGAAGGTTGGTCCTTTGCTTGGGAACACCGACTGAGATTGGGCAGGTGATATTGATAATAGAAAGTCCACTTTTAAATCTTTCTATTATCTTAGCTTTGGGGCAGTTTCTTTTCAGAGCAAAAAACAATCAACCATTTCCCTTTATACTATTGAAACTAAGTATAGAGGAGTTGTTAATGCTGCACACGTAGTTTGGATTTATTAGATACCTGTAGAGTTGGGGTTGCATCAACAACCCACTATTCTCAGATGTGATAGTCAAAATGCTATCCAACTAACTAAGAATCTTGTGTTTCATGTACATACCAAGCATATTGAAGTCCATCATCATTATATTCAGCAATTGATTTCTGGTAAAAAATTCACCTTGAATATTGCAGGACAAAAGACCAGGCTGTCATCATTTTTACAAAATCCTTGACAAGCGAAATTTGTCAATTTTATTCAGACATGCTTGGGCTTAAAGGAGTTTTCATTAGTGGGGACAGGTGTGTAATGCTGCCTCTCCACAGTGTCTCTTAGTCTTTTTATTTCCCCTTAGTAAACATTATGGGAGGATGCTAGTGACAATATTTACTTGGGTATTGCATCAATATCCAATGAAGTTTACTTTTTGTAATTTGTGTAGGGATTCTTTTTTCTTTTTCCTCATATGAGAAATCTTCCATGTCTTTGTATGTTTGCACTTGTAACTTGCATGCTTTGTACATACTTACACTTGTGCTTTGCATACTTTGTGGAATCTTCCACTTGTAACTTGCATGCTTATCAAATCCATTACCTGTACTTGTGCATCTTCTATGTGCAAGTCTATATAATGAGAGCTCTCCCTCTCATTGTGGTTTTCTTGGATTCTATTATTTTTTTAAACCCCATTTATATTAAAGAGAAATGTGTACATATTCTAGTATGCCAGGGTTGAAAGCTATTAATCCAAGCTTGGGCAGTATACATAAAAGGATACATAGTAACATTCATTAGTTAAATCAGACTCTAGGAGCTTTCTCCTAAACTGAGCTTTCTCATATCCCCTTGCAGTTTAGTAGACCACCACAGAGGAGGTAGACCGTAATAGATAATTTTGTGATTGTCGAGAACCTAGTTGGCCAACCCATCCGCTACTTTATTGCTTTCTCTAGGAACATGGCTGAATTGGACCCCTTGGAACTTGCCCTTCATGATTTTTTTCCAACTCCCTTGCTATTTGTCAATTTTTGCTATGACCTCCCTCAGGATCAAATAACAAACTAACAATTACCTTGGAATCATATTCAATTTGGAGTTTTTGCCACCCAATTTTCAAAGCCTCTTGCATCCCTTTGTAAACTGCTTTGATTTTCGCTAAGTTATTGGTTATATATCCTAACTTTTCAGCGAAAAAGGAGGACATAGACCTATCAAAAGATCTACCAATGCCTCCCATACTAACCTGACCCGGGTTGCCCCTTGGAGCACCATCTGTATTCAGTTTACTGTACCCAATTGGAGGGGCTGTCCAATGTCTATGCCTCCGAATTTTCTTCTTCAGTTGATAGGTAGTCGTTGAAGTCCTGGGTTGCAATGAGAGCTGTTTGCACAAGTGCTCCCATTCTGGTGTAAGAATTTGAGGTGAGCAAATCTTATGCTTGATAGATTCTGGAACATTAATTTTAATCTTCTCCCAAACATAGGTAATATCCCTGCTGTCTTGCTAGAAAATTCTGCTGTTTCGTTTCTTCCATATGTTCCAAAGCAGAAGGGTGATTGCAGACCACAAAGCTGGAATAAGGTTTTGACCCTAGCATTACACTATTGTGGATTATTTGAGTATTGGATTCTATTGGTATCCAACTTATTTCATGTGTCCTACTTGTGTTTATGCTATTTTATGAACTGCATTTCCATTGTGTAATATTGTACTTAATTTCTACAGCTAGATTGACCTTGGTCCATGTAAGTATTACTTAGTATTCTATGGGAATGCATCCCCTGCCCTCTGGGGCCATCATGGATGCGGAGGGGATGTAATCACCTGCCTCCCCCTACCATCCTTATGAGATTTTACAATAAATATGTTAATGATGCCGTTACCTTCCTTGGGCAGATTTTGTTGAGCTGATGGCTTGCACTTATTTTCTTTTTAAGGTTGCCTTCTTTTAGCTTTCTTAGAGCATTCTTCAACTTCTTGTTTGCCACCAAAGTACCCTAATCATGAATATTGAGGTCTTTCCTCAACCTCTATGGGATTTCTCATTCCTTGGCCATTCATGTGAAGCCCTTTGCCATCATATTCCATCATCAACAACGTAGAGCCAGTTCCCTTCATATGCTTCTGAAAACTACCAGATGACTCATTCAATGCGTCATTAGAAAAAAATCATGTGGCAAAGTGGTTACTATACATACCTCATTCATGGTTTATGCGTCCTTGGTAGAGGCTGGTCTCCATTGTTTGATAGATTTTCTTTCCACCTCACTCATTCATCATTTTCTTGAAGCTTTGCCAACAAATTTTCTTCCAAAACCTCTTGTTGCAACTCCTCCATGATACCCATGAAGAAACTTCAATGGCTGGCTAGTGTATCTTGCAATTCTTGATTCTCCACTTCTAAGTGCTGCATCATCTTTCTCAGCTCTTGGTTTTCCATTTGAATTTTCCAATTATAACCTTCAAGATCTTGTAATCTCTCTCTTTAAATAATTGTGCATGGTTGAACATGCAACCAATTTTTCTGCAACTCCTTGCCAATTACCAAATATGGGAGAAAATACACACAATTGAAATTTGTTAACTACCTGTCACAGGTCACAAGGTAAATATGTTCTGATACCACCTAATCCATAATCAACTTGGATATTTCAATGTATGATTCATCAACAAAAAATTAAATTTACTTGTGTGCTGATCCAATGCAGTAAGCTACTAAAACCAACATACATAGGGAATAAAATTGATCTTTGCTACAGCTACATGATTCAATTTGGAATAGTGTACGTGCTTGTATAAATAGCTACAGTGCTTATAATCCAGGTTTAGCATCCCTTTTATGCTACTATCAAACAATGCATAAAATAATGGTGTGATAAAGAAGTTTGCTGATGCTTTAAATTGCACATGGCTGAAATTTTTGACTTGCTGTTGTAAACAATAATTATCCTTGCAATCAACTTAACATGTAGTTTGTATGTTTCCTTAAGTGCTTGAATTTGTGTAGTTGCATAGAATCAAACTAAGATGGTAAAAGACTCAAACACATATTAAAAGAGATTACGACAAGAATTTACCATAGAGAAACCCAATGTGGGAAAACTATAGAAGAGGGATTGCGCCTCCTCATCTCTACTATCATTGTGCAAGATTTACAAGCCAACTACTCAACTTAAGCCTTAAATGCATTGTAGGCCTTCTCCAGCACTTCTACAATGCTCTACAAGCTTTCCTTGCTGTGGAAAATTTTCTTAATCAACATGCTTCATTGCTGCACCCAGCTGTACAGTCATCCGATTACTTCACAATTCATCAAACTACAGCATACATGACCCCAAGGGGTACATGTATGCAAATGTGTTAGCAAATGAATCAGACAAAGACCCAATTTTCCAAAGCAACCGAAAAGATGGAAGGAGAAGTATTTAGCCTTCCCTTGGAATGCTTGATGTTGGATTTTTGTCTTATATGGGGCAGGTTCGACTGTAGCCGGACTTTCCTGTATGTTCCTGTTTTGTGCAGAGAGGGTTTGGCTGTAGCCGAACTTGTCATGCAGTCTCAACTGTAACTGAACCTGTCAACCATGACTGATTATCCAGATTGTTGGGTTGGTATTAACAATGTATTCTGGCATTTGCTATGCTTTTGCATCCCTACTTCCTCAATATTGCTTCATGGAGTGGGTGAAAATATGTTTCAAAGCTTTTCATTAGTCATGCAAACTAAAAAGTAAAGCTGATAATTGTTGACAATTCTTCCACAGGGCGGATTGTCTCTTGCCATTCGGGAAATTCACATCTCCATCCAAGGAAAGAAAGAATATATTGGGAAGAATACATTGTTTTTCTTTCGTGAGGGCCTTTTCTACAACAGGAATTCTTTCAGACTTTTGTCCAAAGGAATGGTTCATCAAAGAAGGGAGAATGTCACAAAGTCCAAAGAAATCCGAAGTACATAAGTCCACAGGAAATTACAAGTTTCAATTCCTTCGGGGAATTTGCAGAGCTTACAACAAAGGAAGTAATTCCTTCAGACTTTTGTCCGAAGGAATACTTCGGAGAATTTACAAGGGAACACCCGCATCCAAACAAAAGTCTGCCCAAAAGCAGAAAAGCCAAGGAATAATTCCTTCGGACAAAAGTCCAAAGAAATCGGAAGGAATAAGTCCGTGGAATTGCAAAGGGCTTTGGAAGGCAGAAGAGGGCAAAACAAGAAACCCAAAGGGCAAGGTACCCTTCGGAAGGGTCATTTTCAACAATCCCGAAGGGCACCTGCCCTTCGAGAAGGCACACGTCAAATTCAGGACCCCTGCAAAAACCCGGGTGCCCTACAATTTTTCCGACAAGGGCACAGATGAAGGGACAAATGCCCTTGTGGAGGGCACTTGGTCAGTGCCTGGACCTTTGTGAAAAGTCTGAAGGGCATTCTCAGCGGAGTTCAAAAAAAAAAGGTACAAGGATTAATTCCTTCGGACAAAAAGTCCAAAGAAATTCGGAAAGGTACACACCGAAAGCCCGTGCAAAAAAGCCGACAGGCCAAAGTCCATTCTCAACAAAGAGCGAAGGCAAAGGAAAAAGGATTAATTCCTTCGGGCTTTTTGTCCGAAGGAATTCCTTCAGACAAAAAGTCCGAAGAAATTCAGATTTCTGAACCAAAGATAAAACCCGCAGAATAAGAGCCTGAGCCAAAGGAAATGACAAAAGTATTCCTTGGGAAAAAAGTCTATAGGAATTCCTTCGGACTTTTTGTCCGAAGGAATTCTTTGGAAGATAAAGTCGAGAGAAATGAAGCCATAGGGCAAAACAAAAGTCCGCAGGAATAGATTCGGCAAAATTGGCAAGCATAAAGCCGAAGGAAATCAAAGGTAAAGTCAACAAGAATTCCGAAAGAAATAAGAAGACTCAAGGCCCTGATAGGAAATAAGCCCGAGAAAATGCCAAAGGGTGACATCCTGCAAGACGTCAAATTTGGACCGCGGGAAGTAATCGTTGAAACGAAGGTAAAACCAAAATTCTGAAAGAATTAAACCACGGGAAGATTAAGTGACGGGAAGTTGAAAAAAGGGCAAACAGAGGAAATATAGACCAAATATAGACAAAATACAGAATCCCGCCAGAAATAGACATGAACAGGGAGACCAGAATAGGATAAAATACATGCAAGCAAGGGCTATTTTCGATCAACAGGTCAAAACTTCAGTTGACTGATTGTTGAAGTCCTGCTCATCTCTGGATCAACTCATCCGAAGGTCCAACTCAGCTTCAACTGAAGTTCCAAATTCGAATGTCGAGTTGACTGTTCTAGATTTAGAGTTAACTAATTGTTAAATGCCGCATCCACTAGGAGCTTTCCATGCGAAGGAGAATAATCTCTTTGTCCAACTCAGCGTATCAAACGGCCAACTCAGCTTTTCAACGTTCGAACTCGGCATCAAGCAGCTCATGTAGAGTTCTAAAATTGACATTGGTGTGGATTTCCATGCAAAGAGAGGTGGGTGGTTCAGAACAAAGACAAGTTCACTTCCTCAAGTGCAAGAAGCTTCATGCAAAGACAAAAAAGAAAACATATTTTATTGAAAGGCCAAGTCAGCCTTGAGTTAACCTATGTAAATCCGCCTCGTCAATTTTTCAACGCCAATCTTTGGCTTTTGTAATTCTCTATAAAATGGCTTTCAGCCTTGATTAAAATCATCCATCCCTCTCTTGGCTAGACCAGACTCTGCCATTGTTGAGTTGTGTAACCTCTTCGATCAATAGAAGGACTGTACTTTCAGATTTCACGTGTTGGCATAGTGTATATTCATTCAGCTATTTGCATATGTGGTAGATTTCTCTCCCTTCCCAAATTTTGATTCGTACCTAGTTGCTAGCTTATTGTATTATGCAGGTCATGTTAAGTGTTCTTTATGTCTTTTGCTGAAGCTGTAAGTGGATGTTAGGTGGCTACAAAGTGTCTTGTATCAGACCTCTCTCCATCGTTTTCCCTCATGTTTTGGTCATTATATCGAACCTTCTCACAAAATATTTATGCATAAGTGGTCGATTGAAATCAAAGGTCTTCCTTTTCCCTTGTTTGTTCAGTGTTCAAGGTTCCAAGTTGAGTGGATCAATCTTTTGGTGTATCGCCTTTATTAGGTAGAATTTCCCCTTAAAGTTTCCTTCTCCCTTTTCCATGGTAGTCTGCAACATAGAGTAGAGGTCCTCCTTGATACATCTTACAAGAACCAGCCTTCTCTGGAGGTTCTTCTCACCATTGAGGCACCCACCCTCGTGAGAAGATCCCATTGTTTCAACTGGATAGAGGACTGGCCATTTCATGCACATCTTCGATTTAGGGCGCAGCTCCAAGTTGACAACAATAATCTCAATCAACTGAATTTTGATATCACGTCTTGAAACTTTTTTTTTTTTGGTTTTTTTTTTTTTTGATTTAATCCATCAAAATTAACTAGTTCCTCTTCAGCTGCAGTGGAGTTGGAGTGCATATTTATTTACCCACTCAGTAATGTGTAACAGGGTGGAAGCAAAGAAAGTGTAGGAATTGGTCTTTGCGCGTTCTGAGTTGCTCCTCTTGTCACACAAAAAACCAACTATAAACAAGGTTTGAGTATGCTTTGGGATAAAGAGTCAGAGCAACATAACTGAGGATGCTTTCATGGTTACCTTTATCCATAATTCATTACTTGATGATGAGGAGGGACTTCTCAATAGGAGCTGCATAATGGAGCTAATAGGAGTGGCAATGTCACAGCAGCATCTGGTTCTAATGAGCCCAGATGTCATTTTGATGCTTTCAGCAGAATGCAATTTGATGATTTGTTCATGTAATTCTTGACTAAGCTAGTGTGATGATTGATATATTTTGAACATATGACCCAAAAAAAATTGCCTTACCTGTTCCCAAACTCATTTCCTAGTAACATAGTTTATGCGTATATGCACTAATTGGATGACCTGGATCTGCAGTGGCCTTGAGATTGCAATTGTTGGGATTGAGCTGAACAGGTGGGCTTTACGTAATTGTTTTTGCAATGGTAGTGTATTGCTATTATGAGGGTGGTAAGCTAGTCCCCATCAATCACAGGTTTAGGCATTAAGAGAGATTACCAATTGCAGTAATAATGGCCAAGGGTTAACCATTTTTTAACCGCAGCTCTGACTTTGTGGACCTAGGACCTAGCTATCTTTTAAGTGGCGCTCATTACAGACTGCATACCTAGTTTAGTCACACTACTTACCCATAGAAATCCGTTTTATGTAAAAGGCTGATATGCATCTATGCTATGCTATCTTAAAATTGAAGATTCCATTCAATCGATGTCACTTTTATCAGAGGCATTGTTGTTGCTTGATTACAGTTCCAGTAAAGTTTTATCAGTATACTTGACACAATCAAACTCAACTCATTCTATCACACTTTGTACCCCTCTTATTCTTAATAAAAGACAATGCAAGGATTTGAGAATGCAATCATATATGCACCTATATCAAAGTGCAATTCATAATGCTAATTTAATTTCAATATCCAATCTCTGTTACCTTTGGAAACAACTACTGAGCAGCGCTGAAAATAACACTTTGAAGCCTCAACCTCTATCCTAATTTAGTTAAATGACAAAGCATTAGATGCATCTGGTGCTTATTAAAGTGACATACCCTACCGTGAGAAGTCATGATAATAAATCTGAAGGCTACACAAACATGAAACTTCAAATGTCATGAAAAACGGTTAAAAACAATTATTACACATGGCCTCATATAAGCCTTAAATTTTACAAGTGATCTCAAAAAACCTTTTGTCATAAATTCAACAACTTTCACCGCACTAGAAGCCAACTATTTCTTCTATTGTTATATTCTTATTATTTGTTTGGGTACCATATACAGACATGCAAAAACAAAAACTGACGAGTGGATCGTTCTTTTGGTGCTTCAGGAATATGTTGTTGAAGATGTAGATGGTGAGCTACTAGATTCTGACTGGACCCCACCTTCTCTTCCAGCTGAACATATTCAACAGCTTAAGTCACTTGGATTGCTTTAATAAAATAATGTTTCTGCAAAACTAGCTAGAATTAGTTAACTAAATGCTTAAAGAAGGGCAAAATCTTGTCCGAGTTCCCTCAAACAGATGTGGATTTGTAGGCTGATTGTGGCATATCAATCGTCCAAACTAGCACTCTCTTTAATTATCTGATGATTTAACTACATTGTGCATGAGTTTAGACATGATGACAAGTAAGATGAATAAGAAAATTTAATTTGGGTATTTTTCTTGCTAAGGGTAATTGTAGAATTTTTGACATGTGGAGTGATTGAAAAAAGGTCGTTCAAATTAGTGTGTATATATATAATAGTGTCCATTAGTAACTATAACAGGTTAATAGGACTGCAAGAAAAGTACATTTCAAATAAGATATTGCAAGAGAAAAAAGAGATCAAACATAAAACATGAACTAAGTTGTTGAGATCTTTCTCTTAACAACTCGTGACTGCTGAGTAAAAGAGGGTCCGTTTGCGCCATTGAAATTGAGGTTGAAGAAAGGACTCTGAGTTGAATCATGAAACAATTTTTTTTTTTTTGACGAGTCTTAAGGAGGCCAACATTGTGTTAGTCATCTCTCTAATGAATAGAGCAACACATCTTTGATCCTCTTAATGGATAAGATCTCGTGGGATGCCTTGATTTCTTGTAAAGAGGCAGTAAACCCTGTCACTGATCTCATAATAGAGTGGAAACCTCATAATGAATAAGATCTCGTATAAAGCCTTGATTTCCTCTAAAGTGCAATAAAACTTGATACAGATCTCATAATACATTGGACACCTAAATACAATAGTTCTTATGATTGGGTTTATTATTTCAAAGTTGACACATGCATTAATGTCATGGAATAAAGTGCTCTAATTCAATGCAAAGTTGATGAGAGCATACTTGCAATTGACCTAAAGGAAATCTCAAACTAAAAGAGAGCATGGTGTACTTGGAAATAATAATGTCCATCTTCTATTTGAAGATAGTGCTTCATTTAAGGATTCATTTTTGTTGACAGTGGCTGAATTTGAGTTGATCTTATGTAGGCTTCGTAAATCTTATCTATAATGTTGCTATGATTATCTCTTTTTAACATATGGGAAGCATTAATGGAAAATGTATTAGGAGGCAGATGATTAATATCGCTACTAATTCCCTGTAGGAAATACATACATCGAACACACCAAATGTTCTTTATCCCTTGTTCACATAACTTCATAGATGATTGAAGAGCCTTGAATGTATATTTATTATGCCAAATTGTTATCTGGCATACATCGTAGTTTGAAACAACATTGGTACATGGAAAATAGTTGAATTATGAAGGGGATGAATGTCCAATTTAGTCAAAACAATTGCATGAGGAATTGACTGGTTTTCTTACAAGTTTTTGGATAGCATGAACATGAGAACTCTATCAACCCAATCCAATTTGTTACTATGAACTCCAAGTCCTGAAATATCACAACTATACAATACTATTGGTGACACTAAAGTTTGGAAGATTCAAAGTTTTGCTTTCGCAGGCTCAAATTGGAGCTGGAAACATTGTCTCTCAAGTGTACTAAGTGCAACATAACCTTTGCATAATCTCTCTTTTGCAGTACGGAGCATATTTAATAGAGGTCCTTTGAAAGATGCACCAAAGTAAAGTATAGGAAACCCAGTTCAACCAAACTTCCTTTATAAATGAAATTAGTTCATGTGCTTTTAACTATTTCAACACAACTAAAGAAAAACACAAGAAACTAATGTCATTTAGAAATGAAGTTTGGTTGAAATGGTTTCTCCTATACTTGCTTTGGTGTGCCTTTCAAAGGACCTCCCTTAAATATGCCCTCTGTTGTAGAAGAGAGATTATGCAAAGGTTATGTTGCATTTAGTACACTTGAAAGACAATGTTTCCAGCGCCAATTTGATGATGGCAAAGCAAAATTGTGTATCTTCCAAACTTTGGTTTTACCAATAGTATTGAATTTGTAGTATCAAACGGGATTGTGTTGATAGAGTTCTTATTTCCATGCTATCCAAATTCAGCCAAAATAATCACATGTGGAACTGATTGTTTTGCTCACAAGTTTTTGGATAGCATGGGATAATAACTCTTATCAACTTGATCCCATATAGTAATACAAAGTCTAGATCCCCAAATCTTACAACCATACAATATTGTTGGTGTCACTAAAGTTTGGAATATACACAATTTTGCTTTGGCATCCTTATATTGGTTCTTGAAACGTTGCCTTTCAAGTGTACTGAGTGCAACATACCCCTTGCATAATCTCTCTTTTGCAACATTGAGCATAATTAAAGGTCTTTAGAAAGGCACATTGAGGTAAGTATAGGATGAAAACCCTTAACCAAACTTTCTTTGTAAATGAAATTAGTTTTCTATGCCTTTTTCTTAGTTGTGTTGAAAACCACGATCTTTGTTTTGCTCAAGTTCACATGTAAACCATGAGTAGCACAAAATGAGCTCAAAATGTCAAGATGTCTTTGTAGGCCTACAACAATAAGTGACAAGAAAATACAAATAATAAAATAGTGATGGTTATATCATTAAAAATACAATCATCACATGTATTTCTTGAACTTTCAATGATATCCTCTAATTCATTTATGTAGAGACCAAACAAAATTGGAGAAAGTGAACAACCAAGTTTAACACCAATGGTGGTATTCATCTCTTATGTAAAATCAATATGAGTCAATAAGAGTTTGGACCTCGCCAACCACCTTCTCGTAAAGTGTCATCACAAGAACAACCAAACGTCCTTGAATCTGTAGATCTCAAAGTTGTTGGATTATAAGTTTTCTAGGAATAGTGTCAAATGCTTTCCAAAAATAAACAAAAAAATAATAAACTTTATGTTTGTGTGCTCTCGTTTCTTCGATTATAGCTCTAAGTGTCAATATATGATCTATTGTTCGGTAATTCTGTGTAAAACATGCTTTCCCTGTTGCCAAAGTTTTTTAGGTTAAAAATCTAGAAATCAAACTATCCAACATTGTAGCAAATAACTTATTGGTGTGACCAAACATAATGGTTATATAATTATTTGGATCGTGTTGGTTCACTAATTTAAATATGGGACATATGATATGAGATGCTCGTGTAGGTGGGAATCGATAAGAAGCCACTATATTAAAGAGACAAACAATATGTATTGCGAGGAGAGTTGGACTATGATGAAGAGATTTTGCCCTTAAGTGGTCTATATCAATTGATTTCCTTATAAAAATTGAATGGAAATAAGTTACTCATATTTGGACCATGCTATTAAACATTAGTAATTCATATTTATATTGTGTAATTAATCTTTAACGAGTATAAATTTAATATGCAATTAGTAAAATCTTATGTAAACAAAAAAAAACTTACAATAGTACTTTGCAATTCAACATAATTATACTTAACAAGAATACAATATAATCTTACCTAAAATAATTAGATAAAATTTATAATTCATTTATGAAGTGGTTGTAACAGGGTTTTGAAATGGTAAATGATATGTTCCTCTATTACGTCCTCATCTCTGCAATTGGAGTCGTCCTCGAGAAGTTCGGAGATCCTGTTAAAGTTCCGGTTTCTAGATGCTGAATGGTAGAAGAATTGGGTGTTCATGTCCCCTTCTTTCAGCCAGGTGCATCTGGACTTCTATTTCCAAAAGGTTTCCTCTTTCACGTCTAGATTATGGAAGGAACATAGAAGGTTTTTCTCCATATTGATCAAGTTTTCATCACTCCCATTGGTTGCCATTTATTCCTTTAGGATTCTCAGTTCTTCTTCAATATTATTCTTTTGTATGAAAATATCCCCGAATACCTCTTTATTCTAGACTTTGAGTTTCTCTTTGATTCTTTTGAGTTTTCTGATTAAGATGAAAATGTCCGTTATTTCCATAGGTCCCCCCCACCATTCCTTGATAGCGTTATGGATGTCCGGGTGATGTAACGACATGCTTTCAAATCTGAAGGGGAGTTTCTTGTTTTTAAAAATTTTGTCACCTTCAAATATGATCAGATTGTCTTCTGATCCAATTCTTGGCAGGGAGGAAAGGGAGCTAGAGAAATGTAAGTCCTAGTTGAGGGAGACCAAAACTCTATCGAGTATGATTTTTATAAGATTCTCCCCCTCCCTTCTGTTGGACCAGGTAAATGGATTGCCTCTGAGGTCTATGTCCACAAGCCCAATGTTATTGATGAATTCACAGAAATCCATCATGTTGTCTGTGAAGTTTTGGGTTCCACCTCTCTTTTTCGATGGATTTAAAGATGAATTAAAGTCTCAAGTCACAATCCATTTTCAGTTATTGCATTGCTTTCTAAACATTAACAGTTCGTCCCATAGTTTCTTCTGCCCTGTTCTAGAGTTGGGGGCATAAATGCTAGAAAGAATCCACTCTTCCTTGTCTTTTTCCCTGAACCTAACAGCGAGATGGTGGTGGTTAGAATTTAGAACATCTCCTTTTAGATAGTTGGTGTCCCAGAGGACCGTCAGTCCTCTCGAGGTCCCTGAGGAACTTATGTTGGTGCATTTCGCATGAAATCGGAGTTTATTGTTGCAGTTAAGTGATGTCTCTGACATCTTAGTTTCTTGTAGTGTTATTATTGTAGGGTTATATTTCTTTTTCAAATTCCTGACCAACTTGTGTTTGCTAGGGTGGTTGAGTCCCCTTATGTTCCCTGAGATAAGCTTCATTTTTTGGGCTTTGTGAAATGCCCTTTAAGGGTTTTTTGGCTCCCTTTTGCAATCATTTATTGTTTCTTTTCTCTTTGTTGCTAGGTTTGAAACCCTCCCTGCAGATCTTGGAGCCTTGCCCACATTAGCTTTTTTCCTTCCTCTTCTAGATTTGATGGGTGTCCATTGATCCTCTTCGGGTTTGACACCTGCTTTGATTAAGGGGGAGTTGGAGCATTGGCCTTGTTCTTTGATTCTCTCTTTACCAATCAACGTCTTGGGGATAGGAGAGGTGATGCCACCAATGCTTAGAAACCAACGGGTGGTAACAGAAAGGAGAGTCAATCCAAGGAAATCTAATAGGTGGTTGCGTCTATCTTTTTTGCTGAGTTTGTGTTAATTTTTGATGTCTGACAGGCCGTGGTGGTCTTGTTTCATCTTGTTATGTTTTTTTTTTGTATTTTTCTTGTTGAATGATGGTTTTCAGGGCTTTGTAAAACTTGAGATTAACTATTCAAATGAATAAATAAAAAATATATATGAAGCGGTCATGAAATTGTAGTCTTTTTCATGTGTGAGGTGTAATTGAAAAGGAAGTAATTGAACTTATCTTGAAAAGAAAAATGCTAATTTTAGTAACCATTCAATGATATACAATTAACTTCACACAAACATAAAAGAGAATGATGTGATATAGAATTGAGGATACCAATATGTATCCAAATGGGGTACTAATTTTTACACGATAATATGTTATATGAGGAAATTGACCAATACATCATATGTAAAAAAGAGGTGCAAACTGCATATATTTAAACTTAATAATTGACAAATTGGGCAATATACCCTTAGGTGGATTTATCAATTTTAATGTCGATCGTCTTGGCCAAGCCTAACCAAATCGTAAAGTGTGTTTATTATTCTTAGATTTGGTTGGCATCAACATTGGGAAGCCTACCCAAACCCTAAAGCATCAATATACAAAGGTTGACCTAATAATTAAGACATAGAGGTAGGCCCTAATAAAGTTGAATCCCAAAGGTAACACATGTACCCAATTGGTTTCAATAAGCAATGATCCCAAGGAGAAAGACAACCTGGTACCTTGAAGGTCTAAGTACACCCTAATCTACAATCCCCAAAGAACACACAGAGCCATGATTGGAGGTGCCTGCAAAGGGCTTGACAATGAGAGTTTAAATCAAGACGTAAATATGTACTAACACATCTCAGGTCACTGAGAGAATCTGGAAATGAGTAAACATCACTTCTTAAAAATGAGTGCATAATGAAGACAATACAATCATGTCTCCAATATGATAATGAACAATTGTTGAAGCCAAACCAAACTCTCCAAGGTGCATGGCATTAGCCTTCACATGATGCTCTTTTACTTGAAGATTGTGTGTAGCAAAGATCACCATGAAGAGAAAGATGAAAAAATGGTCTTCCTTTACTAGATCCGAAGACAATCTTTCCACTATTTTTAGCATTGTCCTCTTTTGTGATAGACACTCTCCAATAAATAAGTAAAACACATGAACTTCCACCAAACTCAATCTAAAAGCGTCGCTTTAAACTACTTAAAAAAATTGGCTCCAAGGGAACTCAAAGTATCTTGGTAAATAAAAGTGGATAAAATATAACAATTTTCAAATATATGTTACAAAAATGATATGCTATGGAAATAATAAATCAAGTCAAGATCCACCTTGAACTACCACAACCTATAGTTTTGCAAAAACTAACAAAATATTGGAATCACCAACCAAGCTAAGACCCTAATGATTCGTAGAAGCAATGTCCACAAACTTTGGAGAATGGTATGTTTCTTCATCACCCTCAAGGGAAAACTGATTTGCATCAGCGCTCAAGTTTAGAATGCTCTCAATGAGGGGGCTCGCAAATGGCCCAACATGCTCAATCAACAAGAGTTGAAGATCAATCAATGCCCCAAACAAGCTACATGTATTCTCAATGTGACATATGCCAAAGAAAGGAGAAACACCCACAATAAAGTCCAACTCAAATGGCCTCACATACTCATGAATCAAAGCTAAAGTGAAATATAATGTCTTTCCCAACAATAATTACAACATCAAACTTGGGCATACTCAATCATGAAGCATTCTGCAAAAATAACAAGTGACCAAGTCACAATAGGTATCTACCATAGAAGCACTTCATACGAAAACCTCCATCCAAACAAGCTCATCATCTCACCACTAACCATTGACCACTCATCATGTCCAAGAAATCAAAAGGCCTCAAAGCTTAATAAGTGGCTCACACCAGTGCACAACCACCCATCCAAGTTAATAATTTGTAAGAAGTCAATGGTGGGAATCGAAAGACCACCTATTGAGAAAACCAATACATGCAATATCCTAAAAACAATGCATAGTATCTCAAAGACTTTAACATAAATTGGTTTATATTATTCATCAATAGATACTCCACAAGCCTTTCCTCCCAACAAGAACTTTGTATCCTTCTCTCAAAATCTGAAATTGTGCCAATTGATCATGGTAACAATAAAAAAGAAATCCATATTGGAAAGATCTCAAGATATTTTTAAAACTCACAAAACCATGAAAAGTTTGAGGAGATTTCTAAAAAGTGGTAGTAAATACAATGTTGGTATGTCCAACTTATGACCTCCAAAAGATCAATTATCCAAATCAATTTCTCCCCATAATAATTAATTCAAAAAACTAATCATTTAAAAAATTTGGAGGGAAAGTGTCTAGATGCACCACTTGGCCCAATTTGATTTAGTAATCTATAGTCATACACCATCTTTGACCTAGTGCACTCTGATTTGCTAATTGTTTTGAGTATACTTGCTAAATAGACAAGGATATGGATGTGTTTGTGCATGCATATTTTTATATGTACATGTTTATATTGAATTATTATATATTACATATACACATGCAAACAAAAACACATACGTGTGTGTGTGTGTGTGTGTGTGCGCGTGTGTGTTTGTGCGCACATACACTAAACCAATAAAAAATCATCATGTCATACTTGGATAGACTCACTAGTTTAAGGATAAAATCAATAGAATGGGGTTAACCAAGTTTGAATCTATGACCTCCACAACAAGAGTGGCTTAGCCATTGTTGCATCATGTGAACATCCTTTAAACAAGAGTGGTCACTCTTAGTGTTAGTAGCTTCTCTAGTTTCAAAATAGGTTGTTGGTGCCACTCAAGCAATGCCTCCCTATTGGCTTCTTTAGAGCTTCTCTTTGATCTTGAATAAAGAGTCAATTTCACTTGCAAACACCATGAAGGTGCTGTCAACATGTCACTAGAGAATTGCCTCCACTGGAGACCATTAATGTATTAGTGTAGTTCCACTCACTTCTATTACCAATCATGTCAGATTTACCACACTCATGCTTGATGAAAAACTTTAGCATGAAAAAAGAATAAAAATAAAATTAATCTAGACTATCTAGTGTTAAAATTAAACCAAAATCTTATTGTGTTTATGAGGGGTTGACATATTATTTTGTGAACAGAAAAAATACAATTTTTAACATGCATGACATAGTGCCTCTTCCATATGAGGGGAGGTTTCCTTTATTCAACCTATTTACAAAATGTAAAATAAATTGTACAATATGTATATTTTCACAACAATCATTTGGATTTTTCAATATTTGAGAATATTTGGAACGAAATGATAGAAAAGGAAAAGAAATGCATTGATTTTTAAGTAAACTCATATCTCAACATATTGAAGTGCATGGAAATAGATGATATAATTCTGACTATTCACCACCTATAAATGTTCATGAATGTATGTAATAAAGGAGAATTTAGTAAAATATCAAATAATGAGAAAGGAAGTTTATATAAAATGAACAAAATTCAAAGCTCCATATTCATTATCCCTTCAAGAGCATAATTTATTTACATGCATCATAAAACCAATTTTTTTTTAAATGTCAAAGAGACCTTTGTCCTACTCTACTACATCTATTTATAATGTATTTCAAGTGTTAAAGTGGTTAAAAACATACTAACCACACCACAACCAACTCTCAATTTTTTTTGAAATGAACATTACAAATCAATGATATTTTAAAATACGACAAACATTGACCCCACTTTATGAAGTGGCCATCATATATGATGAGTCATCCCTAGGAGAATCTCCCCATTCTTCCATGGTCAAATCTTTTTTTTTTTTTTTTTTTTGACTCATTCAATCTTTAGAACATGGACCTTTTAATAGCATCGTTGACAACATCCACATATGGAGTATCATCATAACTAGACCAAGTATCCCTAGTGTACAAAAGCTTCACATTTTTTTCTTCAAATATTCCTCTTTATCTTTCCTAGATTTTGAAATATATCATTGCACCGTGTACCTTGATCAAGACATTAATTGCATATTTACTAAAATTAGGAGACTCGACCTTCTTTCCTTTCATGATACACAATGAATATTTTCAGTGAATTCTTTAAAATTTGACACAATTTCTATATTTTAACTTGATATCTTCAAATGTATCAATTTTTTATTGCAGTACCTCAACTGAAAAACTACGTCATACTGTTCATAATACAAATCACCACTTGCTCCTTTGGAAATCTCTTGAATAGCCAATAACTCAAGATTTATGTCTGACATTTATTTAGGATTATAAATGAGACATCCCCTCATGACAATTTCCTCGTTGAATTTGTTTTGTATGTGTCTTGTCTTCTCGTGCTCATGAGACAACTTTTGTAAATTGTTGAGAGGTTCATTAATTCCATGCAAACCACATAAAGTCAATTCTTCAATCCAAGACTTTATAACTTTTCCATATCTCACTACCTCACTAACCTATGGAAAAACATCCAATTCAAAAATTCATTGGAGAGATTTTTGAGGTTTTGTATCAATAGGGTAAAAAATATGTTGAATATAAGCTCCAAGCTTATTAAACTAATATTTCAAATTTTATTTCAAGCCTCCATCTCTTTCCAACTTGTTCATTGTAGATTCCATGATGGTAATAATTTTTTGAATACGATACTAATGATTGGGCTTACAAAGCTCAACATGTTGTATTGCATAATATGATGTCAACATAACCTCTTTATTATTATCAATTGAAGGCATAGTTACTTTTACATATATCTGATCACGTTCATCCAATCATATGAAACTCTACGCTTTTAATATCTTTGTTTGCTTTGAATCAATCAAGGATGAAATTGTACTAAAATTTGGTGATATGGCCTTACAAATCCCCTTTTTACAACCAACCATTTTCTCAACACATTGTGAAGGACTGAGAGAAGGATGTTGGGTCAAAATGGACAAGTTTATAGGATAAGATTGACATGGTGGAATGCAAGGAGCTCGAGTGATGTATGACTAAAGGGGTTAGTTTGAAATTTGAGGGGTATCTTTGGGGAAAAAATTGATCAACTTACTTCTTGAGGAAGTCATAGACATTTGGACATGTGGGGGGTCTAGTTGTGACATGCCTAAGTTTGAAAATTATTTTTGGGAAGTGTTTCTAATGAAGACAATGTAGTCAAATATACCACCATCCACATTAATAGACTAGTCACTGAGAGAACAAGGACTTAAATATTGTGATGGTTGAGAAAAATTGTAAGGTGGAAGAAGAGGAACAATTTGGATTCTTTTGGCTCTGATTGAGTCTCCACTACATGGTGTATTGATTTATTTATCTTGTGAGGATCATCTTCATCATCCCCTCCTAATCTCATAGTATTCCTAGAAACATTTACGGATGCATGTGAAGAAACACCCACTCTTTACCTCATGGAGCTTCACTAGCTTAAAGTACAATGAGTCATGTTGATTAATATTATTATTATTTCTTAGTGGGTTCATTTATTATTCTTTTTAACTACAAAATGGTCCTATCAACTACACCTTTAGTCATCATAGAGATGGGAGTATATTCAATTTTTTACCATGCCACTAAAGGAAATGGTTCCAAGAAAACATTATTTTTCAAGTAACTAGGGGATTCAATATTACCTTTAGTATATATGTCACTCAACTTGGTACTATAGCAATAGAAAATTATTTGATATGTTCAAGGTACATATGACAATAGTCCTTTCATCAAAATTTTCCAAAAAGTCATTAAAATATTTGACATGCATATGGGTATTTCCAAGTTCTACGTACAACTTAAACTTTTCCAAGGCCATCATATGACAACATTTCCCAGAAGTCCTGAGATTGTAGAATGGAATCTTGTTCTTCAAATTATTTTCACATGCGAGATTATTATAAGCATATTTAATAGTATGGGTAAGGAACTAAACTCTCATCTTGTGTATCTTGGCCAACACTTGATGTACATGGATTAATCAACAATTTGTTTTTGCACTAAAATAATGTAGATGAATTTATGCATTCATGTGTGAAGTTTGTTGGCCTTTGAGTTGCCACCAATCTAGTTGAGGAGCATAATAATATCACCTAAAAAGTCTAAAAATTCACTTCACAACAAAATCTTGTGTATTTTGGTGCGGATGTTTTAATCAATGTTGTTTAATTGTGCTCATACACTTTCAAGCTTTGGTCCCAAAACTCATGTCTTTAGTTAAAAAATTATTCATCCAAGAAATCATCAATATAATATGTACCCATATGAGAAATAACCTCCTCAATAGTTTTGTTTATCGTCTTCCGTTTGGAACACCAACTATACTTTGAATTGTAGATGGATATCTGATTACTTTTCCACTATATGCTCCCTTTACTCTTCTTGAGATTAGATCTTAAGTACTCTAAATCAACATGGTTGACATATGTATCCATGATATCTTTGAATCACAAGGGAAAGTCCTTTGAACTTATACCTCACGGGGGGAGGGAGTAGATTTAATTCTCATGAACTTACGAGTTCTCGTGCGAGTAATGGAGTGGTATGAGTGTTGAGAATAAATGAAAGATCGAGGTGGATAAATAATAATGAATGGGTTGAAAAATACAAGGGATGGTTTAAATATCATTATTGGTATTTATGATAGTTTATTTACACTAATGATGCAAAATGTGTGTGGGAGCATTATTGTTTTTTTTGTATTTTAACTCTTTTTATTTATTAGAGTGGCATTGGAGGGAGGGATGAATGGTTTATATATATATATTTATAAGGTAAAATTAGCAGGTTTTACAAGGACTTGCAACCTGAGTTTAAACAGAAGTAGAATAAAATGAAGTAAGCCCCAAGGGATGAGAAACATAGTACGATAGAGCAAAAACAGCTAGCTGAATACCATAGCAAAAGACAAAATAGAATAAGACAAATAAATAAATTGCTCAGGGAGGATTGTATCCTTCGTGAATGCCTTTCTGGCGTCCTTGTCCTCCGCCTTATCCATCAGCCTGTTCCTGGTTATCTTTGCTCGAGTCCTGTTACTTGGTCCTTCCATGACATCCTTCAGCATAATCATTCTTGGCTTCTTCTGAGGCAACTCCACTA
Organism: Torreya grandis; assembly: GCA_037957365.1. NCBI lineage: Eukaryota > Viridiplantae > Streptophyta > Pinopsida > Cupressales > Taxaceae > Torreya > Torreya grandis. The sequence goes on from JARHVA010001236.1 coordinate 3,387,834, forward strand.
TTTTTTTGAGGGGTGGTTTGAAAGCAAGTTTTGGAGTATGGGGCTCTATTGACTTAACAACCTATTTTCGGCTAGGAACCTCAGCCCTAATGTGTTATGAAAGGGTTTGTAGCATTTTGGTGGCTTCCTTATTTATGGAGTTCCATTTCTTTATTAGGCTGAGCAGACCAAGTCTAGCTTCGTGAAGTTTGATTTTGAAACCCTTCAACAGTGTTTTGTTCTTCCTAATAGCCTCAGACAAGGGAGCCTTTCTTTTTTTAGAAGAGTTCGCAACATTCCCTTCCTAAAAAACAATGGGTTTTGGTCTGTTTATTGAAAGCTGAAGAGAGAATTCCCCCGTGGTGATCTTGGAAAAGGGGCTTGTGGGGGAAGGGCTAGGTAGAGGATGGTGAAATTCCATGGTTGGGTCTTCCTCGGGGGAGTACTCTGTAGAAGACCCTCCCATCAGGGCATCTTTCTCGCACAGGGTCTCTCCATGCTTGACAAGCAAGAAAATAAGGCCTTGATGGATGATAGCGTTTGCTTCATTGATTTGAAAGGTGAGGGTTGTGCTTTCAATATTGATATTTATGATAGTTTATTTACATTAATGATGCAAAGTGCATGTGCGAGCATTATTGTTTTTTTTGCATTTTTAACTCTCTTTGTTTATTTGTGGTGTTAGAGGGCCTATATTGCTACTTGGGAAAATAGTAGAAAATGTTTTAAGTGTCTGCTAGGCTAGTCAGATAACACACAATTTTAAAATGAAATGGGGAAGGCAAATGATGAGGGACATCTTTACCAAAGTGAAAGATGGGAAGACAAGTCTGCAACCTCCTCCCAGCCCATGAAAATGAACATAAAATTTCTTTTCTTTGGAATGAAGTGGAGAGAGAGTGAGACTTGGGAATGATCAAGGATTTTGGAAAGGATGGTAACCAAAGTCCATCAATTTCACTCTGTTAATGAAAATTGAAAGAATCCATTTTTTATTTGTAATGTAGGAGAGAAAGTGAGACTTGGACATGATCTAGGACTTTAGAATATAAAATAGTGAAAGTTTGCCATGTCTGCTTAGCCTTTCGAGTCTACCATCAAATGAGAGGGAAAATGACAAACTAAGAACTTGAAAATGACAAAAATGGAGTGATACAATCCCAACAACCTATAAAGTATTTACAACACATGAGAAAAATACTTGATAAGAGACTCACCATTTTTTCATAGAATTCATCATTTATCCATAAAATTCACCATTTTTTCATAAAATTTTAGTAGTACCCTCAAAATTTCTGATATAAATTTTGAGGTAATAGGGGTTAAATGACCAACCTATAAAAAGTGTAAAACAATATTAAATTTTCTTGTAGAATCCAAATATGCAACAAAATTTGAAAAAATATGCCATTTTCTCATGATATATGAGAGTTGTGGAAAACCTTCAACCAAAAAAGTTTGGAGTGAAAACATATATTCAAAATACCATTCACATCATAAGGCTTTGAAAACTCATTCAAAGAGTGGTCAAAATACCATTCACATCAAAAGGCTTTGAAAAATCATTCAAAGAGTGGTCAAAACCGTTGTGATTGAAAAATCAAGTGGATGAAAAAGTGACTACAAAAAATTTAGGATCACATTCAAACACTAGATCTAAGCTCGAGAAAGGAGACAAAGTCATTCCTTCTTTGAGGAGTGTTTATATGCCCAGAAAGGGGTCTCTATTATATTATATTATAAATAAGTAAAGGTAGAAGTCCTTTTTGTAAGTTACACTCAAGGACAACATGCAATAAATTAAATGAATGTGATAATATGTAATAAAATATGCAAGTAAATGTAAGGAAATATCAATAAGTCAGAATATATGAATTAAATAATCAAACTACAATATATACATAACATAAAATAAAATTGGAAGGGGATACTTACTTGGGGTTGACATGTTATCACATTAACCCCCACTCCCTGCCGCACCCCCGCCCCCCTGGCTTGAACACTCTTATTGAGAGAGACATGTAGGATTCAAGAAGGATAGAGAAAAACATAATATACCACAATAGGGGACTTCTAAGACTGAATGTTCCTATTTATATGTGAATTCCTTATTTTTTAAAATTGAAGATCAATAGTGTGACTTATTTTACTTTGGTGAAGGCCATTTACACTAGAATCCTTTAAATGTCCATAGAAGTATTTTTCATATTTTTGAGATTAGAGAAGAGGATAATGTGATGATGTTTCAGAAATGAACAAAACCTATATACAAATACCAAATATTAATTCACAACTCTAAATAGTTGATGCCACCATCTATGAATGGTGTAGTCATATTTTATTAAGGAATTTTCAACTACACGATGTCATTGATCATTCAAACATGACACATGAGTTGTGGTCAATGGAATCAATTTACATTGGTCAATGGTGTCATAGAGAACTAAATGGGAAAAACCGATTTATGGGGCCAAGGAGGAGCTAGAGGAAAGACTGGAGGTAGTAATGAAGTAGAAAGGAAGGAATAATGTGAGAAAATAGGGGGAATAATGAGTCACATAAACAAGGATCTATGACACTTTTATCAATATTAATACTCAAGACAACCCACTCCAATTGAATTTTGAGAGGTTAATACTCTAATAAGAATCTAGAAAATAAAAATTGGAGTGTATAATCATCATGCAATGTAATGAGGGATGGATCCTCAAGAAAACACATGCCAAAAATGAATGAAATAATGAGGTAAGTGGAGAAATATAAGAGTATACATATGCCATCGTATGGTTCATCATATGTCGGACAATGCAATGGAGGATATTGCATTGTGAAAGAATATGCCAAGAATGACCACAATAAATGAGATAATTAAACATATATATATATATATATATATATATATATATATATATATATATATATATATATATATATATATATATATATATATATATATATATATATATATATATATATATATATATTAATATATATATACCTTACTCGCTAATGTAGTGTATTCATCATGTTGAAGTTTAATCTTGGTTAAAAGCTATGGTGCTCAGTCAGGTTCATAACAATGGTACTTTAAAGGAAGAGAAGGAATTTTACCAACCCACAAAATATGAAATACATTTTTTCTTCTTAAAAGTATATAGTTTCAAAATAAGTAAAAATGAAATAGGTCTAATAATATCATACATTTTTGAGTTGTAATAAGAAGATAATCATTCCATGGGCTATAATATAATTTTTAGCATTTAACATACAATTATTTAACACAAGGATAAAATCAAATCTATTATGGTTTCCCATCAAAATTATTCCAGGATACTTATAGAAATATTCATGGAGTAAGATCCACACCCTCATCTTGTATTAGGTGTAAAAAACCTATATAAACATTATTTTCAAAGAAAAGATAAACTTGTTGTAATCCCCTTTATAAGGATACATGCCATAAAGTGTAACACTATACTAACCACATTTCCAATCATAATATTTTTGTAGACACTCAATTTTGGCCACTTTCATGCTTAATTTGGGATTCAGTTCAATTCCTAGCACACGATGTAATTTAAGCCTAAAAATCACTTGAATACCCAAATTCATTCATGCAAGGGATTTAATTGCTTAGAAACATGGTGATGCTTGCTTATTTGGGCTATTACCTGTATGCACCATTAACCTAATTTGGTTTTAACCCTAGTCAAATTACAACCTTGTAATTTGATGTTCTTGGCTTGTCGAGCTATTAATGCAAAACATTTAAAACAATTGCGAAAAGCCAAAAATTACTAAGCAAGATTAATTAAAAAAAGACTCAATTAACTTGTCTAAGTAAATACTCCAAGTTGAATTAGTGAATTTTTTTTATAAAAAAAGAAAATTTAGCTAAATTTAAAGTCAAAAGAGCTAAGCAAGTGATTTATTAATTCGTAAAATTTCAAAAAGGTGAGTCACAACTTCACAAATATGTAAAGTGAGTTGTCATGACTAATATCTAAAAATGAGTTTCGAAGACTTCATGAATGCTTTGACCTAACCCAGAGTTAATCTGACTCAACCTAGGTTATTTTAGACTCAACTAAAGTTAGAACTAAACCTAACCTCCTAAGGATTAGAGTTAGTTTTGAGACCTATAAATATGAGTGCCCTCACTCTACCCAAACAAGTTTTTGTGTGTAAGGTTATTCTACAGGAATGCCTTCAATAAGCAATTAAAAGTAATGTTATAATCCCATTTAATTCCAAGCTTCACACCAAGCCAAGATGAAGTAAAGCAAAGCTACAAGTGACTATTGGAGAAGTGCTTCTAACATGGAGAAACATTGACAAGAGTCTCTAATGTCATAGACTGAGCATGAACATACTTATGCCAACACATGAACATCAATTTTGACAAGGTAAAATTTGTGTGTGTTTTTATCTCTATTTTGTGATCTTGTTCATTATGTTAAGCTCCCCCTAGTTCTTAGGTAAGAGTGTTTAGTTTCATTGTATTGTTATACATAGATTTTTATTATCTTCACTAATAAGGAACTAATCAACATTTATGTGCTCTTCGGACTCCTAAGATACACAATGGTATGCCCGATGGGACAAAGCATTCCATATGGCCAAGAAGAATGATATGGAACCTTTAGTTTTCTTAAAAAGAGCATTTAATTCTTTAGGTTTATAGTTTTGTGCTTGAAAATCCTATCATTATGTTTTGTTTGTAATCGGTGACTTCGCCTTGTGTAACGACAACTTTGTCATTCCTGTCCTCTATATACAATCTTTATTTGTGCATAAATGATGAATTCAACCCATGTAATGGCAACTTCAACAAGGAAAAAAAAATAGTGATCTTGATAAACAATGAGTTCAATAGGTAAAATTGCAAATGATTTCAGCAAATTCACCTAATTTTAGCTTGTATTTAATGATTTTGCCAGGTATAATCAGTGACTTTACCCTGTTTAATGACGACTTTGATAAAATCTAGTTTCTATCTGTGTGTGTTCTATAGATAAAATAGTAGCCTCACTGAAAATGCTAGCTTCACTCTGTTGTAGAAATGATGACTTCACTCTATGTTTTCAAAAACTTGAGATCTAAAAATGGAATTTTGTTTGTTGATTTTTTTTGTCCTAAAGACAAGAGAACCTCTTAACATTTTTGTAGGAATCAAGGTGGAGAAAGAGGGGCCTAGACACTTCTAAATCTCACATACACTTTCGTTTTAGTGCTTAAAATTAACCTAACAAAACTTTTCTTTTAACATTTCAATTTTAAAAGAACAAACAAGGCTAAGGGGTCAAATTTTCATTTATATTTGAGTTATTGATTTTAAAAAGAACATCCATTTTATTTTAGATCTCTTAAGAGCTTTTCTATTTTTGTTTGTTCTTTGTTATTAGCTAGTTTCAAAGTTCCTAGATTAAATTATTTGTTTATGACAAAACCAAAAACTTTGCGTGCGTGCTCTCCCTTCATCCCCTACAAGGAACTCGGGTGACCAAACTTGCTTTGTTTATTGCCTTGTTTGTTTAGCTTAGAATGAAAAGAATGTCATGAACTCTCTCTCTAAGCTTCAAATGACTTGTGTAACCAAGAAATGACCTCTAAAGTCTTTCCATTTTCCATTTGTTTTTTTTCTTTCATTTGGCTTGTGGATGGGAGTTCATCACCTCCTCACAAGTTCTTTAGGGGTGCGTTGATATAAATTTTTATCTCCTAGCATCATACCAATCTCACTCCATGGTGGGGTGTATAAATTGGGCACATAATACTAGGATTGCTTGGCGTTGAGTGGTTAGCCTTCCAATCCTAATGAAAACTCAGGTTAGTTTATGTTAAAAATTAGGCTTCACGAAGCAGTAATAGCTGAAGTCATTGTGCAAAGGAATAGACCTTTGAATATTAAGTTAGCGAGTTTTAACCCAATTAACGTGATGTGCTCTTGTGTTAGTTGCACTTGGGACCACTTAGTAGGTTTTACAACTTATAGATTTTAGTCAACCCCAATTGATGCAGAATATCTTACCAAATGCCGAGTGCTCCTCACTCTAAGTTCGTGCCATGTACCAATATTTGAGAGATAAAATGGGGCTTAAAAACTTTACCTACACCTATTCTTTGATTTTTAGATTAACACTTAATTCCTTTCGAGCATTGGTATATCGTTGGAAACATTGGCACAAGCTACACACCCCTTGTTAGTTTTAGGGATAGGACGATCCATTAATGTTATTTTTATTTTCTTTTTTTACATATGGGTTTGGTCTAAAATTTATTGTTTGTTTGTCAAATCAAAATGAGTCATAACCAATCATGTATTTTCATATCACTTTGGCCTAAGAGGTGTTACTTTGACCATTTTGTTTCACACATTTTCCTTGGATTTTATTCCAAAACTATTTGTTATACAACTTTTTTAATAGGGCATTGTTACGCTGCTGATTTTGTTTCAAATATTTGCCTTATATTTTATTCCAAAATCATTTTTTATACCACTTGTTTATTGTGGTTTTGCTACGTTGCCGATTTTGTTTCAAACATTTGCCTTGGATTTTATTCCAAAACCATTTGTTATACCACTTGTTTATGGGGCATGGTTATGCTACCAATTTTGTTTTAAATATTTGCCTTGGATTTTATTCCAAAACCATTTGTTTGATAGGGCATTATTACATTGTTGATTTTGTTTGAAACATTTGCCTTGGATTTTATTCCAATTTTTTTTTTAATACCACTTGTTCAAGGGCTTTGTCACATTGCCGATTTTGTTTCAAACATTTTCCTTGGATTTTATTCCAAAACCATTTGTTATACCACTTGTTTAATGGGGTGTTGTTATGCTTATTATTGTGTTTCAAACACTTGCATTAGAGTTTATTCTAAAAACCTTTATTTATACCTCTTGTTTGAAGGAACATTGTTATGTTAGCCATTTTATTCTAAAATTACTTGCCTTGTTTGAAACCAAGTTGAAACCATTTTTATGCCTTTTTTCCAATGGTGTTGTTATGCTTCTCATTTGAACCCAGACCTGTATTTATTTAAAAATCCAAGTCTTTCAAAAATCTCATTCATTTTTCGAAGTTCAGATCTAAAACAATTGGTTTACGCTTGATTCTTGTCTACAACTTGGGCTTGAGTGGTTTAACTTTTTGTCTTTAGATTGTGCAACTTGGATGGTTTTTTTAGTTTGATTTGCAAAGACCTTTGCCTAGAGACCAAGTGTGTCATTTGTTTGAAATTATGATTTTTAGACTTGAGAGTTTGTTTTCTAATGCCTAACCCAAGTTTGTTTGTGTCAAGATTTATTTTGCATGCCTTGACCGAGTTTGTTTTCAAGTGCCTAGCCCATGTTTATTTTCAAGACTAATTTCACTTTGCTTAGACCAAGTTTGTTTCCATGTCTAAATTGACCACATTCAAAGTTATGACTTTTCCAAACATTAAGTATTTCAACCAATTTGTATCATTATGCCAAATCAGAGTTTTTTTTTGAACCCACATTCCAATCCAATCAGGGTCATTTTTGCCTCCTTTTAGACCATGCCAGCCAAGTTCCAATCCAACCTAGACCTATACTAAGTCCATTTCATAACCAAGACAAATTTCAAGACCATTTTCATAGACCAAGACTGCCTTCTTTGTGCTAATTTCCAAACCCAATGATGTCGATTATCATATGACAATATTGCCCTTCTTTGATCTAATCAAAATACCAAGTTCACCCTTTCAGTGATAATATTACCCTATCCCCTACTTATGTCGGTAATCCTCCTTTGGCCTACGTTAACAACCAAGCTCCACAGTGCCCAAGGATTACCATTCTAGGCCCTACCCCTTTGGCCTGCATTAACAACAAAGCTTCATAGTACCCAATGATTACCATTCCAAGGCCTCTTCCTTTGACCTGTGTTAACAACTAAACTCCACAACACCCAAGGATCACCATTCCAGACCCTCCTTCTTTGATCTATATTAGAAACCAAGTTGATAAGAACTTGATATTCAAAATATGCAGAAATACCCTTAAGGTAGGGAAACACCATATAATACTCTTTTAGGAAGGAATAACTCCACAATGTCTCTTCGAGGGGACAACCTCCAATATCCTCTTTCAATAGAAGACTCAATGCTTACTTGATATCTTTACCATGATAATCATCTCTTATATATATACATCTATCTAACCCATGGATGTGTAACCTCCTAATCCCAATGTAGGTCAACCATTATCCAATGTACTACTTCCACAAGTTACTCTATTATCCTAATATATTGTACCCGTATAACTAAGAGGATGTGTGCCACATGTTAGCATCTCCATCAACCCATATACATCAATATATCATATCCCTAAGTACATAGCATTACTTCCCTCTTTGACATGTTTCATCCCCGAAACATAAGAAGAAACCAAATAATGAGTGTGCTTCAAATCATTGTACACTTGTCTCCAATCTTGATCATCTAACCATCCATATGTGATCTTGGCAGGTGATATCTCTCCAAGCTTGTGTCCAAAATTTGTTGTGCTCCTCTGATTTCATTCATGATCATAATTATACTGCTTTGGTGTCCAAGCATAATTATTTCTCTTTTTATTCCATGTACCATATTCCGTTGCGCTTCTCTGATTCCAACCATGACCATAGTAGGTATTCTTCCATGCATAGTCATAGTGATTTTCCCATTCATTCCATGTGCCATAGTATTTTTTCTTTGGATTCCATGCATATCCAAAATGATTGGAAATTTGATTTCCTGTATAGACAAAATGATTGTTGTTATGACACTTCCTCACCTGGTTCCATGATTGTTTTCTCTCATGATGATGTGGGTGTCTATATACCTCAACCTTTTCCAATACTTTGACATTATCCACCTTTACTTCTACCTCTTCTATCTTTTCCTTCTTTGTCTCTTGAGTAGATGAAGTGTTCATTTATAGTGTGTCTTTATCTATATCATCTAAATCTTTATCATGATCTTTCTCACTTGTTTTAATCTCATCCTCATGATCTACTTGGATTGTTATTGGTGCCTTTTTCAGTATGATATCTTGTAAAGTGATCTTTTTCTTATACCAAAACTTCATGAACTTTTTCTGAACATTAATATTCATTGTTCCCAAAGTCTCTAACCATGGATATCCAAGAACTATATCCACATCATCCATATCCAAAGTATAAAAAGCTGAATGCAAAACATATTTTTCCATAATGAGCTTTAGATCTTCAAACATTGAAATATTCTTACCATCTACTTGAACCTCTTTGATATTCTTTGCTTGAACATGTAGATGCTTGGACACATTCATGTTGATGAAGTTATACTTACTGGTAGGGTTTATAGACACAATAACCCTTTTCTTTTGAATGCATCCATGAAATTGAAAAATTGACTCAGATTTTTTTGGATCCAAATAATTCAAAACTTTATCATCCAATTCTTCTTCTTCTTCTTCTTCTACTGCTTCTTCTTTTTCTACTTCTTTTTTTATAGCCCAACAATTTAAAAATTTCTGTTCCATTTCTTTCCATGAAGAAAACCTTTCTGTACAGCCCAATTGATCAAACTAATGTAGTGCAGGCCCAGACAAAAAATGAAGTAATCGTCTTTGCCCAAAAGTTTTTGTAAAATGATTCTCCAAAAGGAGCCACCATTCTCTAGCATCAATATCATCTTCTCCTAAAAATGTTAGCAACTCCATGATCCACAAAAAAAATTAAGGTTCATGAAACCTTAAAATGTCAAAATTGATCCATAAAATCGCAACAAATCACTTCAAACAACTCAAAAAATTCTAAAATTTTCACTGTGCTTCTCTTATATCTGCTTACATCTCCAGTAAAAATTTTGAATAAAAATTCCTTATATTTTGGAAGATATAGTGAAATTATTATAAACCCAAAAATAACAATAACTCCCTCAAAATGAATCAAAAAATCTCTATTTTTTTACTGTGACTTATTTGAAATATTATCCATATCCAGTAAAAAATTTGTGAAAAAATTCACAACCAATCAAAAGTTATTGATGATTAAAAAACTAGGGTTTCGCTCCACAAATTGCCCAAATTGAAGCTTTGATACCACTTGATATTCAAAATATGCAGAAATACCCTTAAGGTAGGGAAACACCATATAATACTCCTTTACGAAGGAATAACTCCACAATGTCTCTTCGAGGGGACAACCTCCAATATCCTCTTACAATAGAAGACTCAATGCTTACTTGATATTTTTACCATGATAATCATCTCCTATATATATACATCTATCTAACCCATGGATGGGTAACCTCCTAATCCCAATGTAGGCCGACCAGTACCCAATGTACTACTTCTACAAGTTACTCTATTATCCTAATATATTGTACCCATATAACTAACTAAAGGGATGTGTGCCACATGTCAGCATCTCCATCAACCCATATACATCAATATATCATATCCCTAGGTACATAGCACAAGTTCCACAACACCCAATGATTACCATTCCAAGCCCTCCTCTTTTGGTCTGCATTAGCCACCAAACTCTATAACACCCAAAGATTAACATAGGTTGTTGTAGGCTTTGTTGAGCCCATCTTAAATGAACATATTTACAAAGAGGTCATTATTGAACCATAGGTCATTCTTCATCTATTTTCAAAATTCCCCCACTTTAAAACATTCAAGTTAGTCTTCAAGCCATAATAGAGCCAATCATTACCTCCCTAGGAGCTATCATTTAAAGACTAGAAAGTGTCCAAATCTGAGATTTTTCAACCAAGCGTAAGCCAAGGCCAAGAGAACTAACCAATCCATGATGTTTTTTTCGAAACACCTATTTGTGACGAGTTAACCTATGTTAAATCACCCTTTGACCATTTTTCTTAAACTATATTTCTTGGTTGCTGTAGGCATGAGCCTATTTTTGAAAAGCACATTGTTCAACCCTAGGTCATTACTTGTCCAACACCAAACATTTAACATAACATCTTTACCGCTACACCAGAAGAAGAATCAATATTAAATTTAGGTTCTATTTTTAAACCAATATTAGATTTAGCATCAGAAGCAGAATCAACATCAGTCTCAATATCAGATTCAGAGTCATTTGAGTTAGCCTCAACTTCAAAATCAAAATACATTTGAGGCTATAACAACATTGCTTACACATATCTTGTAGATCAATTTGAATACATTTGTGATCCTTCCATAGTTTTTGAAGATGATTACTTCAGCATCAAGATAATTTCTCCTAGTATCTTCTACGAGGATTGTGTTACCTCTCACCATTCTATTCCTATTCCATCTTCCATTAACACCAACCAACCTAGCCATTATATTGACATTCCACTTCTCACAAGTGTCAATTGGGACCGAGATAATCTCATATTGTTTAACTGCATCCATGGTGACATATCAGTTACAAAATTTTAGAGGGACCAAGACCACATTCATGTAGAAGAATAACAATCTTCTAGTGAAACCTTTTCAGAGGCACTAGGGGGAAATCAAAGTCCAAACTCAACATCTTCTAGTGAAACCTTGTTTGAGGTGCTAAAAGACAATCAAAGTCAAATGTAAACATTCCTTAGTGAAACTTTCTCGGAAGTGCTATGGGACAATCAAGACAACTTTATTGGTGAAAACCTCTTTGAAGTGCCAATAGCTAAGCACAACAATTATTCATTTCTTGATGAAGATATTAGTGAACATAACATCAATACAACTTCTATTATACAACATAATCAGATGACAACATCTCTTAGGACCTAATAATAAAAAAAATGGTGGTCTTATCTTGTCTAGAAGTTTGGAAGAAACATAATCAATGACCAATGAAGATCACAACAACATTATTGGAGTCCAAATTAGCAATATGTTCTTGATAGAGAAACTATTTAGAAGTGGTGTGGAATAGTAATTTACATAATTGACTTTTGTAGATGTATTATATGTTAATCAAGACTTGGATCTCCGCATTAGTAAGAACAACAAAATCACACCTTACATTGCCATCATTCCATTTGCCTTGCCCTTGGCCATTATTTCATACCTTTCTATTTGCCTTGCCCTTGGTCGTTATTTCATACCTTTCCATTTGCCTTACTTTGCCTTGCCATTTACCTTGCCATTTACCTTTCCCTTTGCCTCACCTTACCATCCTTTCATACCTTACCATAATATTGAACTAACTTGAGATCTTTCAAGACTATGTAGGCAACACTCAATTTATGTTGAGGTCAGTTCAGTCACCCCTTTGCCATGCTCTCACCATTTTGTGAGCATTCCTAAGTCATACACTCTCATAATTTTATGAGTTAGACCATGTTTTATCTTATGTTTCTTGATTAAGTTGAGATGCAAAAAATACAAAAATATTAAAAACAATTACATACATTCTCTACTTTAAATCAGAACTATAGTGACTTGAGGTCCATTTGGACTATGTAGGCAACACTCAATATTTTTTGAGGTCAACTCAACCATCCTTGTTTTAACTCTCTCACCATTTTTAGAGAAATTTTTATTTGAATGCTCTCGCCATTTTATGAACATTTTTATGTTTGAATGCTCTTACCATTTTGTAAGCATTTTTTCATTTGAATTCTCTCATTATTTTGTGAGCAATATTGAACCACACTCTCATCATTTTGTGAGTTAAACTATTTTATATCTTGTAATTATCCATTGAGTTGAGATTCTTATAAAATTATAAAATCATTTTAAATAGTTTGAAAACCCCTAAACATTCAGAAAGATCTAGGAAAATCCTTAAAAAATCACAAAATAATGAAAATTGGTTTAGAATTTCCATGCGAGATATAAAGCTATAAAAAATTATGGATTTTCTTATTTATCTAGCTTCATTTTTAGGCTGCTTGGTCTTTTTTCTTTCATTTATGGGAAAACTACATCGACTTGAGATTTGCATAGATTATATAGACAACACTTGGATACATGGGGTATCTTGGGTTAACTTGACCGTAGCCATTTCATCATTTTTTTTTTATCATTTATCACTAAGACCACTTCTTTTCCTTAAATATTCTATAACCCCTAACTATTTCACAAGTAATTACTTGTCCTTTAGTTTCCTCATCCTTATTGTGCTTCCATACTCTCATCATTTTATGAATAATTTAAGTTTGAATGCTCTCACCATTTTGAGAACAACCCTAATCCACACTTTCACCATTTTGTGAGCAACCTTAGCTAACACTCTCACTATTTTATGAGAAACCATTACCAACACTCTCTCCATTTTGTGAGATCATTCTCATTCCAAACCATAGATGTAGTAAACACTATGAATTACCAATTCAGTTTATTAGTGGATGCTCATCTCTGATCTTTTAGTGTGGTTTTAGCCTAATCCATACTCTCACACTTTCACAATTTATTTGTATTGATGTATTCATGACTGTGTATATCATCCCTTTCTTTTTCTATGCACTCATCATTTTGCGAGACATTTTCATATTCATCTACAAGTCAATCATGTTTTTTATCATCATTTTTCTTCTATCCCATATCATTGAAAAACTACATTTGGTCTGAAGTTCACATTAAACCTAATGTCCATGGAACCATGAAGGTAGTGTCCACTTTATTAGTGTATCTAGAGTCATCTTAGTTACCCCTTCTTATTCCTTTTATTCCTCTCATTTTATTTTTTTGTGTCATTACTCCCTATAGCCTAAGGGCAACTGTTTGCCATCATACCCTTTGTTATTGTTTCCATATAACATAAGGGCAACTTTGTACCATTTTCTCTATGTTATTTTACCTATGTCATTGTTATTTTGCCTAAGATTCACTCTGTCACCAAGAGTAACACCTCTATTACACATGCATAAATAATCTATTTTCTTGTATTCTGTTTGTTACTAACATTGTGAGTTTATAATAGTTTGTGTATTGAACTTATCTTGTCTTGTTTATTTTGTTTGTTTATTATTTTTGTTTGCTTGTATAGTCTGTTTGTGTTTATTTTTATCTATTTTTTTATTTTGTCTGTTTCACTTGTTTGTTTTGTTATTGTTTGTTTGCTTGTTGGTTGGTTTTTATTTACGTTTTTGCCCTTTTATATTTCTTGGTTGTTGTAGGTATTTTACATTTTGTTTACACTTGAGTCTTGATTATTTATATCTTGTATTTAGATTGTGAATATTTGTATTTACTCAGACACTTGGTTTATTTGTTTCATATTTACACTTGAGATTTGATTGTCCATATCTTATTCCTAAGTTGTTTATATTTACATCTAAACTAAATTTCTAGGATTATGGTATATATTTTTATTATAGTTTTTCATAACTGTGATGCATAATATCAAATCAATAGAGACTATCAGATTAATGCAATGGACAATACTTCTCTGAGATCATAACTTGGAATATCCCAAACATCACCCAAATGCAAAGTAATTAAAATACAAATGAATTATAATCCCTTCTAGTTAGGATGTCCATATCCATACTAGTAGGTAGCTAAAATTCATACATATCCTCTATGCTAGTTCACTGTCAATCCGTGATTACGGGTTCATTAGGTGAGCTTTATTGGCCCCATTATGGAAAATAAAATCTATCCCCTGATCCTTGATCAAATCAACTCATTGACCATTCTGGTTGTATCAATGCTAATAAAGATAAGCATATTTGCATTGGTAGGTACAACCAAATCATTCACATTGATCAATTATTATTCTTCTATTCTATCTCTCATTTCATTTCTCCCAAATCCTAAGTAAACTACATTGGCCTGAGGTCTATTTAGATTATGTAGGTAGCGCTTGGATACATGATGTATCAAAGGTCATAATCAAAACCATTATTTATTTCAATCTCTTTCATCTCTTTCATCAATTTATGTATCTTCATGTGCCTAATTGTTTGTGGCTTCTCCAGTCATTAGACCATTGCACCTGCTCATCTTTAATTTATGTGACATGTTATACATTTGAGTTATGCTTGCCAATCCACCCTACTTGGGCATAACCAATTTATCACAATGAAATCTGATCTATTGGAAAAAAATCATTATTCAGTCCAAGTCATCAAAATGATTATAACTACCTTTGGGAAAATTATTATTTCAATCCATCCGCCTTGCTGGGGCACATACCTATGCTACTTATTAAAAATGCCTTTGTGAAAATTAGTGTCTCAACCTCTATTATTGATTATAACCACCTTTGGGCAAATTAATATTTTAATCAACGTGTGCAAGCATCAGCTCAATTGGATTAACTTCATTCATGGGTTAATTTCATTCTTCTTCTTGCTTCTTTTTGAGCTACCATTCATCAATTATATGTGTAGGCCACTCCCTCAAGGGGGAATTATAGGCTTCCTAAACTTTGTTTGGAGCATCATTCCTCAATCATCATATTATTTTTCTTCTCAATGACTTATTTATTATTTGAAAAAATGTTACTATGCCTATGTCTCGCAATACCTTCTCAAACAAGGACAAATTGTAGACACTTAATTTTGGCCACTTTCATGCCTAAACCGAGATTTAATTCAATTTTTAGCACATGACATAATCTAATCCTAGAAATCATCTAAATGCCTAAATTCATCCACATAAATGATTTAATTGCTCAGAAATGTGGGGAAGCTTACTTCTTTAGGGTATTACCCTGTATACACTAATAATCTAGTTCGATTTCAACCCTAGTTAAATTATGACCTAGTAATTTCACATTCTTGTCCTATTAAACTATTAATGCAAAATATTTAAAACAATTAACAAAAGCCAAAAAGTACTAAATAATATTAATTAAAAATCAAATCTTAATTAACTTGTCTAATTAAAGATTCCAATTTGAATTAGTGAATTTTATTTATCAAAAAAATAATTTTTAGTTAGATAAGAAGTTAAAGGAGCTAATAAAATGATTTATTAATTCATAAAATTAAAAAAAGGTGAGTCATAACCTCACAAATATATAAATCAAATTGACATGACTCATAAATATCTGAAAATGAGTTGCTAAGACTTCATGAATGCTTTAACCCAACCCAAAGTTAACCTAACTCAACCTATGCTATTTTAGACTCAACTAAATTTATAACTAAACCTAACCTCCCTAGGGTTAGAGTTAGTTTTGAGACTTATAAATACAAGTGCCCTCATTCTACCCAAATAAGCTTTTGTGTGCAAGGTTATTCTACAAGAATGCCTTCAAGAAGCCATTGAAATTAATGTTATAATGCCCATTTGATTCCAAGATTCACACCAAGCCAAACCAAAGAAAAGGAAAGCCACAAGTGACCATTGGAGAAATTCCACCAACATGGAAAAGCATTGGCAAGAGTCTCTAATGTCATAGACCGAGCACAACCATTCTTATGCTAATGAGTGGACATCAATTTTGACAAGGGAAGTAAAATTCTTATGCATTTTTATCTTTATTTTGTGATCTTGTTCATTATTTTATGCTCCCCTTAGTTCTTAGGAAAGAATGTTTAGTTTCATTTTATTGCTATACATGGATTATTATTATGTTTACTAACAAGGAACTAATCAACATTTGTGTGCTCTTTGGACTCGTAAGATACAATTTATACAACAAATCAAAACCTAATGTCTTGAAAGGAATATAATGCACTTCATGTGAAAAAAAACTTTGTTCTTAGTTTTACCCATAAGAAATTTATGTTTGCCTGGGTAACACACCATATTCCTTTTAATCCATTTTATTTAAAATTACCAGTCACTAAAGTTTAATTGATCCATATAGTGTACTACCTTATAAAGATCATTTAATTCATGCCACATCCACCCTATTGGATATAACTTATATTTTTCCATTTATTAAATAGGCATTATTGATGAATTGTGATCATGTTGTGGTGCTTAATTGAATCATAATTCATTTAGTTAAATTACAATAATTAATACGAGACATTGTATCTTAATATGTTTGTTAGTTGTAAACCATTTTCAAGAACATGGTTAGTGCATAATTTTTCTTGAGGGAATCATGACTTGTGACTTAATTTTATTGAGAGTATCATGTGTGAAAGTTGATGGGTTTAATAACTGTCAAAGAATTCCAAAAATTTCCAAAATCTAGATTTGAAAGTGAGGAATGTTATAGGTAGTGTAAAAGTCAAGTTTCCTTCATATTGGGTGTGTTTTAGGGCTAGTAACCCATAGTTTAGGGTTGGTATATTTTTTAAGAGGGAGTAGTTGAGTGCAGGAAAACCTTTTGGGTGTGTAAGTGAAATTAATGTTTCCTAAGAAAACACATAGTAAGTGTAAGAGAATTAAATGAGAATGTATGTAGGTTGGGTGGAGTCATGGGGAGTGGGGTTTCCATGTGAAAAATATTTAATTAGGTGTTATTTTTTAGAGCTATTCCTATTTAGAACCCAAAATTTTACTTGGTGAGGAGATATTTTAGCTTAGAGGCTTAGGAGTTTATTGATAGAGTCTTGAATGAGTGTTGGGCAAGGATGAGGAAAGATCTCAATAAATTTAAGGCAAGTTCTCCTCCTTTTTCCCTTAAAATTGGATTGTAAACTAGACTTTGAACAAGCATGGTTAAAATATGGATGTGATAGGACTATTGGAATGCAAGGTTATATTTTAAATGTAAATTAAAATGTATTTAGCCATTTGACTATTTGATTAAAATTTAAATCCTTAAATATTTTTTTAATTTACAATATTAATTTTAATTTTTTTTAGACTTGATATCCTCAACCAATAAAAAAAAATTTTAATGTTTGAAAGTATTTATACAATGGGAATATTCATCCAAAAATAGAATGTTTTCAGAATTATAACCTACCTAGTTAAAAATTGCAAATGAAGAAATGTGAGAGTGGATTTATTCACACTTTTTCAACATATGGCATGCTCCCTATACCATCTAGGATTCATGTTTGGAATATCCACTTTCAATTATTGTTTGTGGGATGTCCATACCCCATTGTAAATAGCCATGCAATAATTCTTACATAGGTTTTGACTCGATTTTTAAACCTATCATTTTATTTTACTCAAAGGAGGTTTTATTCAATTTTATATTGTGTATCCTCTTTGGGGTTACATTGCTTTGAGACATTTTTTCAAGTAGATGTTGGTCTACATGCATTTATTATTATTATTATTTTATATGGATCTACAATCCTAATCTAAAGCTTCCTTTTCGAACACGCTTAAAGGATGTTGGAAAATACTAGGAAGTTGGATTTAAATCTACAAACTATATTTTTTAATTTAGATTGATACTGAACATGATATTGGTTGTAGATTTTTTGGGTGGTTTGTTAGCTTCCTATAATTTTATGCCAAAGTGATATAATATTCAAAGATGAATTGGAAATATAAGTGAGAATTATAAATTAATGTAGGGTAATATGTTTGTTTTGAGAAATAAATACAAATGCATTAAGAGTGAAACAATGAATAATGACATGACATATGATTTCAATCTAGAGTGTAATTTTTTACACCTTCACATTCATTCATGAAATACAATAAATAAAATCTAATACAGTATAAAAATACATGACCTTACAACTTTCTTATCACTAGTATATTTTCATTTTGTCCACATTTTCCAACCCATTATTTAGAAAATCATAGTCACATTTAATTATTTGAAAGTGTTGAATTCACTATGAAAGTGTTAATAATTCAAAAAAATGATAAAATTTTGAGAGAGAGAGAGAGAGAGAGAGAGAGAGAGAGAGAGAGAGAGAGAGAGAGAGAGAGAGAGAGAGAGAGAGAGAGAGAGAGAGAGAGAGAGAGAGAGAGAGAGAGAGAGAGAGAGAGAGAGAGAGAGAGAGAGAGCTCCATTAGGGCTATAAACACTTGTTTGGGAATGGATAAAGGTGTCAAGTAAATCTAAATGTAAATCTGTCAAGGATATAGGTGCCTAGATGATAACAGAGTGATGCCCAAGCTTCCCCTTAGAGCCTTCCCCATAAAAATAAAAAATAAAAAAATTAATAAAATATCCATTAGAAATTTTTGATCAAATGGTCGCTCTTATGCTATATCATAAGCCTTAACAGTATGGTAAACAAATCACATTATATAATTTTGACTCTTATAATATGTCAAGACCTATTCTATTATGTGATGAAACTGAAACTAATGTTCATATATTCATTGAAAATATGAAACTTTCTTGCATGATTAGTTGTTTTTTATTCAAGGTAAAACCAAAGAGCATTATGTTTTAAATGTTGAACAATGCTTTCTCTATAGAATTCATCATTTGTTGTGATCAACACACCCTATTTATTCATAGGAAACATGGACCCTCTTTCACTTTGAATGGATATACAAATTTGATTTCCATTGTGAATTACAGTTCACAGGGTAACCCATATAGGTTTTGGTTTGATTTAATAAGCCAAAACGTAAACTTATAAATAAAACCTTAAGTTACTTGGTCTCAACACTCATATCATAAGTCTCACTTTATTCATATCACTTGAACCCTCTTAAAACTCTAAAAAATGTTTCGACATAAAACTTTATCTTAGATCAATAGTTCACACATGCCTATACTAAAGGTTTACATCTTATATTCCACACCACAAACACAATTAATAGACTTGATCACATAATAAGACATAGTGCATACACAAATACATCCATGGAGGTCACTTTATTCAAAAAAATTAATTGTATTTGTAAACTTTGTAAGTTTGTGGTTGTTAGATAGTCATTATGTGTCCATTTAAAGTCACAAGCTTTCTTAAATAATGTGTGTTTTATTTGACTTTGGATGTGATTAGTTTGAGAACAAGGAAAAAGGGAATAATGCATGCTTTTATTAAGAGATGAACAAAATTAAACACGAGGTGCACATATTGAAATATAAAATTGAATTAAGAATTAAATTGATCAGTGAGGCTAAATTTAACAAATATAGATTGTAGGTGATTTATCTTTTGGGAAATTTCACAGTGAAGACTCAAGTTAAACATAGTAAATGAATAAAACAAAGCATGTAATAATTTCAATAGGGGAATTGAAAAATTAATAATTGCGCTTTAGTTCATAATAGCCTTGAATAATTCCAAGTTGCATTTATAGTTGTAGTGGCCACTAAAATTGGACTTCTCATTAGAATATCGATCATAAATAGCCTAAATAAATCCCTAAAAAATTAAACCACAACATAATATTATAATAAAACCTTAAGTTACTTGGTGGCCATGTTTCTATCCTAAGTCCCACCTTATTCATATCGCTTGGACCCTCATAAACCTTTCAAAAATGTGTCCATATAAATTTTTATCCTAGAACAATTGTTCAAACATGCATATCATAAATATTTACATCTTATATTCCAAAACACATATGCAACTAAAAGATCTAGAAAGGCCACTTTATTCATTAGTTTTTATCACATTTGTAAACACTATTAGTCAATTTTTATTGGATGGTCACCAAGTGTCCATTTAAAGTCATAGGTTTTCTTAAGTAATGTGTGTGTTTCATTTTAATTTGGATGTGATTTCTTTGTGAACAAGACAAAATGTGGATGCATGAGGAAATTAAGCAAGTTTGATATCCCAATGGATCCACGTAGTCACCAAAGACACAATAAACAAAAAATGATTATGTGAAATCCATAAATATGTGGCTATTGGATGATTGATGTGTGGATTATATTTCATCACATTTTTATTAAGGATTTATTATGCATCTGTGACATATTCATTGGTCACTACATAGATTTTGATGTCAAAGAGAAAAAAATATTTTGGATATTTCCACAGTTTGCATTTTACATAGGTTCTTTGAATGAAAGTCTCTATATGAGCGTGAGAATCCATAACCATTGAGTAACTACCAAGTGGCACACTTTCATTAAAAAAATAAAAGACAAAGGTGATAAAAACATGGACCTAACTAGCAAGGATGCTTTACATAGAATACCATTTGGCCTATAGGGAACATATATCCTACTATTATATTTTAGATTAAGGAAACATATTTCAATGTGAGAGGATTAATACTAAGAAGTACATGTATAAAAAAGGTACCAAATAAATTAATGGACAATGAAGATTTTACTGAGTATTAAGGAAGCTAGCTGAGAGAGGACTTTCCTTGCCCTTATGATGATATTTTCAAGTAGATAATGAGGTATATCACACTTGAAGGTAGGTACATGGTGGTTTTTTACTATCACTTTTCCTTCCTCAATTATTTAGGGATCTTTTTCCTATCAACATTCTATTTAACATTCTGCACTCCCTAGAGTCCTCTATTTTGGATGTTAATCAAGGCAAGAAGAAATTACCTTTTCACCAGGTGGTATTTTATATAATTTATAAATATTATATTAACTCTAATAGAGGACCTTAATGTTCCTTGGAATTTATGAGTATCAAGAATCATTGTGGTCATAACAAGATCCTTAGGAGCTTGTCTAAGGGTAAACATGTGGATAAGGAGGCAGTCATATATGAGGACCACCATAAGAATCAAAATGGCTAAGCAATAAAAACAAAGATGACTTATAATCCAATTATGGACCCTAATGAAAATATCTAGGAAGTCGTGGAGGGTTTGCATCTTATCAAGAAAGGCATAGAGGATGAGTTGAGGAATCCCATCAACAAAGTTAACCAAGAAAGTAAGGGCAAGACTAGAGATGGCCTCAAATATTTTACAAACTAGATCAAGGAATCGATCAATATGGAGGAGATGTTTGAGGAGATAAATCTTCATTAGGTGTTCTTACACTAGTTTATGAAGGACCGCGTCAATTTAAAGGATTCTTTCAAAAATTATAGTTATGAAGGAAGAACTCTATGCTCTAACATAGAAATGGAAGAGATGAATACCTAGATGAAAAGACTGAAGTACAAAGTTAATAGATTGGAGAAGGATATCGAAACTGTTAAGAAAACTTTGGGCATTCTTGTAGAGTGTATCAAAGTGGTAATGCAAAATTTCATGACCAATATGGACAACCTCAAGCTTCTTGTTAAGAGGAAACACAAGGAGGATGGACCTAATAATGCTAATAAGAAGGCCAAAGGAGGGATGAATCAAATGGAAATTGATCCTCAATCTCAAAGTCTTCTCCTAGATGGAAAATATATGAAGAGGATGATTCACAATTGGGAAGAAGTGTTTTGGGAGAGTAAGGCTAAGTGATTTGCACTATTTTCTCCTATTATTTTTTTATTTTTTTGCTTCTTTCTTGTTTTTGACTTGTAGTGTGATGTTTTGAACATGTTATAGTTTTGCATTTAGATATTTTGGCCAAATCTTGCATACTCCTTTTAAAGGGTAGGGTCCCTATTTAAAACCCCACTTTACCATTTATAATAAAACACAAAGATTATATGACTCTTCACTTAATTGTTAATCCAAGGATGTATAACCTTATAAGGAGTCTATATTATATATGATGCACTAAGCTAAGTGTAATATTGGGATTCTAACACACTCATTTGAAATTAAGCACAATTATAAGAAGTAAATGATAATAAGGTGAATTATATTCAAGTAAATGTTGTAAAGTTAGCAAACTTGCAGGAAATAAATGATAGGAAGATGAATTGCATGAAAGTAAATGTTTTAAAGTAAATTGCAGGAAAGGAAATACTATTTTATTTTAAAAGTTTCCCACACAATAAATTGGAACACATATACACACATTGAAGAAAATTATTATGAATTAAAATTAACTATGAATTGAAAATACACACATTCATGAAATCAAATGGAAATTCAAATAATCTTATAAAAAAAACTAGCAAACAAATAGGAAATCAAACCACCAGATCCTCATGAGTGTACCTTGCATCGATCAGATTGGATCCAAATTCCATTCCTCTCTAAGACATGTTAGCTCAAATAAATTGATATCTAGCGATCTTCTATTTTCAACAATAAAGGAATTTTTGTAGGTCAATTTCAATTTCGATCACAATACTCTATTTATATATTTTTCATAATCTATTCTCTATTCTCTATTCTCTAGATAATCATGGAAGTTACAACCATATAATAATAAAAAAATAAGAAACAAAAAGATAACTTAGCTTAAAATTATTAAGGATTAAACTGTTGGCTATGTTTGAAAATAAATCATTCAGTTGGTCAATGAGAGCATCAATT
Source organism: Torreya grandis (assembly GCA_037957365.1). NCBI lineage: Eukaryota > Viridiplantae > Streptophyta > Pinopsida > Cupressales > Taxaceae > Torreya > Torreya grandis. The sequence goes on from JARHVA010001236.1 coordinate 3,410,929, forward strand.
AATTTCCCACAGTTATATAACCTATCAAGTGGATGCTTATAATCATGAGATAAATCTATAGTATTTACAATTATATTTCACTTAATTTTTTGTGCTTAAGCAGACAACCACATATATTCATTGTTATGGGTTGACACAACCGGTGGCTATGAGTGGTTGGTGTTGGTCATGATGTGGCTACATGTGGTTTTGCCATAATGGATACTTGTGTTGTAACATAGAACAAACATATTATTTTCATGATCTTTGTCATAAAAAAAATTAAAACATAAAAACCATTAAATTTCATTAACAAATATAGGAATAGTATATTAAACCAATATCATAATTGCATATATATACTATTCATATTACATGTGCATATTGGTAAAATATGATTTCAAGGAGATATAAATATTAGAACAAAGGATGATTATGAAATAACTTAAGTATTAATATGAAGTTTATTTCTAAGCCTCACCACATCCCCAATGTAATTTATTGCATGACCTCGTACAATCATAATCAGTTCAAGAAGGACTGTAATATGACATGAAATGAGCATAGAGAACTCTCATATCATAGGGTGTTTCATCTCAAATTGAATTTTATAGTAGATATCCCTTGTCTTGTATTAATTTTTCCCACGTCCTCTATTCTTCTTGTTCATAAATATACACAATACCTATCTAAGTAGGAATGGGTGAGCACAAAACAAGTACCTAGAATTTCAACCCTATTCAACCAATAATATTCTACCTTATATAGTTGTATACAAAATATGGCTCTCTTTGTTAAAGGTGAAGAGTAAAATATTTCCACTTTTCACAATAGGCAATAAAATTTTCTTTGTAAATTTTGTTGTAGAGATGTTATCCCTATTTAAATTTTCCTCCTAGATAATTATACAACCCTATTGAATTATATAATTGAGATTAAAGTGTTCCATTATTGGATGATCACCTTCGGAATATGTTATTTTATTCTAAGGCTCAAAGAAAGAGACTGCTATTCTAAAATATAAGCTACCATTTATTTCTTTTTCCTAAGTTCATTTATCAAATAAGAACAATAGGACCTTAGTTGAACATACCCAACAATAAATTTTGGATTCCATTTGACACCCTAGGTTACCACCAAGCCATGTTGAAATAACTCACATAGAAAATCTTGGAATTCATTTGAACCATAGAAATAAGATTTAAAAAAGATAAAGGAATTCATATATAATATTTCTTCCTGGATATTTGGAACTGGATGAATTGTTATTTTAAATACATTGTGTAGACCCTGAAAGGTGGTCTAAGCTAAAAAAATTGTATAAAAAATTCACATATCCTAAGAACCTTTGATTCTAGATATTGGATTATTACTTCCTTTTCCTTGAGTTATTCATCATTTTATTATATTTGTTCTTATAGCTCCTTATCTTCTACTAATTTATGAATCTTTTCTTAATAATGTAGGGACAATTCTAATTTCAAGGTGGCAATTAATTTATGATATTATTTTATAGAGAAATAATTTATAAAGGATATCTAATTCTTTGCCCTAGGGTGTACTAGATGGCTGAGAATCAACTTCATTTCTTTTCTCAGTGCTTGCAAGTTCTTTAGTAATAACTTCTACTACTACCTCTTCAATAATGAAGGTGGCTTTAAGTACTTCAATAAGAACTATGGATGTAGGCTCCTTAATGATGACATTAGGTGCTATAGGTGAATTTTATTCAATGGTTTCAAGTGCCCATTTCTCTATTATGCTTACCACTTCTTCCAAAATCTTGGCCAAGGTGTCTAACCAATTGGTACTAGCCTCTAGCTACCAAATTGTAGCTCTAAGATATTCCATTTCCTCATATGCATCCATGAGGTTTGAATGCATATCATTATTATCAAGAGAAACATGCCAATTGATAATTTTTTTTCCTTCACACTCATGAGTGAATTATAAAAATGACCCTTTCTCTTCTTCATCTTCTTTTGTGGGTTCTTCTTCATCTTCTGCTATATTTTATTGCTCTGCTATAGGTTCTACTTTCATATAATCTTCTTTGGTATTTGAATCTATACCACCAACTTCATCTTCTTCATTGGTTTATTATTCAATCTCTTCCTCACTTTGTTCTAATTTCTCTAAGTCAGTCCTAGTTTCTTCCCATTATAATTTATCCTCATTAGTGGAGATTTCAATCAGGACATTCTTTGAAGATGACTGACCAATTTTATTTCTTTTTTTTCTCAACCTATGGGAGAATATGAAATGCTTGATAGAGGATTATTTAGAAGCATTTTATATTGTATGAGGTCTAGAGGGTGAAGAATTAGATCATTTTGGCTTCCTGGATCAACATTTGTAGGTAAAACTTGTTGTGGAAGGTGTGATAATGGTATGAAGAATTCTGAAGGAATATTAGGTATTTTATCAATGAGTACTTTCTTGACTATCAAAATGATGAGGTAATGATGGATTAATGTTATTTCCTTACCCTTATGGTATTATATTGCCATCCTTCATAGGAAGTTTATGAAATAATTAGGTAAATTCACTATGATCTTATGCCTTAGATGACTCAAAAAATTCAAATGAAAAGTATAGATGTAGTCATATAAAATGTGAAAATTGGTAAGTTGAGTATGGATAATGACAACCAATCCATAGGTCTTTATTGCTTTCTCTCATGACCCTCATAGGCATCTTTTCATTGATTCTTAATTATCTATGGCCTTCCATACCTGATCCTAGCTTAGCCAGATTGCTCTTTCCATGACAAATCTATCCCTACATGTCCTGTTACCTTAGGACTATAGTGCCCAACTTGGACTATAACATTGGGCCCTCTAATGCCCACTTTTGGCTCTTCTATCCAAGTGCATTTTTAGCCCCAACAGTTAGTTCCTTTCGATTCCTCATCCTTCTCCTTATCGGTCTAATGCGAGCACATTTAACCCATGACCAATAGATCCCTATAAAATCCCATTCAAATATCATTTGGAAAGGGGTTGGTAATCATCACTAAGCAAACAAGAATATAATCAAGACTACCTAAGAAATATTATCTATTCTCTACATACAGCTAACCAATACACTTACAAGCTTATCTAAATATTTACACTAGTCCCTAACAACCTCAAGTACATCCAATTTAGCATATGCATCTTCATACACACTAATGCACAAAGCACATCAAGTGGGAGAACTACATATGGCTTGATCCCTCTTCGAATTATTGTTATGTAAGTAGTATTCTCACACAAGGGGTGTGGATACACATTCAGTGCATCTTACACACACTAACCTTCCCTCTTTCCCAAAGTTTGTCAAAGCATAATGGAGTATAGGGTTTGAAGATAAATCTACTTTATAGAGAGTTTTATAAACATCTGACAATTGAAACTTCACAGGCAGGGTCATACAGACACAACAAACAAAACCCATAAAGATCAAGTCTCTTGGATAATAACAACATAATAGGACTACAGTGCTGGTGCCACTAATATCCTATTTTGATGCTCTTGTCCAATCATAAAATGAAGACTAGATCCTTATTTATGATAGTGTTTCAGTCCTATATAATGAATTTTAGACTCTATCTCAACTGTCTCAGTCAGTTTCGAAGTAAGTCTTATTTTTCTCCCTTATTACTATTTTTAGAAAGATTCAAATTATAGTCAAATTATACAAATCAGTAGTTTAATTATTATATATTTATTTACTAATTTTACTACTCAAACCTTTTAATTAAATTAGGAATAATACACCAATATTTATAAAATTGTTAAATCATTTGGTGAACCCGATATGGATCAGTAGTTGAGGTCTCATGCATCCACTCAAAAAGCACATGTTTAGAAAGGTTCTCCTACTACCAGATAGATCCCTCAGATCCTTATAGTTGCATCCACTTCTCAAAGTTACAAGGGGATCACATAGTCAATTTCCATTTTAGTGATTTTAGATTAGTTACAACATCACAACTTTCAAAACCATAGTCTTAGCCTTTCCATCGTGCTTCATGATCATGCACGACCCCTCTCATTGATATAGGAGACCATGATAGGGAGTCTCTCATGAGACTTATTGGTTAGTATCATTTCTTTTTAGTATTTCTTGTACATAGTTTCTCAATATTTTTTGTACATAGTCTTCTTATGATTGATTGTACATAACTTATTTCAAAATACCAAAAACAATATAAAATTTCAACAATACCAAAAACACTATAACATTTCAAAATACAAAAACATTTAAATATTCAAAATTCAAAAATATTTTGATTGTATGCATTATCCATGCTTTACATTTATACTACTATGCTATATTTATATTTGTTATTTTATGCTATTATTTATTGATTTATCTACATTACCATACTTCACTTGATCTTCTTTGAGTGTGTGTAATGACATCCAAATTCTTGATTGCTTCACTCTACCCATTGAGAGGGCATCCTACTTCTACATTTGAGACACACATCAATATACATACCCATTAGGGGTATCTTATACATAATTACACCATCCAGGTTATGTCATTTCTACAACACACACTCTACTTATCATGTTGATGTACATTACTTACTAGATTACACAGATTACTCTATCAACATTTCACTAGTATATAACACTTGTGTATTTCTTAGAATATACCTAGTCATGTACTATCATGTCTTGTATACTTTCACTTCTTGCTTTGATTAATTAGATATGATTGTTTTCCTAGTATTTACATGTTTTCCTTCTTACTTAGTGTAGCTAGATTGTTTGCATTTCTTAGTTCCTGCTTTGTCTCGTGTATGTGCCTTAGGACATTTGCCAATGTCCTTTATTTTTACTCTTGTATGTGCCTATGGCCCTTGTGATAAAATTTCTAGTTGTTAATTATATGTGTATGTGGCATTTGAACATGCCTTGTATGCTTGCTTTCTAGTTTGAGTGACATGTGTTTATGTCCTTTGTTTTTTTTAACCCCTTGGCCACTCTTGTATGCTTCTTGCTTCTTGCCTTGTATACCTTTTACTTGATTGATTTTTGATTGTTTACAATGCCATGATCCACATCATGCATTCTCTTTATTTTTTGAACTCCATGATGGACATCATATTCCATCCCTCTATGATAACTAACAAGTAACAACTAACCAGACTTCTAGTTTTAGTTCATTACATTGCATATACTATTACATTGTTATATCTATCCAGGCATATCCCTGTTGATCTAACAATCTCTCATTGTAAACCATGTTATATCTTGAGATATCTTATATATTATCATTGTTATATCATGTATCTTTGCAACATAACACACTTATAGGGATGTTTATTCTAAGAGAAATCATTGTAGGGTTTTCATTCTTACTCTCAGAAGAGGGGGTAATAAACAAAGGTTTTGTCACAGAGATCAGAGATCCTAACGATAAATTTTTTTAGTTTTAAAAACACCCAAAATAATAAATAAACATAAAACCAAATAGAATAAACCATGTAGATAGTGAAAATGTCAAAAAAATCATCAAATTTAGCCTAGAACAACAATGCCAAGATTGAACTATAACATCAGTGCCACTAGTGTCCATTTTTGGTGCTCCTATCCAAATATAAAAAAAACCAATTTTTTTAGAAGCAGGTAGAAAAGTAGGTTCAACTATAATTTTGTACATTTAGATCAGTTTAGAATCACTAGTTTTAAGTAAACTTTTGCTTAAAGAATCCATATATAGGGGGAATCATGCGTGACATGATGACTTTCACTTCTAGTTTTAGATATGGTAGTTGTTATAATTTCTAGATCAGAATCCATGTTTTAGACACCAGTGATTGGAGGTAATGTGTGTGGCACATTTATCTTCTTTTCTTTTCGAGTTTAGCACATCACTGAAGCATTCTCAATAGTTGCATGCTTTATTCCATTTGCAGGTAGTTTTTATCATTTTAGAGTGGCTTTCAGACAAGCTAACTTCTACTTTTTCAAGTGGCTTCCACATAAGCCTATAACCCAATTTTGAAGTGGCTTTTAAAAAAACCTAATCTCCACCTTTTTTGGGTTGACCAAGAGTGGCCTAGTTTTTATCATGCATTTGTCTATCCATGCCACATTGTGACATTATAGAGAATTCATGGGCTTTAGGAGCCATTTCATACAACACATGTTTCATACTAGTATTAGTTCATAGTTTCATTTCATGGGGCAATGATGGAACCAAAGGACTAGATAACCTTTGTATTCTTGAGCCACCTATTCAAAGAGATTGGATACACAGTCCAAACATTGATCAACACATGTACGCCCAACTAGCTTCACTTAGTGGGAGACGATGGAGCCAAAGGGCCAACCTTTACATTCTTGAGCCACTCTCAGGGAATTGAGCACTCAACTCCATTCATGATATTGCTTTTGATACATCAAATACCCAACATATCCATCATTACTCAACATGAAAATAGATTTTTGTATTGATTCATGTACCTAGTGAGGTGTATTCATTCCTTTCTCTTCCTCTCTCTCTTACTCAGATTTATATATTCTTATTTTAGATATAACATATCTAGTAAGAATCAATCTACTCTTTGTTTTTCTTTATAGATTTACACTTCACATCGTGCTCTCTCTACACACACTTGACATCACACAACTTCATGAGCTTCACCCTTGTAGATAAGTTCGGGTACACTTTCTATTTTTTCTTTATCCTAGTATTTCATTTTGTTACATCATTAGAATAAAGCGGGATCAAATCTAGTTATATAAAATGTGAAAACTGATAACTTGAGTGTGGATAATTATACCCAACCCATAGATGTCTCTTGCTTGATTTCATGACCCTCATATGTATTTTTCACTGATTCTCAGTCATTTGTAGCTTTCCAAACCTGATCCCAACTTAGCTAGACTACTCTTTCCATGACAAATATATCCCCTAGGTCCCGTTAGCTCAAGACTATAGCACCCAACTTGAACTATAGAACCAAGCCTTCTAGTGTCCACTTTTGACACTCATATTCAAGTATATTTTTAGCCCTAATGGTCTGTTCCTTCTAATTCCTCATCCTTCTCCTTATCAGCCTAATGTGAGCACATTCAAACCATGACAAATAGATCCCTATAAAAACCCATTCAAATATCATTTGGAAAGGGGTTGGTAATTATCACTAAGGAAACAAGAATATAAGCAAGATTACTCAAGTAATCTTCCCTATTATCTGCATACATCTACCCAATACACTTACAAGCTTATTTAAATCCTTACACCAGTTCCTAGCCACCTCAAGCACATCTAATGTAATATTTGCATCTTCATACACACTATTTCATAAAGCACATCAAGTGGGAGAAATACATATGGCTTGATCCCTCTTTGGAGTATTGGTATGTAGGCAGTGTGCCCACACAAGGGATGTGAATACATGTTCAATGCATCTTACACACACTAACGCCCTTCTCTTTTCCAAAATTTGTCAAAACACAATGGAGTCTAGGATTTGAAAATAAAATATTCTCTATAAGGAGTTTCACATACATCCAATAGTCAAAACTTCATAGGTAGGGTCATACAGACACATCAAACAAAACCCAAAAAGCTTAAGTCTCCTAGACAACAACAACAGAAGTGGAATACAGTACCAGTGCCACTAATGTCTTGTTTCGATGCTATTGTCCAATCATAAAATAAAATCTAGATCCTGATTTGTGATAGTATTCTAGTCCTACATAGTGAATTTTAGACTCTGTCTCAACTATCTTAGTCAATTTCTACTTAAGTCTTATTTTCTCTCCCTTATTAATATTTTTATAAAGATTTAAATTATATTCAAATTATGCAAACCATTAGCTTAATTATTGCATATTTATTTACTTATTTTACTACTTAGACCCTTTAACTAAATTAAGAATAATACACCAATATTCTCAAAATTGTTAAATTAATAGATAATTGATTTTCTGCCTTCACAAGTTATGTACTTGAAGATGAAGATGGCTACTTTCTACCATGGATGAGGTGGTGAATTCATTTTTTACATAGGAATCAAATTTAACTAATTCTCTTTTGGTGTAAAATATTTCTATAGCATTTTTGGCTAATGTTCATCTTGCCATCTTTCCCCTGTCACTAGTAAACCTATAACTTTGGCCAAAAATTGCTTTGTCAAGACTATTACCAATCCTTTTATAATGGTTTTTATTTTGTAGTGTTCAGGAAAAATCCTTGACAATTTTGAATTCAAATCCATCAAATTTATCTATTATTATGAACCATCATGTGTTCCATAATATGGCCATCACATGTAGATAATTCTATAAGACTATGTGGCTCTAAGGTTCGATCCTTATAATATCACCCCCCATTCTATCTTCTTTGCTCATTTTATTAGTTCAACCTTAAATTATATAAATCTATATTTACTATTTAAATGGAGGTTAGTGTGAATGAGGTAACTATATGGTGGTCCAAATATTGGCAGTGGAATTGGAATGAAGGAATAATTGACCATTTCCTTAGTTCTTAAGTTTTGATAGTGTATTAATTGAGACTTATTGGTCCACTCAGCATTGCTACATGCAAGTATTATTTTAATTCCTCCCAACTAAAGTGTATCAAATAAATGGAATGATTTCACAATAAGTAACTCATGCCACAAAGGTAGATACAACACACAACAACAAGAATAATAAGATGTGATAGGTTTAATTACCAAAAAGGTAGATTTGGTAAAGATAGAGGTATGACATGAGTACAAAGGATATGAAATTTATGAACCCAAAATTGGAATGTAAATGGATTCTATGACATTATATGAAAGGATGGGATGAAAGTATGCTGGTAAAGTATGATAGGAAGGTAAAGTAGAATTGGGTGGCTACCTTAAGTGAGTAGGTAATGATGATAACATATCATATTTGAAAATTAAATAATTATACTACACTAAATTACACGAATAAAAATGTTGGTAGTCAACTTAAGCAATGAAATAAAATGAAATATGATAATTTAGAGCCAATGAAAAATTATTCCTATTGAAATTCCTTTTTGTAAGATCAAGAATTACATAATTTTGGTGGGAATGTTAAAAAAAATGTGAGATAGTGAACATCCTCATTATAAATCAACCTATTACTAAATATTTAGTCAAAGATATATGGTTATATGTTTCACAAAAGTGAGACATGGAATTGAATGAGCGTCTTTAAGATCAGATACTGTACCAATTATAGTGGTGACAAGTCACCCAAAAGAAGGTGGTTAGAACTAAAAACAACTTAGGCCATAGTGACTGTAGGTCAAAACAGAGACCTGGGCATGAAATGAGACTTGAATATTGGAAACATGGATTTGTAGACACTAAATTTGAATTATATAAAACATTAGTATGCATACTTAGCAAGTGATTCTCATGGATGCACCTTTTAGTTATAAAACCTTCCTGCTATTGAAAGGTTCACATCCCTATCTCTTGTGGTTATTACTTATATCTTTGTCTGATCATATGTTATTCAGATGACCAAACCTTATGTAATACTCAAAATTATATAAACCTACTTATTATCATCCTCTATAATTTTTAGAATTTCACCTATTTTTGAGCTTTCTAAACACTTGCATCCTAGTCAGATGCCTACATTGATGCTAGTGTCATATGCCAAACTAAGTGTCCAATGCCCTAAAATCATAAAATTTGCAAATGAAACATATCCATATGGTTGGATTAAGTTATTTAATGTGAGATATTTCCAAAAGGGATTGGTATATATACAAAATCAAACCCTCATTCATTCCTTACCTATCATAAACCTAACAACTCACAAGGCAAATTACCAAAATCACTCAATCAAGAATTCAAGTGAGTAAATCTTCCATATTATTTCCTATTTCAATATTAGTCATAAGGATATCTCATTTACAACTCTAAATTACTAAATTAGCACTCTATGAGCCATATTTTCAAGTTACAAGCTAAGTCACTCTATGTACTTACTTATCACATGTTACATATCAATAGACACATAAGACAACATATAGGGGATAATCACATAAGTCTAAGGACCTCTTCAGAGTATTGGATATGTAGGTAGTGACCATTGACAGATGGTTATTTGAGGTAGCTCAACACCATGTGCCCACTAACCCATTTTTCTTACAATAATTCTAAGGGTAAAAATTTTAGGGTTTGATCATTTGAAAAAGAGTGATACCCTATAAATAAAATTTGAATACACCAGCATAAAGGTGATAAAAAACCTAGAAAGTTTTAGGAGGTTTCTCCTAAATACAATTGATATTATATACTAGACACATGTGTCCAAGTTAGATAGTAGCATCGAGGCAACTGTCTAGATCTAACACAAGCATCTAAGGCCACATAATGCAATTTTATAGAATTTGACAATTGTTCTAAGATTTTGATCCAGTCTACTTCCATTCTATTCCATATCATATCTACATGCACATAGTAAACTAGTTAAGTACTCTTGTTTCTAATTTATTGCAATATAAATCAATAGATGTATTTTATATTTTTAGCATATCTTGGTATTATAAATTCACATTATTATTTATCTAAGTTTATAATTAATTGGTTGACTATATATATGTTTATCACCCTTTTTCTTATTCATTTCTATGTTCTTAACCTTATAATATATTCAACCATATCAAGTTAGGGTTAAAAATTTGGTGAACCCAAACTTTGGTCTCAAAACCCTAATTGACCTAGGGTTCCTTGATTTCTTGTTTTATTGCATTTGGATTTCTATTTTAACAGTATTCAAATTTTAAAAATCAAACTTTTTTCCTAAAAATCATGTGAAATATGGATATGTATGTTGAACACTTTCTCTTCCAATATCTCACTGTAGTCATTGTTTGTTGTCTTGTCTACATTTTTAGAAATATGGAAACTAGAAAACTAGAAAATGATCCTAATAAAGATAAAACTCAAACTTATCTTTACCAATATTTTTTAAATAATATTGAATATCTTCTTCCTAACCTTAAGAGGGTGATAACTACCATCCCTCTAATCAGGTCCATGCTATCACTCCTTCAAGGGATAAGCTAGATGGTATATGTATGCATATTCAATTTGAGGTACCTAGGGTTTGTACTTATGAATCCCTAAAAGATAAAACCATCACTATAAAAAATTAATAGAAGCATTACAAAATAAAAATCAAATCTTTAGTTCAAGTCTTACATCATTGAAAAATTAGATTAAATACATGCAAAATCTAAAACATGCTAGTGTTAATCATGTGTTTACATATTTTTATACCAATGTTGTGACAAAAAAGTTTCTTATCCAAATGAAAAACTACAATATAACACATCTAAAATAAGTGATTCAAGTATTGTAACAAAGGTTACAAAAAGACCAATCAAAATCTCAAGAGAAATGATTTGAGACAAAGTGATAAAATTACCTCATTCACATCCTATCAGGAGATCCAAATACTATTATACATATCATAGAATACATGAGCATCATACACACTATTGTATTACATTAAATAAAATAAATACAAATTCACAAAGGTAATGGTTATCATATCATTGATACATCAACCAAGAAATCCACTTACATTATGAGTACATCTTCTAAAATACAAGTGCCAAAACAACAAGTATGGGTACAAAAAGATAATTTAGAACATAAATAATTACAAATGTAAATATTATAGAAATAAAAAATTAAAAAAAAAAGATAGAGAAAGATATGTTACAAAAAAATACAGAACATAATTTTCAAACTCAAACTCAAGATAAAGAAACAAACATTACAACAAGAGGGTTTCTAACAAAATAATTTCCAAGGAAAGACATACCTACAAAATCAAATGAACAGGCAAAGATAAGTGCACCATATATACTTCATACATAAAGGAAAAAATAGTTAAGTGAACTATTACAAAGTCTATGCTTTCATCCTCAAATAAAAAAATCAAGGCAAAAATTACATCTTTTCGTAGTGTGCAGGGAAAGATACACAACTCTTCTCTATCCCATAATGAGATGCAAAATTTTGACAATGATGAACATACTAAAAGAAAAGAAACTTTCAAGAAGAAAATTATAATATATGGTGTAGTTGGTATTTCATACACATATGTTTAAAATGATATATCACAAGTTCAAAAACAACCTAAGAAGTTCCATATTTTCTATACTAATAACACAAAAGATTGGTATGATCCTAATGATAATGATTATCTAGCATATGAATATGAAACGCATGATAAAAATCATTCACATAAAAATATCCTTGATGAGTACATTGGATCATAGTATCACTTTTAATTGTACATGTCTTCCTTGATTATCTTTTCAAATATTCTAAAAATACTCAAAAAATAAAAAAATAAAAAAATTCAAAAATATTTTCAGCTTTTACATGTTCTATTAGCTCCTTAGTATCTATGTTGTTAGTTACATGTTGGTGGATGTAATATCATATATTTATATATACATGTGTTTCACACATATTTTTTGAGTGTGATACAAACATACCTAGGCACATGATTTATGACATTTTAGATATTGGGCCTTTGCTCTACTCATGTCATTTAGACATTGTGGGCATCCACTTATTTGATCACAATACATCCAAGTGATATAATTTTATGACTATTTTAAATTATCATGTTTGAGCTTATATACTTATACATTCCTTTAGTGATGATTATAACTTTCATAGTGTAGTTGATATGTTTTGTAGTTAAATTTTTTGTTAACACATATATCTAAGGACTAATATGATATGTTTATAATGGTTGATTATAGTCCATGATTTTTATTTTTAACTTCCTTGAGTGTGTTATTTGATTTATATTTTCATGCATTATATTTATTATTTAAGAATTTGAATGTGTTCTATTGTTTGTGGCCCTCATGCATATGTTTTCCTATTATGACATTTGCATATGACAGTTTTTTGTATATGGACATTTGAACATGTCTTTATATGACTTTTAGACATTTGACTAAGTCCTATTCATTTGATTGTGTGGCATTTGAACATGCCCTTTTTTTTAGGTCTCATTAGAATAATATCTTTTAATTTTATTTTGAGTGTTCTTGTGTGTATGATTGATTTCTTATTGAGCTTGTACTATTAATATCTAGACGTTGCTATGATTCACATCATGCATCTTAGGACTTTATATGATTTCATACTATGTACATCATTTCTATATCTACCTGGACATGCTACTCATATATGTTACATGATACATTCAAAAATTATACAATTATCTCATTCTTTTGAGGTAATGTGATTAGTAGTTTATACTTACTCTCACTTCAAAAGGGGGAGAATATCAGTGGGGGTATGTCATAGAGGCATGAATTTCAAAATTTAACACTTTCACATTTAAATATTCACACTTATACTAGTTATTAGTTTCAAGTTATAGTTGGGGCATGTCATGAAACATGTCTTCCACACTTACCAAAATTTAAATTGACTAAATTGCATAGTTATATGATTCAAATACACATTTGTGAATGCATTCTATACATTGTTACCATTTTTATACCTAGGTTTTAGATTGATACAAATAGTAGGTGCATATGCCATGACAAATAGAACCTTAAATTATAAAATCAAATAAGCTTTCAGATGTAAAATTCTTCTATGGACTTTAGCCTACACTAGGATGGAATTTTATGAACTATTACTAAGCCAATCTACCATAGTAGTTGGTTCACTTTTTGCAAGGTTGAGGTGATTACATCACTCAATCTTACCAAGCTTATAGGATGGAGTGATCAAATCATCCACCCTCACTATATTTATATTTTGATTTGACTTGGATCACTTATGCTCACCAGGTTATAAGTATGATTGGGTTACATGGTTGAGCTAATCTCAACTGCTAGGTGAAAACTCATATTTTCTTCAAGGTTGGGAGAACATTAACCTCAAATATTTATATATATTTTTATTTTTAGGTTTTACTATTTTCCTAATATCAAGTTCAAAAATTCACAATAAAGCATCTCTTTAAATCAAATTATCAAAAGGCAAGAAGATTTCATCGATACACATGTGTACTCATAACTTTTCTCTATTTACTCTGAAACATTTTAAATTATTTCAATTCTAGATTATACATTATAACATGCTCTTAGTTTTAGGTCAGTCACTAACAAAGCACTCAAGTGGGACTCACACAAAGATAAGGTGTACTATACATGCCCATATGTGTATTTTTTTAAACTAGTAATTTCTTTATTAGATTAAAGGGGGGAAATATAGACACTAAATTTAAATAACATATCACCTTAGTCTTATATACTTGGTAATTACTTCTCATGGTTGTATCCTTTAGTTCTAAGACCTTAAAAATATCGAAAGGCTCACATCTACTATCTCTTCTACTTATTATTTATCTCTTAATTTGAACATTTGTTATTATAATGACCAAGCCTTCTATACTAATCAAAATTATATAACCCTGATTATTATCATTATCTACAATTTTTGGACATATACCCATTTTACAACTTTCTAGAGACTTATATCCTAGACATATGCCTACATTGACACCAGTGTCTTGTGCCAAACTAAGTCTCAAGTGCCCTAAATTCATCAAAATTTTAAATAAAATATAACCCTATGGTTGGTCCAAGTGATTTAATGTGAGATATTTTCAAAAGGGATGGTATATATACAAGATCAAACCTCATTCATTATTCACCAATTATAGACCTAATAAATAACAATAAAACTTATCAAAAGCACTCAATCAAGTATTTAAATGAAAAAATCTTTCCTATTATTTTTTATTTCAATATTATTTATAGGGACAATCCATATACAGGTTTGAAGTTTTAAAGGAACACTCCATAAGACACATTTTATAAGTTATAAGCTAGGTCACTCTATGTACTTGCTTATCACATGTTAAATTTCAATAAAAACAAGCCTACACATAGGGGTAAAATACATAAGTTTGAGGCCCTCTTTAGAGTATTGTCTCTGTAGGTAGTGTCTATTTATAGAGGGGTATTTGGGGTGGCTTAAAACCATGTGGAAATTAACCTATTTTTTCCACAGTCACTCTAAGGGTGAAAAAGCCAGGGTTTGATAATTTGACAAGAATGACAACCTATGAATGAGATATGGAGACACTAGAGTAAAGGTAAAAAAAATGAAATGGGTACAGGTGGTTTCACCTAGATATAATTGATATTATATACTAGACACCTGTGTACAAGTCAGATACTAGTGTCAACATAATTATCCAGATCTGATGCAAGCATCTAAGGACACATTATGTAATTTTATAAAATTTGATGATTGATCGAGGATCCTAATCCAGCTTACTTCTAGCCTATTCCATATCATATTTGCATGTACATAGTAAACTAGCTAAATAATATTATTTCTAATTTATTACAATATTAATCAATAGCTATATTTTCTATTTTTAGCATATCTCAGTATTATAAATTTAGAATATTATTTATTTAAATTTTCAATTAATTGGCTTGCTATAAATCTATTTATCACCTTTGTGCTTATTTATTTCTATATTCTTAACCCTATACTATATTGACCCATCTTGATTTAGGGTTAAACATGATCCAAACTAATGAAAATACACTTATTTTGAGATATGTGTTTTATATGTTGCACACTCACCTAAGGAGCTATGAGTAACTTTACAATGTTACAGGTGTTGTACATTGAAACTACAACATTATAAAGTTACCCATAGCATCTTAGGTGAAACTATAGAATTTGGATAAGAAGGGTAATGATGCTTTTAAGGACCTGGGCATGTGGTCATAAGATTTAAAATATCACAAGGTGACTTTGATTAATTACCATTTTATTTTTATTTTTTTAATTCTTAAGTCATCAACAAGTTTATTTTCCACTTAGGATGATCTTTATTTAATGTTTGGTCAGTTAGTGTCTTGGTTTTATTATCAAATACTTCCAAAAATGCACAAGGGATTTCATTTTTTTAGATGACATCATGAGAATTATGATAGAGGTTGTACAATAGTGTCAATAGCATCCAATTTAGCTCTTGATTGAAGAGCACAAATGAGCTCTTCCTTTGTTTGATGTTTCTTGTATAATTTTAGGCAATGACCATTGAAAAGTAGCTTAAATCTTACTGGATCAATAGTACACAACTTGGATACTCCATTATCAAATACTTGCTTGAACGCATATAGAATGAGCCACCTTGTCTCTAACTTATTGTTATAATTTTTAATTTTAAATAGAAAATTAATGCCCGATATCTGGATTGAAACATGCATGTCTTGATGAACTTGTCATGCCACATGACTCTTTATTTTTGTAAAGCCTCTATTTGATGAACATATTCTTGATGGATCTCATTCAATTCATTAAACTAACTGATGCATTATTTTTGAGCTTTAGAGAGATCTATGCCAAGTTCTAATATAATATTTAGAGTTTTGATCTTAGATTATATAGGGAGAACAACCTATTATTTATATGATAATTCATAAGGTTTGAACCCGATAGTGGTATTCCATGTGGTTAGGTATGCCCAAATAACCTCCAAAAGGAGAGTATCCCAATCTTGATAGTGTAAGGCTATTATATTTTTCAATATACTCTCCAATTTCCTATTTTTGATGTGCACTTGGCCATTATAATGTGGATGATATTGAATTATTATGAACATATTTCATAATCGGGAACAAATGTTGCTATCATGATTTGCTATGAACTATGGTCCTTGATCAGTGACAATTTCTCATGGAATGCCATATTGTGTGATAATATCCTCATACATAAATTTATCAACCTTTTCATCCCTTGCATGTGTGAGTGCCCTTACCTCGACCCATTTGATAAGATATTATGTGCAAACCAATATGTATTATTTTTGACTAGGAGGAATAGGGTCAATAGACCCGACAAAGTATAACACCCATTTTTCAAAGGGTTTTAAAGCAATTTTGGGTTGTAGAGGCATTTCATCTATTTTTGTGGGTTTCCTCATACATTGACATCTATCACATCATTTGATGTATTTTGTGGTGTCTTTATATAAAGTAGGCCAATAGTATATTGTTTTAATAATCTTAGTGAAAGTCCTATTTATTGAAAATTTCCTCGCATAGGGTTCATCATGGTAAGTGTAGAGGATGTTAAAAGCCTCATCTTCCCTCACACACTAATGCATGACTAAGTCAAAACCCATGTGAAAGAGATAGGTTGATATATAGGAAAAGTGACCTCTACAGGCAACCAAATTATCTTTCCTTAGATTAAAAATGTTGCAAAAGTCTACATGTAGCCAAATAATTAACAATATCTAAAAACCAAGATGTTGTTATTGAAACATCAAATAAATGCTCATATGGAAAAACATAATCAACCTAATAAGTTTTCTCATTAGGTGTTAAGAAGGAGAGGAAATAAATAAATTTTTGAAGTACTAATAACCATCTAATAATTTGACTATTTATTACTAGTTGATTCATCAAATATTTAATTTTTGAATGATTTTTATGTATGAAAACATGATATCTAGTGATATAATGCCAAAATTTATTGATAACATTTATTAAAGTAATAAATTATTTTTTTGTTATCTTATAGTTGAGCTTTAGATCTGAGAGATTCTTACTAATAAAGTTAAAAACATAGTTTAACTGGACATTTTTTATCCAAGGACAACACAAAGTACTATATTAGATGTATCTGTATGGATATGGAAATGTATCTTCTAATTTGGTCCTCTTAACATAGGTGTTGATACTATAATATCTTTAAGATTTTGAAAAGCTTCATGGAATTCATTAGTCTATTTACAATAGACATCTTTAGTTAATAAAACAAATAAAGGAGTTGCAATTTTACTAAAATCTTTAATAAAACCCCTATAATATATATTATGCCTAAGAATGCTCCTAACATATATTTGTTTTTATGGTATGGGTAATTTTTCAATAACTTCTATCTTAGTTGGATCCATTGTATTCCTTTAAGTGAGATATGACATCTTTGTTAGAGGTACAATCACTAAGAGGGGTGCTGAATCAATGAGCCTAGATAATCAAACTTCAATTTCAAACCTTTCAAAACTCTTAATCAATTACCAAAATCATTCATGAAGTATACACATCACTCATAGCAATGAACAAGAGAGACAATGCAAGATCAAGCACATAACACATGACATATGTGAGAAACCCTTTTGGGGGAGAAAACCCACTGGAACCTGCAATTGGACTACTATTCTATAATAAAAAAAACTAATTTAGACTAGCTACAACTGATCAAAGAACTACTATCCCTTATTTTAGTGAGATTGTAATCCCACAAGGAGCTACTACACCTATTTTAGCTGAGCTGCCACAACAACTAGACATTTAACAAGTTTCACCTTGCAAGGAGGCTATAGCCCCATAGATGTTAAGAAACCATAACAACACCTATGAACAGAACATTTCATTAACACTGATTGCCTACCAATCTAAAGGAGATACAAAGTATATCAAATCCGTTTAACTTTTCACACTCAATGAATCCAAAGCCACCTTTTAGATCACTCTTCACTCCTTAGAAATAACTCTATCGCCACATAAACAACATGACCAAATGGTCATACACATAGTACACACTCTGATCTGTCTCTCAAATTAACCACCAAGCTCACACAAAGAACATCTATCCTTCACTCACACTCAAAGCATCCAAAACATCCTTTTGAATCACCTTAGACCTCTTTTCTCATCCTCAACCTACAAGAGTACTATTATGACATCAGAAACATGTCCCATTAATCATACACATAGTCCTCAAAATGATCTACTCATTAATCCATCCACTAGGCACACACCCTCTCTTCTTTCCTTTGCACCAAAGCCTCTCACAAGTCTAGAAACCATCATATTTAGTTTCACTATTTATAGAGAATTCTTGAATTATCAAGTCTACACTCTTTCCTTATCAGCTACAATACATGCCTTCACCCTCAAGGCATCTAACATGGGTCACACTTAAGCAAAAATCTCTTTTAAATAAGCTTAAGTCACTTTTTAGGTCCTATGGAGATCCATTCACCTCTTTGATACTTCTCTGAGTAAACTAAGAACACATGAACACTTTACAAGTAAATGGACCCATACCACATGATCTATAGGTCCTTATTAAGTGTCCATATCCATCACAACACCCTTATGTTAACACTCAACTAGCTCAAATACCTTTCTCTACACACAGTCATTATGAATGAAAACATAGTTGAGTTTTAACTCTTTGATCATATTGCATATGATTTGTAAAACCTTAATAATTCAAAAATATAGTCCTCAAAATATCTATCTCACCTTTAAACATTGAGATACCAACAAACAAATCTCAATTACCCTTCTTGGGTTACTTGCAGAGTAAACATAAACACATAGTCAACTTTGAACCTTCATAACTTTGACTGTACACACTTTCAGATCTTTAAATCTATATTTCTAGATGTTCCTTGGAGTCCTCTAATTTTTTTCTTTTTTACACCATGAGAAAATTCTTTCTTTATCAAAAGATATCGCCCAAAAACAAGACATTGGTCTTTCCTTTATTAAATTCAAATATTTATCATTGATCTATATATGTATAAACATAAAATCATCATTATATCTTATAAGCTTGATCTTTATCTCTACTCAATGTTAAACTTTGAACACTTGTCTTCATCTTGTTGCTTCCTGACACCTTAAAACAAACACACTCCATTGATCCTTTTATAAGGAGCTCAGTCTTGAACTTCATTAACCAATGAATAATTTGACTCATTTAAATCAACATGCACCATAGATATTCACTATATGATCACCAGTGAGCCATTAGATCTCAATCTGGTCCTGATCTTTAACATCATGCATAATAGACTAAGTATCAGGACCATTGTTATTTTCTTGGAAGACCAACTTTGCAAAGTCATATCTTTTATCTCGATCACTCGCATGTTCTCAAATTTAAACCATATGTTATCCTCACATAGGAAAATCCAACCATATATCAATATTTTCCTATAACCCTTATGCATACGAGATATAATTTCATTAATCTACTCACTCATATTTTTTTGCCATAGAGCCAACTATGTTGAAAACTACCTAAGAGGCCAACTTTGAACATGTGTATCTTTTGTCACATTTCATTGCATGACCTATAATTTAGCACATATCAAATAGGAAAAAAACTAAACAAACCCATATGATCAACTCCTTATGAAACTACCATACATATGAAATATAACTTTGTCAATATACTCCACTTTTTCTTGCCACATGCAAATTTGGCTAAGTATGGGAAAACACTATCAAACTGCTGGGGAGGACAACTTTACACTTGTATATATTTTGTCTCACTTCATTGCATGACCTAAAATTTAGTGTGTAGCAACTAAGGACTAATGTGATCACAACCATATGACCAAATGCACTTGACTCATCAACACATGGTAATTATGATGTCAACAAACTACCTACTCAAATTTTTTGCCACTAGACCTAAAATGTCTAGATGAAAACAATGATCAACTTGATGAAATTCACTCATGCACATATGTACTCAAATCATATAAAAATTCTTATGGGAACTCTTGCACATAATCAATACTTCAGATTCATCCCTAATCATCTCTAACCATGCCAAAATATAAGATCAACCAAACCTCCTTCAGGCATACTAGGATAAACATATTGCACACTTTGTCATTGTCACTTTATAATATTAAGGCACTTCATCCACTCAATTATACAATTATATGAAATCACTAATAATTCTCAATAATATCGTCATTGATATCAACACACATCATTCATCTTACCTTCCTTTTCTCTCTTCAAGCACTCTTATAATAAGAACTTTCTCCCCCTTTGACACAATGATAAAGTGGGAACCAAATGATCATAAGGACATGAAAATAGTACAAAAAGGAGAAGACCATTTTATAAAGATAGTAAAAACTACCCCTTACCTTGAGCCTACCTCTTCTTGCCTTGACAAATTCCTCTTGCTCCATACCAACACTCTCTTCAACCAAACACTACAATAAATAAAAAATAACACACATAACACTTAAATCTGATGGAAATCACCAATAAATATCTGAGGGACTCACCCAAATATCTCTAATCCATTTTACCTCTTGAGCATCCTCAAATCTCCACACACCATGAATAACCACCATACAGGCTTACTAACCTTCTCTATCAAGCTACCTCAAGGACAAACAAAAAAACATCATGCCACTCACCGAATAGGAAACATTCTCTAAGCCAACCTGAGAACTCACATTAAAACACTTATGCCTTTCTCTTTTAGAGAAATTGAACAAAAATCACTCTTCTTCTTACAAGTCCTATTTAGTCTTCTTGTAGCCCTAACTAGAACTTGCAGAGCCCACAAATTTTAGTAGACACACATTTATTAACTAAATTCATATCTAGAGCACTCTCATATTCCACATCAATCACATCAATTTGCAACAACTATATCATCATCTATAATATACTTAATTTAGAAACCAACTTGCCAATTAGGCTTCCATCTTATCAAAAACATGAATAATATGAAAACCAAAAATATTCAAATCTCTATGAAGCTTTATTTGAAAACCCATTTAGCCCATTCAAATTATTAATAAGCCTTAGACCTTAAATCACAAGGAAAACCACTTTTATATTAGAGGCTAAAACCCTAGAATCTCAAAACAAATAAGGTGAACACAACACCTTCTGGTCAATGCACACTTCTAAAACTTCTTGTACCACTAGAGACAACCATAACACACTTTTGGACCAAATTTTGAGCTTCCACATATTTGGGAACCCATACATCCTATAGTCCATTTTTAGGCCTACTTGTGCTTAAGCCAAAATTAGGAAAATTAAGAGCACTCAGAAAACTTAAATTGGTACAAACATAATCATCAAGACACATAACTACTTGGAACACATCACAAAGAAGTGCACAAATATTTCTAAGCATCAAGCTCTTATTGACATTGCATAAATATCATTAGGCCACTTGGAAACACCCATTGTGACCCTACAGACATTTCATACACAAAAATACTTGCTTCTTCACTGAGATGAGTCTCTTAAGAAGCATTGACAGAGACATGCTACTTCACAATGTCTTATAATAATGTGAAACTAGGAGTTTCCCACAACTCCTCATATTCCTTCTCCTCCTTGGTCATCTGATACTTTTAGTTCTTCATCTTCTTAGGCTCAAGAGAAGCAACATGCTCATCCACTACAATATTCTCTTTTTATTCTAGGATTGAATTGATAATACATGGAGACAACATAGATCCATGACATACCTTTTCATTTGAAGAATCCACCTTGAAGTTAGGAACCTTATCACTAGGTACTAATAATTGATGTTCTTTTCATGATACATACTCAGCAATGGCAAGATGTTCACTTGGATCCATACATACTCAGAACTAGCCTCAACCAATACCTTGGTCTTCTTCTTGAACTTGGTCTCTTCATTCATAACATGTGTAGACAATGAGAGCCCTTATCAATCTTTAAATTATGTAGTATTCTCCATCTTAAAAAATAGATTACTTAGACCTAGACTTATCATGACTCATACTTACCACCTTTGGCTTCCACGAGTTGACTTGCCTTATTTATTGCACTCTAAGAGCTTGATTAAACCTATTTTGACTTGTAGACCTTTGCTTTAAGAATCTAGCAATGTGACCTCTCTATTCATAGTTGTATAAAAACATACTCCTTGATGGAAACATAGTTTGTCTTACCTTATTTGGATAAAAACTTGTAATGTGTCCTATGTCATGACAAACAAAACAACCTCCTCTTTTTGAAGAGGACCCACCTTGTCTAACCTTATGTGGACAATGGTTTGAAAAGTGTCCCACATCAAGATAGTTGAAGCAATTAACTTTTCTCACACCTTTTGAATGATAACCCCTATCATAGTTACATGCAAACTAATTTATAATAGGTCTCTTGAATTATCTAGCTTTATGCCCAAATTGATTACATGTATAACAGTAACCATTGAAACTTGCATAGCTCATGGCATTTGGCTATTTGATCTAATTTATTTTCATTGTGCCAGCACTTGCATTATTTGTTTGATGATTTTACTTAAAAGTATGATTGTCTTTGTTCACATTAGTATTCATCTTGTCTTGAGTTACATTTTTTTATTCTTCTTCATATCCAAGACTAGTTCTATCACTAGCATGCTTTTGACTACTTAGAATTTTGTTTAGATCACTTGAGCTCTTTTCAAATTTCAAAAATGACTTCACCTTACTAGATGTCTTCTCTAAATTATTTTTCAATGACTCATTTTTAATTACTTACCTTGAAAATTCATCTTCTTTGGCTTTCAAGCTTATAGACAAAATTTCCAATTGACAACTAAGATACTTGACCATATCTTCTTTCTCCTTGGTATCTTTATTCATTCTTGATTTATACACATTGAATTAATCATCATAGTCCCTAATTTGAGACTTCATCTTCTTATTAATATTATTCTTAATCATTAGTTCTTCAAAGGCATTCATCAATTCAATCTCACAGTCCACCTCATCTCTATCAACATCTAAATCACTCCAAGTGGATTCCTTTTAATATGAACAACTTCCTTCCTCAGCCATGAATAGGGATTTATATTCAATAGGACCATAATATTCATGATCATACTTTGAGTCACTATCTTCACTCTCATCTGATGAGCTGTAATCTTCTTTGGTGTAGAGACTCTTCTTGTTCTTGAAGGACTTCTTGTTGTTATACTTTCTAAATCCTTTCTTCTTGTATGTCTTCTTATTTTCATCTTGTCCTTCACCATACTATTCATCATCATTCTTTTCATGCTTATGAGGGAACTTATGATCAAAATATCCTATATCTCCATAGTTGAAACATTTAAAAGGTAGTTTATCCTTATACTTCCCTGAGCCTATTTTCAATTTCCTAGTAATCAAAGTAATTAGTTCATCCTCGTCAATGTTAGATATCTCATCTTATTTGGGTTTTTTAACTTAGAACTTCTTATTTGTATTTATTTTTATCTTGAATTTTGATTCCCTCTTTGGTAGTATATCATCATTTACTCTCATCTCATAGGCAGTAAGGGTGCCATGTAATTGATCGATCTTCAACTGAGTAAGATCATGTCTTTCTTCTATAGAAGATACTTTTGGATCAAAATTGATATATAAAGAACTTAATACCTTTTAAACTATAGTATAATATTCAAGGTTCTCTCCAAGACCTTTTATTATATTCATAATCTCATCAACTCTCTACAAAAAGGATGTCACATAATCTTCCTCCATTTTAAGACTCTCAAATTATCTTCGGTGAGTCTACAACTTTGCCAACTTAAACTTTTAATCTCCATAAATGAACTAAAATTTGTCCCATGTATTTTTAAAATATTTATAATGGATTACCTTGGTGAACTTAGTCTCTGTAAGACCATAAGTAATGGCATTTATTGCCTTAGAATTATTCTCAAACAACTTCTTATCTGCAGTACAAGATGGAATAGTGGGAGCAACATAACCATCCACAAAAAATTACCATACATAAAACTTTAAGAACATAATGTAGGTCCTCATTCTTGCACTCCAAAAAGCATAATTGGATCCATTGAACATTACTGCTTGCTTAGTAGAGAAACATCCTTGCATTTGATGACTACCCATATTTTACCTTGAATCACCTTCAAGCTGTCAAGCCTTTACCAAAATACCTACTTTAATACCAATTTTTAAAGGTACAATCAATGAGAGCGGGGGTGAATCAATGAGCCCAAATAATCCAACTTCAATTTTAAACCTTTCAAAACTCTTAATCAATTACCACAAGTATTCATGAAGCATACACATTATTCATTGCAATGAAAAAGAGAGATAGTGCAAGATCAAGTACATAACCTATGACATATGTGAAACATACTTTTGGGGGAGAAAACCCACTAAAACCTAAAATTGGACTATTATCCTATAATAACAATAACTAATTTAGATCAACTATAACTAATCAAGGAATAACCATCCCTTATTTTAATGAGACTACAATCCCATAAGGAGCTACTACACCTATCTAGCTGAGCTACCAAAAAAATTAAAACTTTAACAAGTTTCACCTTGCAAGGAGGATACAACCCCTAGATGTTGAGCAACCAAAACAACACCTATGAGCATAACATATTTGAACACTGATTGCCTACCAATTTAATGGAAATATAAAGTATATCAACTCTCTTCAAATTTACACGCTCAATACATCCAAATCCACCTTTTGGATTACTCTTCACTCCTTAAAAATAACTTTATCACCACATCAAAAACATGACTAAATGTTCATACACACATTCCACACTCTGATTTGTCTCTCAAATCATCCACCAAGTTGACACAAACAACATCTATCTTTCATTCACACTCAAAGCATCCAAAATATCTTTTTGGATCACCATAAAAATATTCACTCATTATAAACCTACAAGAGTACTATTATGACATCAAAAGCATGACCAATAGGTCATACACATAATCCTCAAATTGTTCTACTCATTAATCCATCCACTAGGCACACACCCTCTCTTTTTTCCTTTGTACCAACGCTATCTATGCTCACCAAAGCCTCTCACAAGTTGAGAAACCATCACATTTAGTTTAAATATTTATATATCATTCATGAATTATCAAATCCACACACTTGTTATCTAAAATACATTCCTTCAACCTTAAGGCATCTAACATGGGTCACACTTAAGCACAACTCTCTTTTAAATAAGCCTAAGTCACTTTTTAGGTCCTATGGAGACTCATTCACCTCTTTGATACTTCTCCAAGAAAATTAAGAACATAAGAACACTTTAAAAATACATTAACCCATGACACATGATCTATAGGTCTTTATTAAGTGTCCATATCCATTACGTCACAATTTTATTAACACTTAATTAGATCAAACATCTTTTTGTACACAATTATTATGAATGAAAACACAGTTAACTTTTAACCCTTTGATTGTACTACATATGATTGGTCAAAAATTAATAATTCACAAAGATGGTCCTTATGGAGTCTAAAACATACTCAAATATCTATCTCACCTTTAAACATTGAGATACCAACAAGCACAACTCAATTATCCTTATCGGGTTACTTGTAAAGAAAAAAACACAATAAAATTTAAAACTTCATAACTTTTATTTCACACACTTTCAAACCTTAAAATTTATATTTATAGATGTACCTTCGATTCCACTACAAATTCACTTTTTACACTATGAACAAATTCTACCTGTATCAAAAGCTATGGCCCAAAAACTAGACACTGGTCTTTCCTTTGTTAAAATCAAATATTTGAATTCAAACGGTCATAGTTAAAACTTGGACACTCTACTATCATCTTGTGTCCTTTCTACTTAGATTAATCATGCACCATTGATATTAATTGAAGTAGATCAGTCTTTACCTTTGATCGCTCATCATTGGATCTTCATATTAACTATTTTACTTAATGTGCTCCATCGATCTCCTATACGTATCTCAGTCTTTATCTATTGTTGACTAAATTTGATTTTTTAGTCAAATTGGGGTACCCCTAGTAAAAAAATTGACTTTTTAGGTTTTTAAGTTGGTCTAATATCTTTTCAATAGGTGAATTATAGGTTATTTGATGTCAATTAATATTTTACTAACTTTGGTCAATTAGTTTCTATGTTCATTTATCATTTTGCATCATTTTAAGGGTTAAACATAGTGCATTTAATGATTTGTATAGGTTTATTGGAAAATGTGTAAGTGTCAAAGAATTTTTTCATGTGCCATGTGTCTTAGGAGGTCTATAGTAATTGTCACTAATTGAAAATTGTTAGGTTACTCAGAAAAAGGTAGTTTTTTTGAAGAAAAGAGTGAGTTTGGCACATGTATGACGTCTTTGGGAAGTGTTCCACTTGAAAAATATATAAATTTGACTATTAATCTCCCATACACTCATCTTAATGCTTAGAGTGATCTGAAACTAACATTTCTTGTTTAAAACTGTTCTATCTCTTTTTCACTCTTCTTGGTAGATTGGAGTGACTCGCAAGTTTTTGCTCAGTATGATTAACACAAGGGGTTTCAAGAAAAATGATCCTAGGGTCATATTCTAAAATTAGATAAATTAAAATAAATATAATAATACTGAGGAATGGTTTCCTATGCTTAATGAACCATTTGTTTGAAGTTTAGCTTCTAAAACTACCTACTTATCTATGTACCCTATCAGTTTTCTCTTGGTTTGAACAATTTCATATAAACTAGATGTTGATATTTCTTATAGACATTGTTATCTTCCTCCTATAATATTCTGCACACATTGTTTCATGTTTAATAAGGTTTTGAGGTACTAATCATCTAAATTTGCAAGAGAATGCAATTTTTTGAGTTATGGGCAGTTTCACCATTTCCAAGAGCCTTGTGCTTTGACAATGGATTCAGGGGGTTATGATAGTTTCTTTCTCATGTTTCAAATGTGATTTTAATCACATGACCCCTCTATTACATTTTTCAAAGAATGCCTCATGAGATGTTTTTCATAAGAATCATGTTGCTTGTCTAACCTATAAATATCACACAAAATTAGTCTTGGGAAATCATATGTTTTAAACCTTTATGACATGGTCATAGGGGTATACTGAACAATTTTGGGTCTTGGTGTGTCCTCCAATGTCATAGAGTGGTGAATAAAACCTTCAAAGTGATTGAAAAGAATATAAATTAGTTAGTCACTTGAGACACCTTCTCACTGTCTACCATAAACATGCTCACTTACAAGCACTTTAAATAATAAAAGCATGTGGGAGGAAGATTTGAGTCTTGGATTGAGATATTTGAAGTTAAAAACATCTATTTGATAGCTTGACAAGAGAATATTAGGTGTACATGAGCATAATTACCTTGCATACTTGTATCACTTATTGCTTCATTGCCTATGTGGAAAATGCTCACCTACAGGTGGCCTGGTCCGAAAGCTAAAGAGTCCTTGTATGATGTTGAAACAAGAAATGAAATCCCATTTTGCAAGCCATTACATGTTAAATAAAACCTAACATACATGTTTGAAATTTTGAGTGGTTTGTCAAATTGAGAAACACCCTTCAAAGGTAAAGACTGATATTTTAGGACCATTGTCCCCAAAAATCCAAAATAGAGGTCCTAAAACTTTTTGGCAAGGGCATATAACATGTTTACAAGGTGTTTTAAAACATATAGATTGATGAGTTTTATTTTATCTAGCATGGACAGAGGGTTCACAAAGTTAGAGGGGTATATGATAATGGGAGATGGTTTATTTGAGGTCTTAAAGTGGCTTCTAAACACACTAAAAACCTACTATAGCA
This sequence comes from Torreya grandis, assembly GCA_037957365.1. Taxonomy (NCBI): domain Eukaryota; kingdom Viridiplantae; phylum Streptophyta; class Pinopsida; order Cupressales; family Taxaceae; genus Torreya; species Torreya grandis. Next base: position 3,439,304 of record JARHVA010001236.1, read on the forward strand.
TCTACATGCTTGTGAAGATGTAGATGGTCTTTGACACCTTGAGTAGGAAATAATGCATCCTATCATGTGGGTAATAATTTAAGTGAGTGAATTGGTGCACAAAATGAGTATGAGGATCACTTTACAAGATGGATAAATAGTTTTCCAAACCCTATAGATACCTATAGGTGTCCATCTAGGTTGCAATGACCACCTACAACAACGTAAGTTAACAACAAGCTAACACTTGATGTTTGGTAGTGTTTGGGGGTATCCAAGGTGATTAAAAGAATGAATATGCACTATATAATCTTAAGGGACCTCAAAAAATATTCAATAAAATCATAAATAATCTCAATACAAGCAAATGAAACCTACAACATAATTACTATAAGGAGAAAACACAGTCAAGGTGGAACTCAATTTGACTAAGTAAAGAATAAGAGGGTATAGGAAGGTTGGGATGATGAATCATGTTTGTGAGAAATTTTATTGTGATCAAGAGGATCATCAGGGACCATAAACAATGTAAACAACTTTCATAGAGCTCCCAAGGGTTTTGAATGCACCTACAACCAACCTTATTGACTATGTAAAAAATGAACATGTTTAAAGCTCCAAATAATAAAGAGGAAAATGGTAAAGTGAAAAATAGGTTTAAATAAGGAATGAAGTGATTTAGGAGGATTGATGGGAGATTTGTGAGCACCTTCCCTGAGTCTAGAACATCCAAAATCTACCTATAGTAACCTTAAATAAATAGGGTACAGTCAAGCAAAAGGCACTCAGTCTTGTGAATCTAGGTACATGAGTTATCTATGAGGAGTCAAAATGGGAATAGGGACTAAAACACATTAATAATTATAATGATAAAATATATGGGCTATTTTAATCTTAAATAAATCAAATAGAGGGTTTAAACCATGCAAAACACAATCACAATCAACCAACCTACACACAGTGTCCTTTGCAAGCATGTCTTAGGGTTTTGTTGAGGTTGGGGTTCAATACATAAGATAAATGGTTCAATTTTGGTAGATATAATCTTTAAAATTTTAAGGAGCCTATACAATAATTATTTAGCCTATAAAAATAGGGGAAGTACTCCATGTTTTGTCTCAGACAGGGAGTACTTCCCTTTGAGCACAAGTAAGCAAGGTTAGGAAAGTAAGATGGAGATATGGAGCCAGATGGTGTATATACTTTGAAAAAAGGTTTATGAAGTTTGATATCACTTATAAAATCATGGAAAACCTTCCTTAGAAGGAGGAATGATATATGAGAGGTCTAACATACTAAGGTTGCAGTCAAACCTATTTGAACATGGCTAAGCCTAATGCCCAAACAAGGAGTCATCATCATTTCTAACATCATGTGAGCTTTATAAATAATTTGAAAATTATATTGGTGTGTATATAGAGGTGTTAGATCTATTTTATGGTATGGGAAGCATCAAAAAGGATAGTTTTGAGTTTAGGATGCAGTCAGGCCTAAAAGCAAGGTTTAAGGCCTAGAAACCAAATAAGTTACCAATGCCATTTCTAGCTATAGATGAAAATTATAATGGATATAAGGATAAACATAGGGTCATATAAAGTGTGTTAGATATTTTTTAACACATGAAAATCAACAAGAAGGTCTAGAGCATAAAATGTTATAATCAAGAACACTAAGCAGGCCTAGGCCTAGTGCCCATTTTGAGGGGTTTTCTCACTTTTAGCATGAAGTGAACATATAAATTTGTTGGAGAATGTTTTTGGGGTATATAATTAAGTTTAAAATTTAATGGTGTTTGGATAAAACTAAAGAGATCCCCTTTTTGAGCTCAAACCCAACTCATCATGTAGGAATGAAGGAACACAAACATGATAGGCTAGTTTCAAGTACTCGTATATTTATTGAGGATTTACATGGGAGTACAAGAAATTTCAAAATGTTAATAGGGTCCCCAAAACCCAAATTTTTTTAATTAGTTGGAAATTTGGATGTTGGATATTTATGAACCAACCTTAAAACCAAAAACATGCCTAAAACCCTACTAAACCCTTGCTAAGGACCAATCTTGGAAAATGGAGTTGGATAGCTATAAAAATGATATAGTTTGTATATAATAATGATTGGAGGTTATATAGGACTTCCCTAGGATACTCCACACCATGATGAATTTTACGGAATTGTACATATTAGGGAAAAAACAAGTTTTTTTATCACTATTTTGTGTGTTATGTAGGCTACAAGAGGAGTTAGGAGATGAAATAAAGTTTGGGAGAAATATTGACACTTAAAATACCTCCTTATATTCATGTAATTCCATTAAATAGATTCTAAGTTCCCCAAATAGGTGTTTCAACTTAGCCTGCCGAATTTGGCATATTGGACAAGCTAGTGAAGAAGATAACAAACTTCAAGTGGGATGTTTTTAAAGATTGTATGATGATTTAAAGGATATAGAGGGTATTTAAATATTGAAAAAAATAATTTTTATTGACTTTAATGAACAAATGAATCCAAATTTTAAAACAAGTGTGTAAGGTGCATGAGAAGGAGGTTTCTTAGAGTGTAGGTGATGATGGCTCTTTTCCAAGTGATTTTAGTGGACTAGGCATGAAACCAATGCATGAATAGGAAATTATGAGAGTATCCCCTTCCATTAAAATCATTTTACCTGCCATTGATTAGTTAAAATCCACTCAAATAGGCCTAATCATGAAGGTAGTTTTTTGTGCAAGAGGAGTTTTAGGCCACTCTACATAACTTTGATGACTTGGATTGACACTTGTTGCTCCTAAAATTGCATTATTAAACCCATATCATCTTCCTATGCATGGATACCTATTATTTTCAGATTGATAAGTGTCCTTGTGACCCATGTACTTCTCTTCTTCTCTCTCTTTCTCTCTCAAACTCTATAAGAGTTGGCCATTTTGGCATTGTATTGGATGCTCCACCTAAGTATGGTGAAGCTATGATCATTTGTATAACTTTTGATCAATAAAATGACTATGATTTACCTCTTCATGACTATTAATTAGTGTGTTCCACTTGAATGATGAATCTTGTTTAGTGAAGACTATGGATTCTGAGCATGTGGTCTCATTCTTTCACCTTGTTTGCATTTGGAAAACTTCTTATTTTAGGGCATGTGAAGTGTTTTAAGGGATGTAAAATTTTGGGTGAGTTATTATTTTCATTATTTCCATTCAATTCATCTTATCTAATCCTCCTAGCTTTGCACATTCATCCATGACCTCATAATGTAGCATTGATGCGAGAAGATGAAGATAGGAGTGTATTTTTGATTTATTTCTTGGTCTCAAGTGTAGAATGAAATTGGTTGGAAGTCATCAAATTGATTTGGTGTATCACATCCTTAGTTTATATTTTATTTCAGCTATCTCTCTCCCTTTTCACCCCCCAAATTTAGTTGTAGGTTCAATCATATGTGGTACAGTAAGGGAGCTAGCCCTATCTAGAGATTCACCTTGTTCCTTAGGCTTCCCACAAGCCTAGAGCTGATTCAATTGTGACACTTGGATGATTAGAGCCTTGTCATATCCTCAAAATGTGAAAATATAAGTGACAATATTTTTTGACATGCCTGGTGGGACTCTTGTTTTAAGAGTTGCAGGATTTTTGGTGTTATCCTTTAACACATAAGCTTTTGGAGGCATATTTTCAAGCATCAATGGCAACTCTAAGGACATATCAATTGGTTAGGCAACCCAAGTTTTCCTTTTAAAAAATATGGTAAAATATTTCTTTATGTCCTTTCTTTTAATAAAGATTCATGGCTGACCTTGAATTTGAGTTTTGTTCTCTACAATATGGCGAGACATATCCATCTTATCCCATTACCTATTAATATGAATAGGTTCTTGGTCAATATTTTTATGATAATCAATCCTAGTATGACCATATTTAGCCCTGTCATGAGTTTTCTTAGTATTATGATGAGCCTTCTCAATGTTTTACCCCTCCTAGTCAACCTAGTCCTTTCTATAATCAACCCATTTTTACCTTGAAGCAAGCACTTTTGGGATGTGAGAGATACATGTTGGATCTTAACACATAAAGAGATGTGGCATAAAAGTTACTAATCATGTAATTCAAAAGGTAATAGATGCATTGGACTTGGTCAAGAGAGAATGGGTACCTATTGAGAGAGACAATTAGAAAAGTCTCATAAGTGAGATGTTTGATGTGAGTGGTTTAGTATCTTCCTTAGAGGGTAGGATAGAAGTTCATGAAAGGTAAATTCACCATACATATCAGCCTTCATATCCATTTGTCCAAGTTTCATACCATCCATACATGAAACTTACTCATGAGCCAAATCAAACCCATCGAAGTCAACCTTTACCAAATCAATTAGAGGAGAGAGTTGAAAGAATAAACCTTGTGTTTGAAGCTAACCTTGATAGGAAAATTGAGTTGGAAGATATGCATATGTAAAAATACATGTTGGTAGAAAAAGAAGTGGATTTCAAGACTTCATTTCCATCTCACATTAAATCCCCACAACCTCAAAAAGAGACTCATAATCTCAATTTCCTAAGTTGGAACAAAATAGTGGAATCATGGGGAAAGAGGGAGGAGAAAGTCTTGACCAAGAGCATGAAATTGAGAAGACATCTAATATTAACATCCTAAGTTAGAGAAAGATAGTAGAGTCATGGGGTAATAAAAAATATGGAAGCATTGGATAAGAGTGTGAAGTGGAAAATGGAGTTGATCCTTTGAAAGTCCCTCTCACTCTTCCTCAATAAGCCTCTTCTATTCTATGACAGCCTTCATGCAATCCTTATCTCCATGATGATTCCTATAAACTTAAAGAGAAGATTTTCCAAGAGAACCTAGCTAAGTATAAATAGGAATTATAAGCAAATATGAGAGTGCTAAGTCAAGGTGAGATGGAAGGTTTAGATCCAAGATAAGATCTTATGCCTAAACACACCCCATCTCCCCTCCCTCCAGACCTTCCCAAAGAGTCTCTTACATTCCATTCCCAATCTAATTTTGAGTTCTATGTGCCACCTCCACCAATGACTTCCTATTTCCCTCATCCTATTACCCTTTTCCTTGATGTAATTGTGGTGTGGGAACCAAAGGAGGATTATTTGGTTGATAAATAAAGAGAACTCTTGCTTGAAGAAAACCTACCTCCATAACAACCTCATTGGGATAGATCATATGATTTCAAGATGCCTAGTATTGACATCACCATGAAAGAGGTTAAATATATTGAAGCTTTTGAAAATAAAAATTAGATTGTAGTAGCTGATACATAACTTGAGAGCCCTCAAAAGGTCCTAAGTGTTGAAGAAGAGGTGAGTCCTTGTGTTGAATCTGTTTGCTTGGTTAATGATGAAGAATGTTTTATTTGTGTTGAAGAACCTATCTTGAGAGAAGAAAATGAAGAGGAACATGATCAATTAATGGATGATAAATAAGACCTCATGAGAAATTATGTGGAGGAAATCACCATAGGGACTCCACTTGGTGAACAAAAGGACAAGTCATAAGTTCTTACCTCCATATCTGAAGTAGAATGTGCTATCAAGGAAGGAGAACACTTTCAAGCCATCCCTAAACAAGTGGCATCTTTGGAAGAGTCTCATGAGACAAAGATAAAGGAAATATCCCTTGAAAATGATCTGATTAAAGATGAAGAAGAGGTGGTTTCTTATGTGGATATTTCAAATTGGTTTGATGAAGAAGGATGTCTTCCCTTTTCCCAAGAGGAAGAAATGATCATAAACTCTTTCATCACTTTACAAGATATCATGGATAAAAATGGATAGGTTATTAATCAACCCTTGGATGATTTGTTTGAATTCATTGGATTAGGGTATACCTCTCTTCAAGGAGGCTATGAGCTGGTCAAAGATGGAGAATGCAACATTGGTACACAAGTAAGTATGTAAAGGAAAATAATTATATCAAATTTTTATTTTCAAGACACATATGCATTTGCTGATGACATTTTTGAAGTCATCAATATGGGATATCATATTATCAATTAGTTGAGAGAAACATATCAGCTCTTGAAGGATGAAACAAGTTCTTATTGGCCTCAATATTTTATGGGAACATGAAACTACTCTTGAAGCCATGCCTACTAAAGAGATATAAGTTGAATATGAAATGAAGAGTGGGAAAAAACATGAAGTGTATGAACATGTTCAAGAGGAATATATCTACTTTGGAGACCTATTTAAGGATGACCTACTTGAGATTAGATCAAATAAAGTGCCAAGGAAGAGGTCTAATCCACAAAGTATTCAATCCAAAGAGAAGCATGCTTGGAACTATGCTTCATCTCACAATGAAAATGATTCAATAAGTTTCCATTTTGATCCTAGAAAGGAGATATGCTTAGTTTATAGTTGTGCCTACTAGGCTGTTTCCTAATTCCCCTAAGTGATTTTGCACATGGTGTGTTTTTTGTCTTGTTTTGTGTGTGTCTTTGCTTTGTGTGGTTAGGGTAGTCACTATTGACTTGTATTGATCAAAACTTGTGGTAAATGGTCAATTTTTTTTATTTGTCTCAGTCATTAGATGAATCCTAAGCCCAATGGACTAATAAGGCTACAGGTCTAACTAGTATAGCAAGCATACTACCCCTATGAATCACCAATTTATTGATCAAATTTAACTTTTTAGTTAAATTAGGGCACCCTTAGTAAAAAACTTAACTTTTTATGTCTATAAGGGGTCTAATATCTTGTCATGAGGTTAATTATTAGTTATTTGATGTCAATTAATGTTGTACTAACTTTAGTCAATTAGTTTCTAGGTCTATTTATCATTTTGAGCCATTTTAAGGGTCAAAAATAATGCATTTAAAGTTTTGTATAGGTTTCTTGGAAAATGTGCAAGTTTAAAAGACTTGTATCATGTGAAATGTGTCCTAAGAGGTCTTTAGTAATTATCACTAACTAAAAATTGTTAGGTTACTCAGAAAAAGGTAGTTTTCTTAAAGAAAAGAGTGAGTTTGACACTTGTACAACTTCTTTGGGAAGTGTGCCATTTGGAAAACATCTAAATATGACTCTTCATCTCACATAAAATAATATTCATGCGTTAAGTGATTTCAAACTGACATTTATTTCTCAAAACTATTCTATATCTTTTTCACTCCTCTTGGTAGACTGAAGTGACTTGCAAGTTTTTGCTCGATATGGCTAACACAAGGGGTTTCAAGAAAAATGATCATAGGGGAATAATATAAATTCATATACCTTCAAATAAATATAATAATTTTGAGGAATTGTTTTATGTTCTTCATGAACCATCTATTTGAAGTTTAACTTCCAAAACTGCCTTCTTATCTGTGCACCCTATTAGTTTTCTCTTAGTTTGAACAATTCAGTATGAACCAACTACTAAAATTAATTATAGAGATTTATATATTACTCCTATAATGTTCCCAAAACTTTTTTTCATGTTTTATAAGGTTTTAAGGTGATAATCATCTAAATTTGTAAGATAATGCAATTTTTTGAGTTATGGGTAGTTTCACCATTTCTAGGAGCCTTGTGCATTGACAATGGATCCACGGGGTCGTGCTAGTTTATTTCTAATGTTTCAAATGTGATTTTAATCCCATGTCCCCTTAATTCAATTCTTAAAATAATGACTCATGAGAATTTTTTCACAAGAATCATGTTGCTTGTCTAACTTATAACTATCATACATAGTTAGTCTTGGGAAATCATATGTTTTAAGCCTTTATGACATGGTCATAGGGGTATAATGAATATTTTTAGGTCTTAGTGTGTACTCAAATGTCATATAATGGTGAATTAAACATTATAATTTCTTGCAAAGAAGAGGAATTAGGTAGTCACTTGAGACACCTTCTCACCATCTGCCATAAACATACTCACTTATAGACACTTGAAAGAAGAGAAGCATGTGGGAGGAAGATTTATGTCTTGGATTGAGATATTTAAAGTTGAAAAATTCCATTTTATAGATTTATGAGATCATATGAGGTATGCACGAGCATAATTACCTTGCATACTATATCACTTATTGCTTCATTGCCTATGTGGAAAATGCTCACCTACAGGTGGCCTAGTCAGAAAGATAAAGAGTCTTTGGATAATGTTGAAAAAAGAAATTAAATCCCCTTTGTAAGACCTTACATGTTAAATAAAACCTAAAATAAATGTTTTAAATGTTGAGTGGTTTGTCAAACTGAGAAACACCCTTCAAATGTAAAGACCAAGATTTCAGGACCATTGTCCCCAAAAAGCCAAAACATAGGCCCTAACATTTTTTGGCAAGGGCATATAACATGTTTACAAGGTGTTTTAAAGCATATATATTGATGAGTTTTATTTTCTATAGCATATAAATTGGGTTCAAAAAGTTATAGGGATATATGATAAGGGGAGAATGTTTGTTTGAGGTCTCAAAGTGGCCTCTAAACACACTAAAAACCTAATATAGCATCTACAGGCTTGTGAAGATGTAGATGGTCTTTGACACCTTGATTAGGTAATAATGCATCCTCTCATGTTGGTAATGATTCAAGTGAGTGAATTGGTGCACAAAATGGGTATGAATATCACTTTAAAATATGGATACATAGTTTTCTAAACCCTATAGATACCTATAGGTGTCCATCTAGGTTGAAATGACCACCTACACCAAGGTAGGTTAATAGTGAGCTAACACTTGATGTTTGGTAGTGTTTGGGGGTATCCAAGGTGATTTAAAGAATGAATATGCACTATATAATCTTAAGGGACATAAAATAAGCTTCAATAAATTCATAACTAAGCTCAATACAAGCAAGTGAAACCTTTAATAGAGGTACTATAAGGAAAAAACATAGTTAAGGTAGAACTCAGTTTAACTAAGTAAAGAATAAGAGGATATAGGAAGGTTGGGATGATGAAGAATATTTTTTGAAAATAACCTTGTGATCAAGAGGATCATCAGGGACTATAAACAATGTAAACAACTTTCATAGAGCTCCCTAGGGTTTTGAATGCACCTATAACCAACCTTGTTGACTGTGTAAATAGTGAACATGTTTAAAGCTTCAAATAATAAAGAGGAACTTGGTAAATTGAAAAATAGGTTTCAATAAGGCCTAACATGATTCAAGAGGATCAAGGGGAGATTTATGATCACCTACCCTGAGGCTAGAACATACAAAATATACCTACAAGAAGCTTAAATAAATAGGGTACAATCAAGCAAAAGGTACTCAGTCTTGTGAATCTAGGAACATGAGTTATCCATGAGGAGTTAAAATGGGAATAAGGACTAAAAAAAAATCATAATGATCATGATAAACTATACGGGATATTTTAATCTTAAAGAAAGCAAATGGAGGGCTCAGAACATGCAAAACATAGTCACAATCAACTAGCCTGCACATAGTCTCCTTTACAAGCCTGTCTTAGGGTTTTATTGTGGTTGGGGAGTCCATACATAAGATAAATGGATAAATTTTGGTAGATATCATATTTAAAATTTTAAGGAGCCTATATAATACTTATTTAGTCTAGATAAATAGGGGAAGTACTCCCTATTTTGTCTCAGACAGGGAGTACTTCCCTTTGAGCATAAGCATACAAGGTTAGGATAGTAAGAAGGAGATATGGAGCCAGATGGTGTATATACTTTGAAAAAAGGTTTATGAAGTTGTATATAACTTATAAAAACATGGAAAAACTTCCATATAAGGAGGAATGATAGCTGAGAGGTCTAACATACTAAGGTTGCAGTCGAACCTATTTAAACATGGCTAAGCCTAATGTGCAAACAAGGAGTCATCATCATTTATAACATCATGTGAGATTTATAAATAATTTGAAAATTATTTTGGTGTGTATATAGAGGTTTTATAACTATTTTAGGGAATGAGAAACATAAAAAAGGCTATTTTTAAGTTTAGGATGCAATCGGGCCTAAAAGCAAGGTTTAAGGCCTAGAAACCAAATAAGTTACCAATGCCATTTCTAGCTCTAGATGAACATTATAATGTATCTAAGGATACAAACAGGGTCATAAAAAGTGTGTTATATCTTTTGGAACATAAAAAAATCAACAAGAAGGTCCAAAGCATAAAATTTTGCAATTAGGAACAATAAGTAGGCCTAGGCCTAGTGCCCATTTTGAGGGGTTTTCTCACTTTTAGCATGAAGTGAACATATAAACTTGTTGGAGCATGTTATTGGGGTATATAATAAATTTTATAAGATATTTATGTGTAGATAAAACTAAATGATCCCATTTTTGAGCTCAAAACCAACTCATCATGTAGGAATGAAGGAAAACAAGCACGATAGGCCAGTTTCAAGTACTCATATCTTTCTTAAGGATTTGAATGGGAGGAAAATTTTTGTAGGATTTGATTTGGAATTAGTTATCAATTTGGATGTTAGATATTTATGAACCAACCTTAAGACCAAAAACATGCCTAAAACCCTACTAAACCCTTTCTAAAGACCAGTCTTGGAAAATAGAGTTGGATATATATGAGAATGAAATAGTTTGTCCAGAATGATGATTAGATGTTGTAGAGGACTTCCATAGGCTACTCCACACCATGATGAGTTGTATGAAATTATATAGATTAGGGTGGAAATAGGTTTCTTATCACTATTTTGTGTGTTGTGTAGGATAAAATAGGATTTAGGAGATGAAACCAAGTGTGAGATAAATATTTACACTTAAAATAACTCCTCATATTCATTTAATGCTATGAAAAAACTTTTAAATTCCCCAACTAGGTGTTTCAACTTAGCTAGTCAAATCTGACATATTGGACAAGCTATTGAAGAAGATAGAAAACTCAAAGTGGGATGTTTTTAAATATTATCTAATGCTTCCAATGCCATGGAGTGTTTTGAGTTAAAAAATACCTTGTACATACTTGAATGAAAACTGAAGCCAAATTTAAAGACAAGTGTGCAAGGTGTTTGAGAAGGAGGTTTCCTAGAGTGTAGGTGATAATGGATCTTTTCCAAGTGATTATAGAGGATAAAGCATGAAAAAATACATGAAAAAGAATGTATGAAATCATCCCCTTCCATTCCAATAATTTTACCTACCCTTGATTAGTTACAAGTCAGTCAAATAGGCCTAATCATGAAGGCAATTTTTTGTGCAAGAAAAGAAGTTTTAAGCCATTTTCCATAACTTTAATGACTTGGATTGACACTTGTTGCTCCTAAAATTTCATGGTTTGACCCATATCCTCTTTCCATGCATAGATTACTATTATTATCAGCTTGACAAGTGTCCTTGTGACCCTTGGACTTCTCTTCTTCCCTCTCTCTCTCTCTCTCAAACTCTATAAGAGTTGGCCATTTTGGCATTATATTGGATGCTCCACTTGAGTATGGAAAATACCTGATCATTTGTATATCTTTTTATCAATATAATGACTAAGTTTTATCTCTTCATGACTATTCACAAGTGTGTTCCACTTGATTGATGAATCTTATTTAGTGAAGACTATGGATTCCTATCATGTGGTCTCATTCTTTCACCTTGTTTACAGTTGGAAAAATTCTTCTTACAGGGCATGTGAAGTGTTTTAGGGGAAGTGAAATGTTGAGTGAGTTAGTATTTTAATTAGTGCCATTCAATGCCTCTTGTCTAGTCCTCCTATCTTTTCACATTCATCCATGACCTCATAATATAGCATTGATGTGAGAAGATGAAGATTGAAGGAGTGTATTTTTAATTTATTTCTTGGTCTCAAGTGTAGATTGCAATTGGTTTAAAGTCATCAAATTTATTTGGTTTATCACCTCCTTATTTTATATTTTCTTTAAGTTATCTCTCTTCCTTTTCACCTCCCAAAGTTATTTGTAGGTTCAATCTTAAGTGGTACATCAAAAGAGCTATCCCTATCTAGAGATTCACCTCATTCCTTAGGCTACCCACAAGAATAGAGGTGATTCAATTTTGTGACTTGGATGAGGAGAGCCTTTTCATCTCTTCAAAGGATTTAAATCTAAGTGACAACATCTATGTTAAACATTGGACACCTTAAAATCATATCGCTCAATATGCACCATTTATCTGTATATGTATAAACATACACTCACCATTAGATATTAGAATAAGCTTGATCTTTACCTCTGTTCAATGTTAAACTTTGAACACTTGTCCTCATCTCACTGCTTCTTGACACCTTAGAATAAACATGCTTCATTGATCCTTTTGTAAAGAGCTTAATCTTTAGCTTCATTAACCAACAAACATTTTGACTCATTTGACTCAACATGCACCATATATCTTCATTATATAATCACCTACAAGCCATTAGATCTCCATCTGGCCCTAATCTTTAACATCATGCAAAATAGACTAAGTATGGGGACTATTACTATCTACTTAGTAGGCCAACTTTTTATAGTCATATGTTTTACCTCACTCACTTGCATGTTCTCAAATTTGAACCATATGATCTTATCACATAGAAAAATCCAAACATATATCAATATACTTATGTAACCCTTGTGCATGTGAGATATAATGACATTAATTTGATCACTTAGATTTTTATACCATAGAGCCAACTATGTCAAAAATTTCTTGGGAGGCTAACTTTGAACACGTATATCTTTTGTCATACTTTATTGCATGACCTAAAATTTAGTGCATATCAACTAGGAAAAAAACTAAATAAACCCATATGATCAACTCCTTCTGAAACTACCACATGTATGAAACATAACTTTATCAATATGATTACTCAATTTTTTCTTTCCACATGCAACTTTGGCTAAGTATGGGAAAACACTACCAAACTATCTGGGGGGCCAACTTTACACTTGTATATATTTTATCTACTTCATTAAATGAACTAAAATTTAGAACATATAAAATAGGGACTAACCTGATCACAACCATAAGACTAACTACCCTTGACTCATCTACATGTGGAAAATATGATGTTAGAAAACTGCCTACTTAGATTTTTTACCACTAGACCCAAAATGTCTAGATGAAAACAATGATCAAATAGATGAAATACACTCATACACACAAGTACTCAAAACATAAAAAAATTCTTATGGGACCTCTTTCACATGCTCAATACTTTATATTCATCCCTAATTATCTCTAACTATTCCAAAAAAAAATCAACCATGCCTCCTTCAGGCATACTAAGAAAAACATATTGCACACTTTGATTGTCACTTTAAACTATCAATGCACCTCATCTACTCACTTGGATGCTTTTATGACATCATTGAAAATTTTGCAACAATCCTAGTATAATACCTTATGTCATTAACATATAGCATTTATCATGGCTCAATGAGAGGTTATTATCTTCGAAACACTAAAGAATATTTTCTAAATTATTGATGGTTTATTCATATGAATATACTTAGATTGATAAATCATCCACATCAATTTCTATGAATTCATGATCAAGATAAAAAAATATGCTCATAATAGCCCTCTAACAGTTGGTTGGATCATTACATAATTTGAAGGGGAGGAAAAAATATGCAAATGTTTCCTGAGGAAAAGTGAAGGTAGTTTTGTCTTGGTCTTCTAGTATAATTTTAATATAATTGTATCCATTAAAACCATCAAGGAAGGAAAACTATTTCATTCTAGAGAGGGTATCTAGGACTTGGCAAATGAAAGGTAAAGGAACGTGATCCTTCATAGTGGCAACATTAAGCTCTCTATAATCCACATATATATTTTATTTTCCACATTTCTTAAGAACAATGATGAATGGATAAAATAATTGATTTTTACAGATGGGGTATATGAATCCTACATTTAGGAGATTCTACAGCTCCATTTTAACATTTTTTCATAAAGTGGGATACATTTACATTGGAGTTTGATGGATGGACTAAGATTCATCTTTAATATAATATGGTGGGTACATGCATCTGGATGTATACGTTTCATATCATGATAGTCTCATGAAAAGGTAGTTTTGTGCCTTTGGAGCATAAAAACTATATGCAATAAAAAATGCATCAGATCTATAAATCAATCCTAGCTCGAAGAAGATAGATCTTACTTACACTTATGATTGGGTATACATTAGATAATTAGGAACATGACTAATAGTGGATTTTCTAGACCCAATTAGGAGATCTCTTATCAAAACAATATCACAAGGGAGGGTTCTAAAACCTCCAATCAAGAAAAACCATGCAATAACCCTAACTAAGCTTTATGTTTTCATATTTATAATACTAATAACAAGTAAAGCAAAGTCTAATCTAGTGCTCACAAAATCTTGTGGCACAATATAAGGGGTTAGTAAAAAAATAAACATACATAATAGAATCCTAATTAATCTATGTATAGGTAAGACCCTTAGTGCATGGATAAGAAGAGTAATATTATTTGCAAAAGCTAATAGTTATGCTAATTTTATCTAGTAAAGAGAGGAGCAAAGTTAGAGAATACTTAACTTAAAGATGAACCCATTGAGACTCAATCTCTCCCTTGGAAAAAGATAATTTGCAAGAGGTTTTTGTGGTTTGTAAGGATAACTAAGAAAGACTAAAGCATCCAAGACTTTTCCACAAGACTAGATTCTCTAAGTAGAAACCCTAAGCTAAGACTCCTCAAGTAGAATGGTGGAAAAGTAGATTGTAAAGAATTGTAAATGAATAATAACTCTTGATGTCTCCCTAAGAATAGATAAATGATATTTTATATATAGGTATATTTAATCCTAATCCCTTATGAAAGACTCCACTGATAGGGTTGACCCAGGCAACCTAGTACTATTATTGACAAAAATTCACTAGGTCATAGGCTAGGTTGGCCAAAAGCTGACTAGATCTTAAATGAGTTTCACCAATAAGAGTATAAGGTTGACCCAATAAACCTAGTATTGTAAAATATAAAAAGGGGTTTTAAGTTAGGAAAAGGGGTACAAAATATGGTAAAATATTGGAGTGTGAAAAAGAGGAGTAATATCTTAGGGGAATGTTTTAGGAGCTGGTTGGATTGGTAATAAGTGGTAATAAGAGACAACAATCTTGTGAAGCACCAATGGTCTACCCACCCTTTTCATGGTGTACCCTTTAGGGCATGTACTCAGAGAGATTGAGACTTCATGGGTTTTGGAAAGATATAAATCATTAATAATTGATAAAAGTGTGAAAATATTATGTGTATATAGAAACTAGTTCATCTTGTTGGCGACATGGCAGCTAATTACTTATATTGAGTGATTAGCCTTGTGAGATCTCAAGTACATTAGAGAGTGAGGACATGGAATCAATAACACATAGAGGATTATGTAGGTTTTACTTGTATAGTAAGATTTTTTGAAACATAAAAATGTTATTGCTAGGCTCTTTTGATTCATATGTAAATATATATTTTAGAAGGAATATAATGTATGGAACAACATTATCTAGAATTTGTTTTTGATAATATACATTTTTTACAAAGTTTAAAATTATTATGTCCTCATCTAGTTCCTTTAATGATAATATTTACTCAATGGTATGAATATGTTGGTCAGGGGTGTGGTTAGCCTCTTCTTTATCTAACTAAAGCAATTGTTATGTTTCTAGCGATGGTTGGGTTGGGGGGTATAGTAAGAGTTTATTGGTACTATTTTCATTTTCTATGCCCATTTTACTAGACCTAAAACTAATATAAATGTCTATTGTGGTTATCCAAGGTCTTCCTAGAATGAGGGAATATCCACATAAACTAGCCTTTGGCTATAAAACCTTAAAGTTAGATAGTTATTCCAAAGAATCAATAGATATAAGGTCTTAAATAACCCTTTGACATGAAAAATATATCTATCCACTAGTTAAAGGAAAATTGGGGTTTTGAGGAGACCTTGTGGCTTAAGTTATTCCATTATCTCCTTAGTCATAACATGAATAAAAAATCCTAGATAAATTAAAGTGTTTTGTATGAGGATCCATGAAATATGTACATCTACTACTAGACTTCCTAGGTCAGAGTATTTAAGATTATCAATGTTCCCCAACATTAGATCAGTCAACTATGCAACATTATGGATAGTTTGAAGATCTTTATTTTTTCATCCTAGTTTCATAATAAAAGCTCTCAGACAACCTAGGTATATATGGGGATGTATTTAATAGATTGGAATAATGGTATTTGAATACATATGTTTTTAAGTTCCCCTAAAAAATAAACTCCAACCTAGGTTTCTTCCTTAATTGAGTAAGGTGTCTGGGATAAGGAAGTTTGATTAGTATAGCTTGACTATTCAATAGGCTTGGCTCAAGGTTGGGTTCATTATTGTATGCTGGGGTTGGGTTAGTTGTAGCTAGAACCTCATCACAATGTTCCATTATTATAGCAGTGGTTGGATTATGGATAATCTTCCATGAGTGAATTTGAACATCATTCAAATCTATCACATATGTGGGATGTCACCATGCCATTATTACATACCAATTAAGCTTGTTTATTATTTGGATTGGGTGTAGGTTGGGTAGGTAGTTATGGTAGGTGAGGATATCATTATTTTTGAGTGTTTGAAATTAAATCTAGTTGTTATTATTTCTATATGAGGCCAACATTTTTATTATGCCAAAGTGGGTTTCACCTCTATTATTGGTTCCGTGAGTTGGGAGATTGTTGTTGTTATGGCTACCATGTTTGTTTTAGGAACCATTGTCAATTAACATGAGATTGGAAGTTTGGTTGTGGATAAATTTGATTTTGTAAGTGTTGCCAATTAGTTTGATCTTGAGGGTTTTGTTATGATCAATTTAGATTTTGAGGTGACATCATATTCTAAAGAATTGGTCCATATGAATTATTAGGAGGAGCATATGTGTTTTAAAATTTTAAAAAAATGAAGAATCTAGTGGCATTCCTAGATTTTTTAGTCTATGTGACCATGGTCTACATATTTCCACATATAATATGATATCCTTCTCTTCCAATTGCATAAATTTAAATTGTTTATAAAATCTTCTCCCTTATACTTTTTAGTTTTACCTAGACATTTTGAGATTGACAATCCTCTTTATTCCTCCAATAATTAGGGTAATAGACTGATAGAGATTTTACCACTTATTCTTATTTCATTCATGCATGTAATGTGTTTAATGTGTAAACATAAGACTAATAATGTCCTGCTTCATATCCAACAAAAAATTTCTAGCTTATATCCATGACACTCCATTGGCAGATTTTGAGGATGATGATGGTAGTGTCTTGTTATTTTAGGTCTTTTTCATAATAAAGAATGAATAGTTTCTACATATAAGGGTGATATTTTCAAATATATTTTGTGAGACATCTCATCTACCCATGAGATCTAGAGCTTCTAGACATTCCTTATTAATTCCATTAAAAATATCAACATGATAGATTTTGCATCAATTTATCTTGTTTAGAATTTTTTACGCTAAATAATAATATTTTGATGTAGTATTGTAGTGGCTAATATTATTTTTATGACATACAAAATATGTCATTCCCTTTAGAAAATTTTCCTATGCAATATTCCTAGTAATTGAAGATGAATCTCTCCTTCATATCCTTCCAATTAGTCACTCCAATTTTTGACAATCCCATGAACCATTAGAGGTGTGGATAGAAATAATCTTAGTTTTAGGGAATCTTGATTGTAACCATAAATATGACACATGATGTAAAAATTAAAAAATAATGTGTCACGGTCCTTGTTTACCATTCCCTTGAAATTAGGCAAAGTAGAGGGGAATAATATTCATCAATAAATTAACTTTGGGGGTGTTGATGAGAAATTATTTTTTTTGGTTTTATTGATATAATTTTATCCTTCAATCTCTCCCATGACTTGTTGGACTACTTGTATACCAATTAATTTTTCAACCCTCTTTTCAAATTCCTCATCAATATTTTTGGCCTAAAGTGAGTAGTGATTGATGGGTATTAGGGTTTTTAAGGGTAAACAAACTCTTCTAGATGGGGATAATAGAGTGGAATATTCTATAAATTATATCAAGAATTTAAAAAATATGTCATCTTTCTCAACTGGTTCAGTTGGTTTAGCTAGCACTGTAAGTTTAATATTTTTTTTAAAGCTAGAAAGCCCTGATATTATCTTTTAGAGAGAAATTTAGGTGAGGGTGGAGGGAGTTGAATACTAGACTCCTGAGTATAGGGTGGAAAAATTTATCACTCTTTGGAATGGTATGAGGATATATTTATCAAGTGTATGAGGATATTCTTGTTGTTTATCCTTAGATTGATCTATTAATTCAACAAACAACTTTTCATCTATTGCCTCTTCATATACAAATCAAGTGACATACATGGATTGGCCATGGGCATAATTATACAACTTATAGTTGATGTAGGGAGTATATCAGATTCTACTTATGTATAAAAACTAAATATCTTAGGCAATGATATACTTAAGTAATCCATCTCACATTACATACACTTTTTTGATTGATATTTACTTTCGACCATAGATACAAAATATTTTTGGGGCACAAACTAGGGGCCAGATCCCCAAGAACCATTAAACCAATATAAATGGCTACCACTTGATCAATTGAAACCACTGAGTAAACTCAAATGGTCACATCCATCCTATAAATGCCCTATGAGATTTGAACCTAGGTAGGGCTAGGCACAATCAACCCACTTGACCAACCCTTCTACATCTCATTGGCATAAATGTTGAGTAACAATATTTTTGAAATAGACTAAAATCATAGGCATTTTTATAATTGGAACTCCCAAACTAGTGGTGAATAGTATCCCTAGCCATGGACTATGGACTTGTCTCATTGCATTGAATGTAGGTTTCAAGCCACATGTCGACCCCCATCACATTGAACATCGAGTCGGTAGCCCATTACATTGTGGATACTTTTTATAAATAACTCACCATAGCTTAGTGTGGGAATGATTCTAGAGAGTGGTCATCCCAGGGAATGGACCCTGAGACCTCCCACTTCTAACACTCAACTCACTCACTGTTAAGTTATCATCACCAAATTTCACATTACATACACTTAATAAATCTTCTTTTTTTAATTATTTCTTCCCTATCCAACACAAAGTTATTTTTTAAATAATTTAATTAATCTTAATTGTACTGAAAATAATTTAAATTATTTTTTTACTGAAAGGAAATTAAATTCTATTTTTACTTAAATAAAATTACTCTTAAAAATAATAAAAAATTCTCAATTTTCCAAGAGTTCATTACTTGACACCTTCCTTGACCACAACATCAAAAATGTATGGGAACATATAACCTAATTCTATCTCTTATATTAATGAAATATATTTCAACCTAATATAATAAATCCCAAAAGGTAGTTGCATAACACACAATATCATTCACTTAATTTTCAACATATGGATATATAACCTTGTAACACTAAATTATGTGGAATAATAGGAGGCTAACACACACTTGTTGGAAAGCAAAAATATTTATAGGAAGTAAATGACATGAAGGTAAATTGCATGAAATTAAATGTTGTAAAGTAAACTATAGGAGATAAAATATTATTTTATGTTCGAAAGCTTCTCACACAACATAATTGAAAAATAGATACACACATGAATAGAATTATTGTGAAATGAAATTAACTATGAATTAGAGATACTTATATTCATGAAATAAAAAACAAATGTAAATACTTATATGACATAAAATAACCCAGCTAATAGATAATAAATCAAACCACCAAATCCTCATGAGTGGGTCCTACCTTGATCAGATTGGAGCTCAATTCCCTTCCTTTCTAACACAAGTTTAACTCAAATCAATATATATATATATATATATATATATATATATATATATATATATATATATATATATATACAACAATAAATAAATTATTGTAGGTCAATTATAATTCTGATCACAATATTTTGTATATCTGTTCTTCTTGATCCATTCTCTTTTCTCAAACAAATTCTAGGATTCGTAGTTCTTTCTTATATAAAGAGGAAAATATATTATTAGATATATTACAATCATGGAATTTACAACCATAAAATCTTAAAAACTTAATAAATAGAAAAGAAAACTTGACCTAAAAAAGATAAATATTAAATTGTTGGCTATGTTTGAAATTTTATAATTTAGTTGGTCCAATGAGAGAATAAATGAATTCCCCATAATTGTATATATTATCAAGTGATTATTTCTAATTATGAGAGACATATAGATTAGTTACAATTGGTAGTTCATTTAATTATTTATTTCTAGGTAGATGGTCATCTACAATCATTGACATGGTATTGAAATTGGTGATCATGTGGCTATGGGTGTTTATGACATAATGGATACATGCAATTTAGTATATAACCAACATACTATTTTCATGATCTTTATCATCAAAAAATTATAGCCTAAAAATCATCAAATTACATTATAAAATACAGGAATAATATATTAAACCAAGATCATCATTGTGTATATATAGTATTCATATTATATGTGCATATTAGAAAAATATGAGTTAAAGGAAATGTAAATATCAGAAAAAGGTTCATTACAAAAAAACATAAGTAGAAATATTAGAGTTATTTATAAGCCTCATAATGGCCACCAAGACATGCAAAGGAGAAGATAACTCTAGGAAGATAGATAAATTGAAGTTGAATTAATAAAACTAATATGTTGGCATAGTGCAAAGGACTATTCAAAGGTCTGGTGAACTCCTTGATGATGTAATACCATGAATAATAAGATATTTCCATGTGTCTTATTCCCATTAGACACAAAAAGGTGCAAAGATGTTCAAAAAATGTCACAACTAAGAAAAGAGATGCCACACAAGACTTTGACACATGGCCACTGTAGTTATAAATAAAAAACCACTCAAGCTTGATTGGACATAAATTCAAATTAATATTAACATGACCATGAAAAAAAGTGAACATGAAAAGAAGACTCTATGATAATTCAAAAGATACCACTTATTTTAATTTCATTGGATAGGGAAGAAAAGATATTTTTAATCTTAAATAACTTCATGACCATAATACTACATGATCCTAGCACATGAGTGATTGAGATATTCCATTGAGATAGAAAAATTTCACATGTCACCAATCCACAACATTAAGAGATGAATATAATTGAACACACAAAGGCCACCTAATTTTATTTGGAAATTTGGATTAATAATAAAATTAATCATGAAGGCTAGAATCAATTAATATATATCATATGTGACTTATATTCTGGCAAATTTTATAGTGAAGACTCAAAATAAACACAACAGAGCATGTAGGATATGTAGCATGGGAATTAGAAAATCAACAAAGATAATTAAGTTCATATCTTCTCTGAATAATTCCAAAGTTGCATTTAAAATTGCAATGGCCATCAAATTTTACTTCACTTCAAAATCCAGATTGTAAATATGTCACGAGCCAATGAAATTATGAACTTTACATGGTTGGTTGTGATCTTCCAGGATGCCTAATTTTAGGTAGGGGATAAGTCCAAACAGTTTTAAAGTGAAACTTATGTTACAATTATATTTTTAGATTTAGTTTCTTTGTTATGAGCTGATTAGATTGATTATTTTTACTATTCTAACTATTTATTTAGTTAGTCTATGATCTTTTGTTGCTTCAACATTGAGGGATGAAAAATATGAAGATACACATAGTGGCATTTCAAATTAAAATTAAAATTTGATAAAGTAATAATTTTAGTCAATATAGTTCACATGTGACCTCAATTTGACAAATTTCATAGTGAAGACAAATAAACATGAATAACATTTTGGACTTTGAGAGAACATAACAAGCATGATTTGTAACTAGGAAGATGGTAAATTTTTAATTGTAGATAAGTTCACAACTATCTAAAATAATTTCACTATGTTTCTCCATTGTCTTCATGTATGGTAAAAGGCAAATATAGAATTTTAAATTAATAAAAATTAGTGCTTCATTTGAAATGCAATTTTATTATGTATTTATTAATGGGATTAATAGTATTGCAATATATGTAACTAACAATTGTGAAAGAGCTTGTTATGTCTATGGATTTTTATTAATATCAACATGATTTCACCATGAACTTAAATTAATGGCCACTGTAACTCTACATCAAAATGATGTGAAGGTGGAATAATAGATAAAGCCTTTCAACCTATCATTGTTGAACAAGTCTATATTTTTCTTGTCAGATGTTAATTGAACAACATATTCACAATGGAAAACTTTAGAATGTTAAAAAACAAAAAATAAGCCTTATTTTGATTATAAATGAAGGATAAAAATTAATCAATGTTTGAAGCAAATAAAAAAGTATAGCATCCCTTCAGAACTAATAAATGATATTTAAGGATAGAAAATTTTTAAATGGTGTGATGCTAATGGTTGATTCATGTACCCATGGTAAGAAAAGACAAAGGTAATATATATTTTTTTGGGGTGGAAAATGATCATAACACATGTATTTTAATGCGTATAATCTCAAAACATTTCAAATTAGGCATCATGACATCCTCCTCCTAAGCTAACTTATGCCATAAAACACAATGGGATATATGAAGAGACCTTGTTTGAACTCCATAATAAGTTAAATGGAAACCATTATCTCTAATTTTTTAAAGAATACATCTTCAAAGGATTATTTTTTTACGTGTAGTTGAAGTGCTAATCCACAGTAAGATGAATATTAGATAGGGGACTCAAACCCTTCAGTATTGAAGAAATGCATAATCAAGTTGAACCAAAGGGATATATCCTAGATTGGATGAGAAATTATTTTTAATATGGGATATATGTATTTTCTCCCCCTTAGTTTAGTAATTACAAGTTGGATAGTTTTGACTAAGCTATGAACATGATCTGTAAGGTGGGTTGGAATAAGGACTATTTATGCACACTCATTATAACACAAGAAAAGTTTAGTCCCATATTAAACTCACACATACATATAGTAGGCTGGTAACATTAAATAATATATTGTTTTAGTATTATGCATTTTGTTGATTGAATGCTCAATAGGCATGAAATAAACCTTAAGTGAGATCATGCCACATGGTGCAAGATCGTGCTATTACCTAATAATATAGGTTGTGAGGAGAAGTTTAGTCACATGTGAATGCATAATGTGACAAAATATAATTCAAGTTAGTGACACATGCTCATTATCATATTCACCTAATGATAAATATGTAATAATGAGAACATATATGTGTAATATGTAATAATGTATTCACATGAGAGGAGTACATGATTAATTAATATGTTAAATGGGAAAAGTTAATTATATATATATATATATATATATATATACACACACAAATATTATGGTTCGTAAATTAGTAAGTAGATTATAAGAGATTAAATATATTTAAAATTTTCTTACCACATTGCCAATGAGACACAGTCCCAATATTATCCTCAAAGTGATTTTTTATTTCCTTATTTAACCATATGATGCCATATATTTTGAAGGGAAATGTTGAATGGGAAATGGTCACATAAATTTGGTCCCTCACCAATTCCACCTACATCAGAAAGTCTAAGTTGTTTTAGAGTGAAGAATGCATCTCCAAGGGGGAAAATAAACTTATGTTCATATAATTTTACATAAGGGCATATAAGAGTATATTTATGTGTGTATAGAACTTATTTTATAAGTATGTCACACATGTGTAGTATCATTATTTCTAGATTTATATTATGGTTGTCATGTTATACATGTGTGTTTTTCATTCCCTCATATTATATCCCATGGTTAATTTATTATGTGGGTACAAACTAGGGTTAAATTAAGTCATTTGAATGTCAACTTAAGTCACTCAGTTTTTTAAAAAGATAAGGAGATTTAATTATAGGTTAATGTTATAATATTATACAAGCCATTGAATTATATATATATATATATATATATATATATATATATATATATATATATCACATGTCATGCTAAATAGAGTGTTAAATACAATTGCAAATATAAGTTTCATATTAAATTTTCATTGTCATGAAAATATTGCTGAACATGGAAATTACCTGCTAGTGTCACTTAAGTAACTTAACATGGTTATTCATGGTTTTATTTTAATTAAGGGTGTAAAGAGCATAGACTTGATATTTATCATCTTTATTATTTATTGTGAATTTCTCTTGTAGGACTTGTTAGTGCATTAATTTCCTTGAGTGTACATCCAACGAAGTGTACCAAGAAGGGGGTGGGGTTGGTTTGTGGTACTTGGTGAGAGATGTTCACATAATATTATATGATACCTCTATAGTATCAATCTGACCTCAATTGAGTCTCTTTCCTTTTTCTCTTTCCATTTCCTTGCTATTAGTTATGCTAGCCACCTTGTATTCCTACCATATCATCTTGGTTGATATAGTTTATTTCATTACTAATTATCCACATGATTTTATTGGCCTAGATGATACAATTATAAGTATAAATTTGTATTTTGTATTATGTCAGCCTAGGCAATTTAGTACTAGGTTAGCCAACATAGTTATATTTTAATGACTAAGCTGATACAATCAACTTAGAGTTTTAGGTGATTTTTGGGTTCATAGACATATATATTGGTCATAAATATCATTTAAAGCATAAAAAAAACTCATATTATTTGATTTAAATTGAATTTATAGATTTAAATAGTAAAAGGAGGATTTAGAAGACTAAGTCTTATTCTTATGGATGTCAAGTCTTTCTCAATATCTTTGAAGCTCAAGAGGAGTAGTTTAACCAAGGAGGTTCCCATAGTTTTTGAAGTCCCCAAATAAAAACATGTAGGTCTTCCTCCTTTCCATTTGAGGTCTTCACATACAAAATATCTTGTAAAATGCTACTAGAGCTAAGGGGGAGATTGATGTGTTGATAAGTCAATGCAAGGTAAGTATCTTTATCCTTATTCTATTTCATTTTATTTTTTAAATAGATAGATATACTTTGTTTATTATTAGAGTAGCATGTACATTCTTGACCTTAACTATTTCCCTCTTATACCAAGTAAGTTCATATAGTATTGGACCCATAGGATTTCCTTTATAATAAAACCTTATGGGATTTCTCTCTTATTTAGTTTAGTATTATTTTTTATCTTGGTTCTTGGTTACCCTTTTTTATTAATTCCTTGCATGTAGTTTCCATATTATATTATTATTATCCCATTTATTACCATTGATATACATCATTAATTTATATTGATACTTAGTTATGCCCCATATCCCATATCTTAGTGTTCAACCCTAAAATGGTCATAGATTGGTGTTATAAATTGTATTAAATGGGTATATATAAATTAAATGGTACAAGGGTAATAATCAAATCTATAACATGTTAATTAGATGATAAACTTATATATAAGTATACACTGAATTTATTATGTTGAAGTAGTCTAAATATGGAAAGTAAAACTATGCTAAATATAAAAATGACAAAGAAGTGAAGTAATTATATTTTTTTAATGATAATTTAGTTTTGTATATAGAATAGGCTAAAATAAAGTAGGAAGGATATATTGGAACAATCATTAGGCTCTAGTTTTGATGCTTTTGGCATTTTAGATAGTAACATAAACCTGAGATGGTTGTGTCAATGTTACTATCTAGGTTAGATGCTAGTGTTCTACATGGAATATCTATTGAAATAGGATGAGACCACCTAGATGATTATAGGTTTTGATTCACCTTTGCTCTTGTGCATTTATATATGGGTCATGGACAATTTCTACTTGTGAAATGGTAAAACCCTAACTTTCCATATTTAATGTGATCTTGGATAAAAATGAGTTAATAAACATATGGTATTAATCTGAACCCAATAAACCCACTTTCAAAGGATGTTTTTTACATAGCCCAAACTTTGAAGAGGGTCTCATATTGATGTAGTTATCCCCTGTGTTGGCTTGTGTGTGAATCATATAATATGTGAAAAGCAAGTACAATAATTACCTAGCTTTTAACTTGAAAAATCATAATCTTGGGCTACTATTTTATTAATTTAGATATGTATATGTGTTATAACTATAACTAGTATGTAAATATGAAATATTTATACAATTGAATACTTGATAGAGTGCCCTTGATAAGTGCCTTGTTCTGTTTAGTCTTTTTCTAGGTGTTCATTGGTGAAGAATGAATGAGTGTTGATCTTGGATTTATATCAATCCATTTAGATAAATAAATTACATTAAATCACTTAGGTTGACCATTAGGATACATTCTATTTGAAAATTAGATGACTTTAGGGAACTAAACACTTGTGTTAGGACAAGACAGTATAAATTAATGCTACTTTCTGACCTAGATGTTAGTGTCAAAGGAGTAGGAGAATAAATACATATTCAAAACTTCAAAAGATAGAAGGTAAGTAAATTCTAAATTTTTTGGAAAATATATAAGACTTGTGTCATCAATATAAGTTTGTTGGGCTAAGAGATATAGGCCAAGGGGCACAAAGATAGAGTAAATGTGAGACTTCTAGAAGTAAGAAAGGTAAAGAACTGAGAAGAACATCTAAGATATGAGTTCTCAAAGTGTACAATACTAAATTTATATATAATCATAAGATATCATGTATATTCCCCCTTTAATCTAGTAATGAAGTTTCTAGTTTAAAAGATAGGAATGCGTACTTGGGTGTATATGCACACTTTGTCTTTACATGTGCCCAACTTGAGTGATTTTTTGGTGATTGAATTGCAACAAAGATCATGTTACAACATAAAATTAGTGCATATAAATATGGGTTAAAATTACTTGAGATAGATTTAAAGTGAAAGAGCAAGGTTTAAGAGTACACTTATGTGCTAATGTAATTACCTTCCCTATTGACAAGTTGTTTTGAGGAAGTTTTATCTTTTTAAGGCTCCAAAAATAAGATTAAGATAAATGTATACAAATTTTTAAAGTTCATATATCTAAGGAGAGAGATATAAAAAGATATTTGAAGGCACATGCCCCTAACTTTGGATTAAAAATGAGTTACCACATGGTAGTTGAGATTAGCTCAACCATGCAACCCAATAATACTTATAACCTGATGATGATGGATGATCAAATCAAACCTA
The DNA here is from genome assembly GCA_037957365.1 of Torreya grandis. NCBI lineage: Eukaryota > Viridiplantae > Streptophyta > Pinopsida > Cupressales > Taxaceae > Torreya > Torreya grandis. Next base: position 3,466,288 of record JARHVA010001236.1, read on the forward strand.
AAAGCTTGAAAATATTGAGTGATTTGATTACCTTAAATCATACCTAAATATTAACCAACTATTATAGTAGATTGGCTCAATAAATTCCATAAAAATCCACATGGTATCAGTATGAAAAAAGTCCATGATATGATAACAATCCATAAAAGAGTTTTAAAATCTAAAATTGATTTGGATTTTTTAATATTAGGTACATGTTGCATAGAATATGTACCTTAGATATGTCTAATGCTATATATATATATATATATATATATATATATATATATATATATATATATATATAGTACTAATGTATAGAAATTTACCATAAATATGAATCTAAATCATATAACTGTGTTTTGGCCAATTTAGATAATTGTGTAACGTGTGGAGAACATGATTCAAAATCATGCCCCCACTATACATGAATAAGTTTAAAAATTGATATAATTATAAATGTGAATGATATCTTTCCAAAACATACTCTCACTATAAACTAGAGATACTAAATACTAAAACACACTACTAAAGCATGCCCTCACTAAATCTAATAACTTTGAATGTGTGGAATCCATGTCCATATGATATTATCCCACTAAATCTAAAAATTTATATAATTACCAATGTTGTTAATGAGTGCAGATATGCTTCCAAAACATGCCCCCACTAAATCTAGAAATTGATATAAGTATCATATACTGAATGAGTATGAAGAACATGCATCTAAAACATGGCCTCATTGAATCTAAAAAGTGTGCCAACTATGGAGACCATGCCTCTATGACATGTCCCCACTAATATGGCCCCCTTCTAGGTGAAAAAAAGATAAGAAATGGTAGTTATCTCACCTCAAAAGGATAAGATAACTATATATTTTGTTAATGTAACCATGTAGCATATAAAAGAAAACATGTCTAGGTAAATGTATCATTGAAGCAAATAGAATCAATATGATCACATATAGGGCTAAGATGCATGATGAATATCATGTTAATATCTAGATAGTAACAATACAAGCTCAATAATAAAACAAGCACACCCACAAGAATAATTAAAAGAAAGTAAAAAAGTAATAGTTTAAAGAGACTAAAAATAAGGGGCTATTTAAATAATACAAAATAAAAGGAACATGACTTAGTCAAATATCCATAAAAGTAAGAATGACATATTCAAATATACATACAAAAATAATGATATATGCAAATGTTCATGAAAGCATACATAGGCATGGAGGCCATAAATAAATGAGCATATTCAAATGCTCAAAAAAGGAATACAAGACACTGAATAAAGTGCATAAAGTAAAGCATAAACAACCAACATAATCATGTCATAGTAGCCCATAGATCTAACATGTTAGGAAAAAATGTCAAGTGTATAAAATATTAAGTACCCTATGTAACATGTAATTATGGATAATAGGCATGTGTAAGTACATATGTAAGCTCAAACATGATAATGTACAGTGATCATCAAACTATATAACCTGTGTGTATCAAGATCAAAGAAGCATATTACCCCAATATCCATATGACATGAGTAGGGGGAAAGTATAACATCCTAAATAGGAATGTATCATGTATCTTTGTATGCTTATGCCACACTCAAGTATAAATGTGACACATATGTGTATGTAGGAATAACTGATTATGACAATGATTAATATAGGAGTAACACATAGATGCCAAGGAGCCAACATAACATGTAAGTGCCAAAAAGTGTTTTTAGAATTTTGAATATTTTTGAGTTTTTTGGTATTTTTGGAATTTTTAAAATATGAAAGATCCTATGATGCCATCCAATGGATAGCTATAACTATCTCCCTACTATGAATCTAGTGTATTACATGGGTTACACGTATATATAGGTGTAATATATATCATTGTGGTATTAATGGTGCTATATGTATGTAAAATAAGTCTCTATAATTGTGAAGAAATAGTAGGCATAATAGGAGTAGAATTTTTTGGAACCCATCATTGATGTTTGCATGGTTTATTTTGCATAATAATAATATGTGCATTTTGAGGTGCTCTAGATTATGAACATGGTGTGTAATATCAGATGAAGATTCCATGGAATCCACTATATGTTGATGTAATGCTCTCTCAATTACTAGCCACATATTAAAGGGTATTTCTTGTTGCTTACCATTTTGTGGTGAATTATCCTTAATAGGCCTGATGGTTAGTTGTCTGGGTATAAGTTTCTTTTGTTCAAGAGGATACTCCTATAGAATTATAAAAAATTTAATTACCTGATTGACATGAATATATTTAACATACCCATGCACTGTAGAAGGTAATGCTTGAAGAGTCTGTATCTAAGGTCTTCCCAATAACATATCAAAGATACTTGTGGAAGGGATAATTGAAAAGGTAGTAACCACATGTGCAAGACTGACCTATAAAGGTAGGTCAATCTCATCTAGAACCTTATGGGAGGTCCCATCAAATTCTCTAACTAATTTGGTAGATGGGTGTAAATCATTATGAGTATAAACCAAGTGTATAAGTAATGTCATAGTATAAATGTTCTTGCTTGCACCATTATTAATCATAACTTTGTGTATGGGGTCTTTATCAAGGTATTCTCAAATAAATAGAGAATTTAGATAAGAGTCATCATCCTTAAATTTCATTTTTATTAAAAGTAATAAAGGGTCTTTAAACTTAGGTATATGTCATATTTAAGTACCAATAAATCCATCTAGTGGGTGTCCATAATGTGGTGGAGGAGATGTGCATTATATGCCATTTGGACTTTTGGTTCCTTATTAGAATGTTGTTGTAAATGATTGTTAAATATTTTTTGTTTATGATGATCCGTAGGTTGTGAACCTTATTCATTTAGATTATCCTCAAATATAAGTTTTTGGTCATTGATAAGATCTTAGATTTTGTGTTTTAAGGTAAACATGTACTTGTAGAATGTCTTGGTCTTTGATGATAGTCATAATAAGCATTTGCATCATATCCTTTGGGTAGAGATTGACTCATATTAGCCTCGATAGGATGAGGGAGAGATATAATAAAAAAATCTAGTAATCATGGGAGTAATAAAGTTAGGGACTCAGGTAAATGGTAAATTGTCTCCTTGGTGCATTAAATAGAATAAGCCAATTAGGCTACTATGAAAGTATGTTAACTATTATGGTTGTTTCCTTTTTAGGGTCAAGAGATTTTACATTATAACTTATTTTAATTGTGAATTTGGTACTAGATGTATATGTAACTAGTGTGTTTGATACATACTTGAGTTTATTCAATGGCATAAGATTCATTTCTTGATCCCATACAACATGGTGTAAGTTATCAAAATATTTTAACTTGTTAAACATAATGGAATCATGTAAATGAAAAAGAAAAAGAAAACTTTTCTTGAATATATCTTGCAAATCTTTGTTTGCCATAAGATTGGTCATTTTGATTATCATTGTCTTATATCTCAAGACATTCATTAATAAGTTTATTGGTTCCTTGTTTGATTTTTGAAATTTAGGCATAGGAAAAAATTTCAAAAATGTTAATACAAAAGTGTGATAAGAAATGGTTTGAATTATTTTACATATTGGAGACGTAAATCATATAACCACCTCAAATCATAGTCTTTGAGGATTCTTGCAAATAATTTGGTCAAAACTTTATCATTAGAAGCATAGCGTACACACCCTAATTTGGTTAAAGAACCACAAATACTATGTATTTTGTTGATCTTCCATAGGAAGGTCTTAGTGACGGATGTGAATCTTGTTCACATGGTCATTTTAGGTCTTTTGGTCTTTATTATGTTTTGTTTTCCCTATTTATTCCACCTTTAGTGGTCCTATGTCATCCCCTCCCAATCATAGTGCCCCTTGACATATTCTACCTGGTATTTACTTAGTTTTGTGACCTCAAGACATTAAATACATAACTAGAAACTAGTGCCATAATGTTGGTGTCCAAATTTGGTGCTAGTATCTAATGGTTCACTTTCTCACTATGTTTTGGGTCCTAACCCTTCCTTGAGCATTCTCTTATTATTTTATCTCTCTTTTAGATCTTGTCACCTAGGGAATAATGGTCTTACATTCAAATAAAACTTCCTTATATATAAATATCCTCACAAGGAATTTTAAATCTATCACTTACTATATTATCACATAATTACATAAAATTAGTCAATAGTATAGCTCAACATACTGCATACTACTTAGTTGTCAACCAAGATTTGTATGCTTGATCAAATAAGGGCCTAAGAAAAATTCATTATAACATATCATGTTCATTTATTATGCACATTAATTAAGGGAAAACTAAATTAAATTTTATACCTTTATCATTGGGTTTAATGTAGGTAGCGACCAAGATAACAGGGGTTTTGTCCCTCATGATCATAATATCCCACAACCCAGTTTTCCCCTTCCTTTTGCATTTGATCTTCTTATTGTTGTGTGTGTGTAAGTGTTCATTAGGTTTTAGATAAGAATCAATAAAAACATGTTATAAATAGTGAATTAGGGTTTATCTTTGTAGGAACAATCTTAGTAGACTCAGGCAAAACTACTTTCAAAAGTATAAATTAGTCCTTTCATAAAAGACATTAGTGCAAAAAGTGGACAATAGTTTCACAACACTACTATCCAAGATATGGTGCTATTATCTAAGAATATTTTTGACACTTAGATATTTTTTGTGACACTTAGACCAACTCTTGTACTAGTTTTTAGTTTCTAAATCCTTCGTCTCAAGAAATTTTTAGCTAAGTATTTATTTATGTCATTATTTACTATTTTTAGAAACATCAAGTTAGGTTAATTATTGTACAAATTAGTGTTTTTATTTATTACATATTATATACCCTAATTTACAATAATCAACCCTTTAAAACATAGGATTTATATTTACTAAGTCCTAAATAGTTAAGAGATTTTGTGAACCTGACTTATTTTGAATATTACTTAAAACCCTGGTTTCATCCTAGGGTTTACCTTTTACATTCTTGTGCACTAAATTAAGGTTATAAAATTTTATTTTTTGCACAACCTAACTGATCCAAATCATTCCTCTATTAGGGGTTCATTAATTTAATACACTTTAAATTTTCACCAACAAACTCTCTAAAACCCTAGATCTGCATACTAGGCCCCTATACATCTAAACTCTAGCCTTTAGGATTTCAAATAAAATTTTAGTTTTTCTTCTATACATTGGGATGTATATTTTCAACATTATTACATATACTTATGTTAGATTACATTCTACCTACTATGTGCTTATTATTCATTGTTTACATTATCTTCTTTGGTAAGTTTAAAATGACATCCAATAAGCCTCTTACCCCTCACAAAATTGATGGATTTATAGAATTTTATCATAATTAGAAGAATGAACAGAGAAATTTTCAAGATTACACATTAACAAATGATAATTATTTAATTTATAATAATGATGATGATTATTGTTGTAATGATGGATATGATTATTACCATGAGCGTGACAATGAAAAGATAGATTAGATGCATCTTCTTATCTTTCCTCTCCCTCTTCTCCTAATTGTCAAAATAAAAATAATAATATGATGCCAAAATAACACCCCCTTCCCTCCAACCAAGACCTATATATATATCTAGGGCCTATCTATTTGTTGGTAGTGCTTTGTTCTAATATGACCCTAGATTTTCAACCACTTTTACTACCTCCTTATTTAAAATAAAACAATATAAGTTCAATAAATTAAATATACTTTCACATGATTCAAATAATATAGAAAATATCAATGCATCTTCTTTACTCTTCTCAGTTAAATTTGAAAAAGCATGTACAAATTATATTATACCTTTTAGCAATGCAAAAACTAAAGTGGATGAAATTATTTTATCACCTTCTTTTACATTCCAAGCTCAACACAATGATTCTTTGAAAAATGTTGATAATTTAAATATCTCTAACTCTTTTCCTACATGTCATAATATTCCAAATGAAAAAATGATTTCTACTTCTTATACCCTTGATTGCAAGATTGACAATGAGGATCATACATGCATTCCACTCATATCTAGTGAAGACATGTATTGAATTACACCTACATGATGATATATTTTATAGTATTAAAAAGTTAAAATCTTCATCTACTCTCTTTCTTAGAGAACATGCGACTTAAAATTATTCTACTCTTACCTCTACTAGTGAATTAAAATCTTATTTTGATGAACCATGGAATAACAATAATTGTTATGATGTTAGAGAAAAATAAAGTGATTCTACTACTTCTATTTATCTCCCTAATTATACCATTCCTTGTATTCAAAATTATTACTTACCAAATGCTACTTCAAATACAAACACACACACACACACACACACACACACACACACACACACACACACACACACACACACACACACACACTTATTTTTATGTTAATTATTTATATAATTTACATTTGCACGATAATGATGTATCTTCTAGTCTATTATCATGTAATACTTCTTTAAAAATTAAAAAAATAAGAGATAATAATGATCTCCATCAACCCCCCTTACTATAATATAACCCATTTCTCATCCTAACCTGCACAAGGGTGATATCCCATTTCCCTCTCACTAGTTCTAAACTATAACCCCTCCAAAGGTTATAGTGAGCAAAACCAAAAGTCCCCAATGCAGTGTACCAATGGATAATATTAATAATAAGATTCAAGAGTTAAATGAACCCCTTGATGATGTTAATATACCTTCAAAATAGGTAATCTCCTTGATTTATGTCATGGGTTATTTACAACAACAAGTACACCATTTCATATCAAGAAGTAAAGCATACCACTCTTGGGCTAATTCCAATGCCATCCATGACAATCCTATTCCATGCAAAATCTTCACTACAAAATTTCTTCCCAACTTTTAGATTCTAGTGTTACCAAAATTTGATGGGCATGGAGACCCATACTTGTACCTTCAATATTATTGGAAATCCATGACACATGTCACTATCATTTTGATTATACTATAATTATTTCTAATTTCCTAGAGGGTGAGGAATTAAATTAGTTTCATCATGCACTCCCAAGTGGTTCACTACATACATATGACGAGTTATAAGAAGTCCTAGTGGTGCACCACATAAAATATAAGGGACTTTGAGTCACATACGAGAGGTTACCTTCACTACACCAAGGTAAGTCAAAAATTGTGAGTGATTACATTCTACAGTTCAAGTCATGCATAAAATAATTAATTTATCAACTAAAAGATTTAGAGGTACAATATATTTTTTCTAGAGGCCTCATGTTCCCTCTCAAGGAAAAATTACTATATGAGACATCCAAGTCATTCTGTCATCTATGTAACATAGCTATGGTATTAGATAAAGAGTTGGGACTAGCTGAGACACATTTAAAGGCAGATTTGGATGTAGATTTATTAGATCCATAATCATTTAATATGGTACAAAAACCTACTCCATATATTATTAAGAAAGAAGTGAAATAGAAACAACCAATCAAGATACTTAACAAGGGAAAATAGCCACTTTACAGAGCATCTCCTATAGTGAGTAGAGCACAACACACCAACAGAGGGGCTATAATGTTTTTAGATAGAGATAGGCCTCATGATATATTAAATTATTAGTTATGGAGATGATCACACTTATTTATACTCATCACCATATAACACATTATCTGCACATGATACAAAATAACCATATTATGATTTACACTAGATAAATGGACATTTAGACCAATTGTTATGCACTCTAATATGGTATTGACTAGTATGTTGATAGAAATATTATATCATGTAATAGGGTCCATCGATATTTTAGTCTCCAAACTCTCCTAGATCACACTCCTCTATGATTTACTTATCCCTAGATGTTATTTTTAAGGAGCCATTGGTTACTCATCATACAAGCTATGTGGTTTCTAGGACACCTACTTATGAGATATCTCATGCACCATATAGTTAGCAAAGATGGCAACCAGTTCATACAGATCCACCTACTTAGAATAACATGGTATAAAAATGGAAAATAACTCAATCACCAATTATATTTCAATAATCAACTAATATATTTAGAAAATATCATATAAATTAGAGAAAAATTCAACAAGTGATTAAAATATCTGGTAGAAAACATAGAAATTAGAGAACAATTCAACAACTGATTAAGATATTTGGCAAAGATCAAAAAATTAGAGAATAGTTCAAAAAATGATTAAAATATTTGTTAGAGATCACATATATTAGAGAATAATTCAATAATCAATTAATATATTTGGTAGAGATTACAAATATCAAAACACATCTTCAGTATGACAACCAATTAGGCTATTTGATACAAAGTCTAGACATTTATCTACTAGTAGTGTAACACAAGTAGTATCAGTTCTAGAGTTTATTTATATGTTGACATAACATGATCAATATGTTCACTTGTTCATCATGCCATCCACGTTTAGATAGTGTATGCCATAGTTATATGATCCACACTCAGATATCTTATGATACTCCTATAACACCTATCTAACAACTAGCATTCCTAATCCAATATACATATCTATTTAAACATTTATAAATAGATAAACAACCAATTACCATTACTTAGACAAATAACATATTTACATATCACCATCTAAATAATGAATATAATCAAACATATATAAATACACAATGCCATAAATCAAGATGTTAATGTACATGATACCCATGAAATAATAAAAAATCATATATATATATATATATATATATATATATATATATATATATATATATATATACATAGTTTTAGTACAATGATAAAAGTCACTCAATAATCAGAGCTTAGTCACTAGACTAGCTCCCGCACTCTCACTCTCTAATACATCCATACTAGAGATAGATGCTCTACCATCCCCCTAGATCTAGTTTGAGATCAATGTCTCCATGATCTATATCATAACAACACTACTCAGCTAATAGCTCTCTATGATTCCATTGTAGACATATATAGTCATCCACTATATATCTACTTACTCCAACCAAAACATCATGTGTGAACATAGCTCATCTTTGTATCCCTACACATGACTCATCCCTATTAAAAACTAATCATCTATGCCACACTAGAAATGGTTGATCGATCAAATAGGTGGGCATGCACATCAACAACATCTGTGGCCCTCTCCACTAGTCCATCATCCATGACATCATCAAGGATATGTCATGTTAGTAATCAAAGTGTAAATTCAATAGTAATCTCCCAATACTTGTCATCACCTAGATCTACACATACAAACAAAATATATTAGATACTTTCCCAAGTAAATAAATAATAAAGTAAACTAAATATACAAATATTCAATAATAACCTACTCTCAACTACCCTATGAGATTGGCATCCACCACATCCTCCATGATTACCCCACCTCTTGGAAATAATGGTGCCCATATATGCTACGCCCACCATGATTTGTAGGCATCGATCACTCCTACATCATCCACATCTGATATATTAAGCACTAGATCTTGATTTATCAATAAAATTGGAGCTAGTTCTACTGCCAATGGTCTAGGCCTACTCCTTGGCCTTACTAGAGCCTAAGAACTCCACACCCACACCCACACCCATGGTTCTTATGGAACATCTTGAGTCACACAAAAATACCATTTCACTTGCTCATACTAAAATCTCTTAAACATATTGATCCAATGGTAATGCAACTAGTAGGTCACTCAAACCTATCTCAGTTGAACACCATCTTCAAGACACTCGTCAAAGCCTTGCAGGTCTCCAAATAATATCTATGATTTTAAACCTATATAACACCTAATGATAGTATATCATGCTTCTCCTAGGAATGTGAATTGTACCATTCCATCTCTCTATAAATATCTATAGGTAATCCCAATCCCCTCATGAAAACCCTCTGATCTAGCTACTATAATATGCTCATAATATAATTAGTGAAATAATGTCAAATATCTAATGCCACCCATGCATAAATCCTAAGTGAAATGTTACAAATCCAATACAAGTGGGCTAACATAATGTAATCCCACAAGTATATGGTCTTATGATACTCTATATCTTGTAATATACCATGCATTTTATATGAGATAGACACCCCACTCCCATCCAAAAAAATGAAGGAAGCCATTAACATCACCAAAAACTTCTATAACTATAGAACATTGGCCATGATAATTAAATAAAATAATACATCACTACTACTCCCTACTTGATGAGTCCCTATGGACATCACTATAAAGTGTATGCAATCAGAAATGCATCATGTCTATAAACTAATCATATCTCAGAGAAGATAGAGCATACCTACACTTGCGATTGAGAATAAATTTATTAAGTGGGACATGACCAATATGGTGATCAACTAGACCCAATTAGGGGATCACTTTCCATAATACACCATGTTAGGAGGAGTTCTAAATACTATAGTCTAACACAATCATGCAATAACCCTAAAAGAGTCCAAGGTTTAATGTTCACTCTATTCATATAAATAAGAAAGTAAATCTAATCTAGTGCACACCAAATCTTGTGGTATAAAGTGGGGGTTAGAAACAAAACAAACTAAACTAAGCATGCATAAAAGATATATACTCATGTCAATGTATATAAAATCCTAATGCATAAAAGAAAGAAACATAACTACATTATCTATCCACTCTTACAAAGGAGAAATAAAGTTAGAAAAACTTACCTTGAAGATGAACCCACCAAGCCTCAATCTCTCCATTAGCCAAGGAGATTTACAAGAGATTGTTATGTTATGTAAGGATATTAATGACAAATCAGCTCTAGGCTACACAACTTATCTATAGATCAAAAAGACTTCTCCATAAAATAAGATCCATATTTCCAAAGAAAGTATGGAACCCTAAATTTTATTCCTTAAGTAGAATGGTTAATAAGTAGATGTTAATTTTCATTTATTATTCTTCGTTTCTCTTCTTACAAATGGTTAGAAATTAACTTGTATATATAAGTGGATCTTGCCTTAAATTCTCTTGAAAATGTCTATTGTACAGGGTCAACCTAGTCGACCCTATATGTTTTTGGGGATAATTCACTAGGTTTGAGCTAGGTCAGCCAAAGGGATAACAAACTTAAAGAGTGAAAAATATCCCTAGACTGTACAAGGTCAACCCAATCAACCTAGTACAATTGACTATCTAAAAAGGAATTAAGGCTAGAAAAGGAGGATAGAGTATGACAAAATACTAGAATGGGTAAGGTTGAGAAGAATAATCTTAAGGTAAATAGTTTTAGGATATGAGTGTGTAGATGGAAAGTGAAAAAAGGGAAAACAATATTACGAAGCACCAATGGTCTACCCACCCCTTTTTCAGTGTACCCCTTAAGGCATATACTTAGAGAGATTGACAATCAATGGGTTTTTATAATATACAAAATATTTGTAATCAATAAAAGTTTGAAAATATTATGTGTATACATATACCCCACTCGAAGCTCATCACATGTCACATTAGTGTAACATGAGATGGTAGTTTAGGAAATAGAACATGATAACACATAATGTTGATGCCAAATAAAGTGTAGTAAGTAGTAAATAAGATAAAGGAAAGGATATAATTGTAAAAATATACCTTTACTTACCTCATGCGGTCGATGATAGGTCACCTCAAGTGTAAATATGGAGAGAGGACCATGTAGAGTGAGTTTTGCCCCATGTGCTAGTGTTGTAGATTATGAGAGATGTAGACATAGTGTGGTAGCCATATAGGGACATAATAACTACATGGCTAAGTTAGTACATAGTTACACTAGTTATAATGAGGATAGAGGTTATTAGAAATTATACTTGGTGGAGAGAGCCACATCAAGTGGCATGGGTGCCAAGATAGATGGGATTACCTCATCTAATGACACCAATATTGATTCTCAAGTAGTGGACTCAACATGTGAGAGAGCTATAGGGGAGGAGAGGACTAGGGCCACTAGTGATGAGGCTGATGATCATACCATGTCATGAGTGACCATTGACTAGATGAGCATGATAGGGAACAAAGTAGGAGGAGAGGGATGTAGAGGTCATAGCACTAGAGATACCACCATTAGATTCATAGTGAGATAAACTATGACCACTAAGGACATGACATTGATAGAGGCAAGAGGATCAAGAGAGAGTGGGGATAATCACCATCCCTAATGACCTAACAAGTGAGTTGGAGGAGAGTTGGATGATAGAGAGGCCACTTAGGTGTAGGTTGAGGAGATGACCTATAAAGGAGGTGTTAGGAAGCTACTTAGATGGAAAGATTAAGCTATGAATTTGTGTGGATGGTGAGACCATAGTGGCTGAGACACACATAGGTAATAAAGATGATTAAATTTTTTTCTTAAGTTTTTATTTTCAAATATAAACTAGAGGTAGATAGATATTATGAGATATGACAGTGATCTAATATCTATCTAGGTGTGATTTTGTAGGAATTATTGAGGATAAAGAGGTGAGATGGGGGTCAATTTTAAGGGGAACACTCCATGACATCCTGGATGAGACTCTATAGCTATATGACCCTACTACATTAGAGGAACCTAGTGTACCATCTAACCCAGCTCAGGTGAGCTAGTTTAGATTAACAAGAGAGGTAGTGAGACAAATATGAGTATAGAGGGAAAGGATGCAACCACCAATAAATATGGGTGAAAGAGAGATACAATCATGGTAGGCCCTAGTAGATGAGAGAGATATGCATCTAGTTATAGTGATGTAGATGACATAGGCACATACTATGATGTAGACCCAGTTGATGCAGGCTCATACAACAACCTAGACCAAGTTGGATCAGGCACATGTGCAAATAATGTATCTATGGGAATAGGTAAAGGGATTGAGATCTTGTATGGCCTTTTTACAATATAATATTCAAAGAAGTTAGATCGAGGCCTCAGTAGGTAGCATGGCTATGCCACGAGATAGATATGATGGGGCCCAACCATAGCACTGAAGCATTGTATATAGTTGTATTTGTTGTATCAAAAACTCATGATATGCATATATATGATGTATCATTTGGGCATATTGATTATGATTGTGTACGTTATCATCATTATGCTTGTGTTTTTGGATGTTTTAGATATATTTATTTTTAGCACATGTATTTATCTATTTGTTGTATATGCTATATGAAATATATGAGACATGAATTTTTTTTAGCATTATGTAGGACACATGCATGGTTAAAAATAAATAGGAAAAAAAGGACTTGGTAAAATATAATAAATAAAAAATGTACTACACACTATTTCAAGTTAGGAGATGTGTAATATAAAAAAAATGACTAAGTATAAAGAACCAAGGGATGGTAAAATAAGATAGTAAAAAAGAATTTGTTCTTAAAACCAAAGTGAAAGACTTTTTCACCAAATTAAAATAAGTAAAATCATACTAAATCACGTTGGAAAGTATGAAAATAATGTAATAAGATGGAAGGTATTTAAAAGGGTGAAAATGGTATAAAAATAAATTAATTAAGTCAATCAATCATAATATATCACATTGGGAAGTATAAGATAAAAATAAAATTGGCAAAAGATTGGTCTTAAATTTATCACACTAATTTAGGCTGGGAAGTATGAAAAATTCAAGAAATGGTTGAATTCTTACATGCACTCATAAAATACAAAGATAAAAGTGATGAAATAAAAATGAAGCATAAAACACATTAAATCAAGTTTAGAAGCATGCCAATGATGTGTAAATTCATAATCAATCACATTTTATCTCATATTTGACACATGTAATTTTGTTTATGACTTGTATTATTGGAAAATTTTATGAGGAATGTCGGGTCCTATCCATGGTCTTATATTGAAACTCACAAAGATAAAATTGCTAGGGTGGAAAAATCAATAAAAATTAGGTAATAAAAGATGTGGGTAATAGGAAGGAAAAATGTGGTAATTTGTGAGGATGGCTAGGTCCTATCTATGGTCTTATAATGCAACTCACAAATGAGATCCCAAGGGGAGTGATAAGTAGACAAAAAATATTTCTGAAGAGGAAATATAAGGGATATAGGGAATGAAAAATGGAGTGTAAAATATAGACTTAGGCATCTTATGAGAATACCTTAGGAGAAAAGAGGCATACTAAGGAGATGAGAAGACACTAAGTGACTAGTGACCATCAATGTACAAAAGAAACTTATTCACTATAGACACAAAGATTTATAGGCATATAAGTGTGCTACTAAAACCAACTCATGAATGTAGATTGGTATACAAAAAAAATATGAAATGGACCTAACTTTCCATGATGTGTTTCCCATTCCTCAGGACCCCTTGCAAAGTCATTGGTCTACTGCGAAGATTAGATACTTGCATGAGAAAGTAGGTAGCATTAAAATTTTTTTTTACTCTCCTCTTTTAATCTACTGGCTTACTTCACCCCAAAGGACCTCAGCTCTACCATTAGGCCAAATGTGGAGTTTGAGCTTCAACTAAAAAAAAAGAGATGTGCTTTGAATCACATTTTTCAATATGATTTAACTTTTAAGATTTTTTTTGCCTTTTATATCATTGCCTTTTATAAAATGATTTAGCTTTTAAATTTTTATGGATTTTGAAGATTCCTCATCCATGTAGATTTGGAATGACCAATCATGATATATGTAGTGATACACATGAATGAGCTGTAGGCTAAGGCTAAAGGAAGGTAAGTAACCAAGATAAAGACTGATTAGAACACTTAGGATGAATAATGAACTAACATGTGATCTCAAGTCTCAACCATGTATATGCTTAGTTTGTGAAAAAAGAAGAAGAAAAAAGGAGATCTGAAGGTGGACCGGTAAAAAGAAAGTATAATGAGATGAATTATTTACTAACTGATCACATGGTAAAGGGATACAAAAACCAAAGGGAATAATGTTTGTATAACGAAGTCATAATGATAATTATCTATGAAAAATAGAGATAAGAATAAACAATCATGAAGAAATAAGAAGAAAGTTTTGCAAAAAACTCAAGATAAGATAGAGAAAGCAATGATAAAGACAATCATATGCAAAGATAAATGACAATATAAATAGTAAGATCACCATATAATAAAAATATGGATTTGACACAATGTCAAATGATATAATAGATAGATAAGAATGAAATTGGAGCACACCTCCAATCAAAATGAAAATGTAAAGGCACCATGTATGTATTCATAAATATTGATAAATATACCCACACACATTATCCAAGGCATCAGATAAATATTTATGAAGTTGGATACAAACTAATGCTAATGTCTCATCAATATTTTCTAAAAATTAGAAAAAGACTTATTTTCTAATCTCCTCAACTAAAAAAGTAGGAATGCTCGAAGGATCATGCTAAGGAAAATTAGATGAAGGATGCTCAAGAGAATGCATGGGATTAGGATCTATGGGAGATGCAAGAATCATCAATGGAAAGGAATCCACAGGTGAAGGATTTATGGGTGGAAAAGGATCCATAGGTGAGGGAGGGTCCACAGGTGAAGGAATCATGAGTGGAGGCAGAATAGGTGATGAAGGGACCATAGGCAGGGATGGAACCACTAGATGTGGAGCTATGGGAGAAGAAGGAGGAGCCTTATTTTGGGAATGACCTATGGGAGGAAAAAAATAAGGTTTAGGAATAGCTACAAGTTGATTTAAGATGTTTTTGAAGGATGCAGTGAAGATCAGTGTGATGGGTGCTACATTGGTGCCACAAACAATACACCTCACCATACTTAGGTATATATTTAGATAGAAAATTTGGGGGAGGTGTGGCTTTGTCTAAGGTAGGAGAGGAAGGATGTAAAGTATAAATATATTGTTGCAACTTGAAACAATGGGTACAAGAATGATTATTTGTCTCGTAAAAGCAATAAATATGCTTGTGAGTGGTCTTAGGAGAAGCACTCATAGAAAGAGTTATAATAGGAGTAGAATAATCTAGGGAAGACTAATTAGCCCATTTGGTGGGTAGAGGAGCCATATTAGGAAAGGGAAGTAAACCATCAAAGGGAAGTAAACCATCATCAAGGGAAGGTGGTGATGGAGGAAGAACAAAACTAGGCTCAATGGAAGGAGCAATGGGATGTGAAATAGGGGTAGGCTTATCAATAATAGGAGTGGGAATAAGATCAACTATAGAAGGAGAAAGAATGGGCTCAACTATATTGGGAGTAGGAATGGAATCCAATAAAGGCTCTACTGAGGGAGGATCAGGATCTATAGAAGGTATAAGAAGGGTCACACTAATCTCAAGAGTAAACCAACTCTGTTGATTAGGGTACCTAACAAAATGGTAAGGCCTAGTCATAGCATGATCCATGAGCATACTCCTATGAGGCTCCTAAAAAATTTGAGTTGTTGGTACCATCTCTACCCTATGATAAAGAGTAAAAACACTAAAATTTGAAACTATAAATGAAGGAAGATGGGAAGATACATGAAAAGACTCAAGTAAATAAGAATGATAATGAATTATATTGGCATCATGAGCTTGTACAAGATCACCTAAGAGTGGATCATATAGGGAATAACCATCATCATAATCTAGGGTATGAAAACCAATGACACAAGTAGGGATGACCTTGTCATCCAAGGAAGTGTGGCGAATAGAGTGTCGAGTCCTGGTTAAGACTACAAGAATATCATTGCAAGGAGGCTTATGAGAATGAGGCTACAAGGAAGTAGGAAGCTGTGAGATAAGGTGAGAGATTATAAGTTTTAATCTTTACATTAATCTCATTAGGCTCATCACCATCAAAATCTAAGAGGTTAGGAGGAATGTTACCAATGATTTTAGGATGTCCATTATAAACTTGGTTTGAATTAACGATAAAATTAATATGATGTGACTCATGAAATGGAATGCTGGGAAAAGGTTCAAGAGTAAGAATCTTGAAGACACCATGGTCTTAGAATTGTTCAAAATTATAAGGGTTAGTGTCACCTTGAATCCTATAAATGGATCCATTATGAGGGAATTTAATGCATTGGCAGGTAGAAGAAGCAACAAATCTCATACAGTGAGTCCATGGCCTACCAAGAAAGATTTTATAAGAAAGGGGAAAGTTAAAGATCATCACATTTATGAAAATAGTGACAGGTGGGATGGTAATGGGAAGCCACACACAACCTAGAGGATGCATTTGCCTTCTATCATATCCTTGGCAAGTGTTGTGTGTATACTTGAGATTGCATTTTGAATATCCAAGAGTCTTAATGAAGTAAAGAAAGGCAACATATGTGCCAAAATCCTCATTAATAAATGTAGGATTAACTTGGATATCTCATTTTTGAACACTAATAAACAAGGGAGGATCATCCACACAAAGTATAATCTCTTCAAGAATCATAGAAGCTATGGGAAATTTTAAGGAAAGAAAAATGTCTAAAGTTTTGTCAACATTGATAGACATCTCTTGACATTGTTTTAATATACTATCCTTAGATCTAGATAAGGATGCTTCCCATCTTACTAAGGGAGGATGTGGGACATTCATCTCAAATAATAGTTGCATACAATGGTTTTTATGATGGGTAGAAGTCCTCATAAACTCAAAGAATGAAATTTGGGATGGGAGATTAGTGACTTATGTGATGGGATCCCACTCATCATAACCCATAAGAAGGTTTTTAAATATAGGTGCATAATGATTAAGGAGCTCCACAGGAGGAGGAGCTGAAGTACATTAGAAATTTTGTTGATAAGAAGAAGAATATTTAGAACAAGTTTACAAATCATGTTGATATGATGAAGTAGCTAGTTCAAGTTGATTTTGAGAATTGGTAGAAGTGTTAGTATAAATTTGAGTATCATTAGTGTTAGAATATGATAGAAGAGTGGTAAAAAGAGGAAAGGACGTGTTATCCAAGGGAGAGTCAGAAGTTGAATCATCAAAAGCAATAAGGTCATCTTTCCTCAACTCATTTAAATGAGTTGGAGAAGAATCTTGGATAACACTATATGTTATAGATGGAGTGTAGGTAGGTTAGGAATCAATAAAAGTAACCACCCTTCACATTCGAGTCATTCTAACCACATTCTCTTTATAAGTTGTTTCAATAAGACTTTTTACATTATTGGTGGAAGGGGTGGCTTTGTATTAATTATCTTAAATAGGTTGATGATTAGGAAGAGGGTCTTTATAGATAGCTAAATGAGCATTGGCTTGGTTTAAGGCTTGAGTTTTATCATGTGATTTAAAATCCTTGAATTTTTTTTCATAAGCTTGTTGACACTTTCAAATGATAGAATCATGATAAAAAATGAGGACTAAGAAGAAAATCCATAGCTAAGTTATGAAGTTATCTATAGGTCTCATGAAAATGACCCCAACTAGTGTGAGACCAACACAAATTGTTAGGATCATACTAGGATTTCATAGGATGAGTAGGGTCAAGATCTCATGGAAGAGGCCTATGTATATGCTTAAGAAATTTAGCTGAGGATAGAGGTTTATGAACATTAATGTTTTTTAGTGAAAATAAGTTAGGATTGGTATATTTTTAAGGAGGGGCTAGTTTTGATGAAGGGGTAATAATGACAACTTGAACATTATGAATGGTGTCATAATAATTTTTAACACCATCATTAGTAACATTAATATTTTTATTTTTAAGTAAGAGACAAGGACCCATAAAAGTTTGGGGTGAATCAAATTGATGCATAAGGAAATATTTTCATTTAGCTTGGTTAATAGCCTCTTCCAAGGTATGTGGAGAGAGAGTGTGAACCTGATATTGAAGTTTAGGAAAAAGGGCATTGGTAAAAAAATGGAAAAGATTAACATCAGCCATGTTATGTTCACATTTGTTTGACAAAGTTTCCCACCTTTTAACAAAGGCTTGAGCAGTTTCATTTTTGTGTTGTTTGCAATTTATGAAGTGGGCCAAAGTGTTTTTAGGAAGATCACTAGTTTGGAACTCTTAAACTAAAGTATTCACTAAATCCTCCAAACTAGTAATGGAATGAGTTATAAGTTGGTTATACCAATCCAAGGCATCACCTGTGAGAGTTTTGGCTAAGAGTTTGGTAGTGACAAAGGTGTTCAATTTGACCCAATCCTTATAAAGATTTACAAATGTTTGAATATGAAGGGTGGGATCAATTGATCCATTATAATAAATTATAGGTGTGATACCTAAAATATCAATGTAATTAATTTAAGTAGTGAGACTTTCATTTTGGATATGCTTAATAGTTTTTTTTACCAAAGGAGGTTGATGAATGATATTACCTTGAGAATATTGAAGAGGAATAGGGGGAACATTTTGGTTATGTATGCCCCAAGCTGTTGGTTGAGGATGAGATTGAAGATGAAGAAGGTGATTTTGAATTCTCATCATTTGATTTGTGTTATGAACTTGAAAGGTATTCATTTAATCGAGTGTTTGTAATAATATTTGATGCATTTGATTAACATTGTTAAACGAATTAGATTTGGTATTAATGGTTTGGGTACCACCATTGGTGTTGATAAAAGCTTGAGAGGAATTATGAGAATGTGAGGCACTAGTGGAAAATTTTGCTTGTGTAGGAAAATATGGACTAGTGAATGGTTGAGAGGAAGAAGCACTAGTATCATGATTACCTTGGGTAGCAAATGATGCACTAGTGGAAATATTAATAATAGTGGATCTTATGAGAGGACCACTAGATGTAGAAGCTACCATGTTAGTGGATATACTAGGCATGAAGGTGGAAAACTTTAGAGAAGAAGATGTCATGGTATGAGAAGGGGTCATAATTTAAGGAAGAGGTTGAGAATCAAAGAAAGTGATACCCCCAAATATAGTTGAGAATGTAGGAGTAGGTGAATGAGGATCTTCAAATTGACCACTTATAATAAGATTTTAAATGGTAGAAGGATCCTTTCCTTGATATTGAGGAAATTCAAAGATAAATAAGAGCATTTTAGGGGTATACTCTAATTTGGGTTGGTCTTTTGATGAGAAAAGAGGATTACACTATGAAGAGGTATTAGGAGGTGTCCCATAGTTCATTATGTGAGTAGAAATATGAATATTAATAGAATCCAAGAGAGGATCCCTATTCTATCTATGGGAGACCCTATGAGGGTTGGTAAAATTCATCATGTCTATTAACTGCAACTTAGTGTTATCATCAAACAAAAATTCCATGATGAAGGGGAAAAAAGAGAGATGAGAAAGAAAGAAAATAGAGAATGATAGAAACTATATAGGGTCTATTGGGTTGACCTAGCACAAAAATAGGGTTTGATAACTATACAGGGTTGATCTATTATAGTGAATAGGGATTAGAACAAGAAGAGATAGGGTCTAAAAACTGTACAAGGTTGACAAGGTTGATTCAGTACAATGAAGAGAGGATGGAAAAGGTATAGGGTTGACTGAGTCAACCCAATATAGTAGAAAGGGAAATTTAGAAATTTATGGTATATTTGTGGAATAAAATAAGACAAATTTTGTAAGTAATTTGAAAAAAATGAAAAAAAGAAACACATAGTCAATTAGATTAACGCTGTCCAATCTAATTAAAACACACAACACAAAATATTACACCAACATTGGCTAATGCAAGATTTTGCAATACAAAATAAAATTGAGAAAAGAACAAGCAATCAACTTGGAATGTAAATAGCTAACTAATTGGTCAACTTGAATGTTTATTAGATTATTTAGAATATGATTTTAAATGTGATGGGAAGTTGGCTATAAGCAAAGAACTAGAAGGGCAATCTAAGGATGGTTTCAGATAGTTTAGGATGAAAAGGACCATAGTGGAAATGATATAGGCTTGGTATAGGGGCCTACCCCCTCACTTCACACATAATAGTGATAAGGGTGTCAGATGCTTATCCAAAATATACCATTAACCATGCTTTATACTTGATCTAGAGTATCAAGTTAGCTTCCCATTTGGTGATGAAATACAAGTAGGTTAGAATTGGGTAGACAAATGTTAAAATGATTATTTATATTTTGTCATTTAGCCATGTGTGTATAAAATATAAAATAACAAACTAAATGATTAATTGACAAAACCACCTAATTAGAATATGTGATCTATTCTAAGTATGTAAGCAATAAGAAAAGAAAGTGTGAATTAATTACTAGCATATAAGGTTAATTCCAACTTTGCAAAACAAGGTAAAATGTTGTTATGCTCAACAATATATGCATAAAATACAAAATAGGGTTGATAGGGTCAACCCTATATTATGAAAGCAAGGTCTAAAAATGAACAGGGTCAACAGAGTCGACCTAGTTATCTAGACAACACACATAACATAGAACTGGGTTGGCAGGGTCGATCTAGTTGATTGTGTAAGGGTAGTTTTAAAGACTGCAAATTGTAAAAGGAAAGACTAAAAATAAAAAGACAAAGAGAGATATAAAGGAAACTTGGTGGATTGTATATGTAGAGAATGAAGATTATTATTCAAGAACCTTGATTTATGTTTGAAAATTCTACTAACTAGGTCGATTGGGTCGATCAAGCTTTACAAAAAACTCACTGCTAAGTGCCTAAAATGTACAGGGTCGATTGGGTTGACATGATTGATCCAGTAGCCTATACCTAAAAAATTGTGCATAAATGTTATATATTGGGTCAACATAGTTGATTTAGTATGGAAAATATATGACAAAAATAATGAAAGGAATTAAATAATATGAATAGATCCTACAAGGGTTAGTTCATTTCAAGTTCACTAGAATTTATGTAGTAAAAAATGCATCATGTCTATAAATTAATCTTGGTTCAGAGAAGATAGAGCATACCTACACTTTTGATTGGGAATACATTTGTTAATTAGGGGACTAACTAGTATGGAGATCCTATAGACCCAATTAGGGGATCACTTGTCATAATACATCATGCTAGGAAGGGTTCCAAATCCTATAGTCTAACACAATCATTCAACAACCCTAAAATAGTCCTAGGTTTAATGTTCAGTCTATTTCAATAAACAAGAAAGTAAATCTAATCTAGTGCACATCAAATCTTGTGGCACAAACTGGGGGTTATAAATAAAATAAACTAAACTAAGCATGCATACAAGACATATACTCATGCCAATGTATATGGAATCCTTATACATGGAATAAATAAACACAACTACATTATCTATCTACTTTTACAAGGAGAAATAAAGCTATGAATACTTACCTTAAAGACGAACCCACAAAGCCTCAATCTCTCCTTTTGCCAAGGTGTTTTGAAATAAATTGTTTTGTTATGTAAGGATAAAAAATACAAATCAACTCTAGGCTACATAAATTATCTATGCATCTAAAATACTTCTCCACAAGACAAGATCTATATTTCCAAATAAAGTATGGAACCCTAAGCTTTATTCCTCAAGTAGAATGGTCACTGAGAAGATGTTCATTCACACTTATTATTCTTCTCTTCTCTTCTTATAAATGGTTGGAAATGAACTTGAATATATAGGTAGATTTTTCCCCAGATCTTCTTAGAAATGTCAGCTATACAGGGTCAACCCAGTTAACCCTGTATGTTTTTGGGGATAATTCACTAGGTCTGAGCTAAGTCCTAAAGGGATAATGAACTCAAAGAGTGAAAAATACCCCCATATTTTATAAGGTTGACCCATTCGACCTAGTAAAATTGACTATACAAAAGGGAATTAAGGAAAGAAAAGGAAGATAAAGCATGGAAAAATATTAGAATGGGTAAGGCTGAGAAGAATAAGCTTAGGGTAAATAGTTTTAGGAGATGAGTGTGTAAATGGAAAGTAGAAAAAGGGAAAAAAATCTTATGAAACACCAATGGTCTACCCACCCCTTTCCTGGTGTACCTATTAGGAGATGCACTTAGAGATATTGAGACTTGATGAGTTCTTATAAGATACATAGTGTCAGTGATCGATAAAAGTTTGAAAATATTATGTGTATACATAAAGTACCCTGTGGCCCACTCTATATCGCAATCTTAAGTAACCTCTTGTAACACTACCCTATAAACAATAATGTTTAATATTAAGATCCTATACACATCTTATAACATCATAATAATCTCCCCAATGGGTAACCAAAATATATAGGTATTCGTGTTTTGCCCCTCTCATAATGCAATCATCATATGTCTATCCTAGGGCATCTGAACAAATGATGCCATGTGGCCCAAACCTACTCTATCAAGCACCACCCTCTCAAAATATATCAAGGGAAATCTATTTAAACACTCCACCCTTTGGCCACTTTAGAACTCCCCCATACACACATCCACCTATAATATACAACCAAATATAACATTAACATCCTAGAATACTAGATAAATATGTATTAACAATTTTTTAATCATGAAATTAGAAGCAAAACTAGAAAATTTAGATTAGTGGACAATAAACATGTATCCTAGATAGTAGTTCCATACCCATGATAGTATCTCCATGCCTAGGATAGTATTGCCATACCCAGAACATTAGTACCATACAAAGGACACTAGTGCCATATTCCTAAATATGGCCCTAAACTACCAAATTCTCATGAAAAATGATAAAAAACATAATAAATATATCAAAAATAGGGGAAATGATAGATTCCTTATCAGGATAACCTCCTCCCTAACTTGGATATGTGATTCTACCCCATATAAGATCACACTCACTCCTCATCTCTCAATATGTTTCTAAACTCAGAGCATACAACTTTTATCAACTTAAATGGTTCAAATGATTTGTCAAACCATTCAACCAAATTATTTAAGCCTTGATTATAAAATTCCACATACCTAAGGTTGACCTTGCATTCCAATTTTGTTAACTAATACCAAATTCTTCTAAACATGATATCTCAAGAACCATAGCTCTAATTTTTGATCTATTTCTTATGTGTGGGTAATGATCACGATATTGCTCACATCATAAAATTAATGCTTCTATCCCAATCAATTTTACTCTACAAAATGATAAAGCCTAAATTTCATTAACAAGTTCAACATAGACCAAAGGTTTATCCTACTCCAAATTTAAAAATAACTCTGTTACAATTGATAAATTAATAAAACTTTAAATAACATTACCAATGCTAACTACTACTAACATACTTTCTAGTATCACTTTTCGTTAGACACCCTTACCAAAGTTTCAACTCTCTCACCAAAATAGGGACATATATACACTATTTACATAGACACATAGATTGGTTCAAATACAAATTTACTTAAACACACAGATAGGTTCAGATATAGATTTACACAAACACATAGATTGGTTCAGATACATATTTACATAAACACATAAATTGGTTTAGATATAGATTTACATAGACACACATATTGGTTTAGATACATATTTACACATACATAAATTAGTTCAAATACAAATTTACACACACACACAATATATATATATATATATATATATATATATATATATATATATATATATATATATATATATATATATATGCTTAGATATACAAATATGATTATATATCAAATACATATCTTGACTCACATTTCCAAGATTCCATGATCTTTTTAGATATTGGTTAGGATACATAGTTACATTACTCAAATATTAGGTTTGGGGGCATGACATAGGGCACATGTCCTCAATCCCATAATGTTACCTTAGATTATATAGATGGAATGACAAGATATACCATTCTCTATGTTCAAAGTACTAGATTACACTTGGATTGCCATTAGGATGTCACCAGGACTTCACTGGTTTGGGTCACATGGCCATCTGCAGTAGTTGATCCATAGTTTTTCACCAAACTTATATTATATAGGCCAAATTATGGTTTCAACCTCTAGTTAAAAATTACATACTTAGATTTAGTATAAATATTTAGTGAGGGAAAATAAGGCTTGTTTTCTCACAATTACAAATTGCATTCTCAAATCTAGATATTAGAGTGGGGGAAGTGGATCTTGTTTCTCTATAGTTATAAATTACATCACAAATTCAATCCAGATATTAGGGTGGGGAAAAACATGGTTTTGTTTCTTAAAATTTAGTTCACTATTTAGATTTAGTACATGGGCACCAACATTGTGGATTTTATTTTCATATACATCATTCTAGCTCTTGCCCACTTTTCTAGCCAAAAAGTGGACCAGGTCTAGAGCACATCCACATAGGTAAGTACAATTACATGTTTTTATTTTTATTTTACTTTAGTATTTTCATTTCATTGCATTAATAGAATAAAATGGGGGCAAATTTACACAATCTAATTTGGTCAAGGACATAAGTACTATGTCTATTATTGCTCCTTCATAGAAAGGTCTTAGTGACGGATGTGACTTTTATTCACATGGTTATTTTAGGCATTTTGGTATTTTTTATGTCTTGTTTTCCCTTTTTGAGACCTCCCCAATGGTCCTATGTCATCTCTTCCTAGTCACATGGGTCTCCTAACCTATTCTACACTATCTTTACTCAGTTTTGTGACCTCAAGACATTATCACCATAAATGGACACTAACACCACAATTATAGTTTCCAACTTTAGTGCTAGTGTCCAAAGGTCACTTTTTTAATGTGTTTTGGATCCTAAACCTTCCTTGAGCCTTCTCTTATGATTTTATCTCTCTTTTATGTCATATTAGCTAGTGAACAAGGGTATTACATTCAAATCAAAGTTCCTTTTATATAAAGAGCCTCACAAGGAATTTTACATCTAGTAATTAATATTTTGACACATAATTACTTAAAATCAGATCAATAGTATAGCTCAACATAGTACATACTACTCAACTATCATACATAGATTTACATGCTTGATCAAGAAAGGGCCTAAGTGAAAGTCATTCTAGCATACCATGGGCATTGATTATGCATGTTCCCTAAATGATAATTACATGTAATCTAAGACCCATATCATTGGTTTTAATATAGGTAGTGACAACAAAAACAAGGGTTTTATCCCATACGATCATAATATTCCATAACCCAATTTTTTACTTCCCTTTGAATTTGATCTTAATGTTATTTTGTGTGTGCAAGTGTTTATTAAGTTTTGAAGAATAATCAATAAAAATAGGGTACAAAAAATTGAAGTAGGGTTTGTTCATGCAAGAACTGACTTAATAGACTTAGGAATAATTGCTATTAAAATTACATATCAGTACTTGCATAGAGGAAATTAACATCAAAATTAGACACGAGCACCATAATACTACTATCCAAGGCATACCACTATTATCAAAGAGGATTTTTGACATCTAGATCATGTTTGTGACACTTAAACCAACTCTTGTACTAGTTTTCAACTTTCATATCCTTCATCTTAGATAATTTCTATTTAAGTCCTTATTTGTGTCATTTATTTCTATTTTTAGAAACATCAATTAAGTTAATTCTTATACAAATCAATTACTATATTTATTTCATATTTTATACCTTGATTTACTATACTTATCCCTTTAACAAATTAAGATTTATATGTACTAAGTCCTAAAGAATTAAAATACATAGTCAAGGCATGTTGCATAAAATGTTCAAAGATGTTATTAAAAATCACCTTGGAAATCATAAAATGTGAACTTAGATGAAACTAATCCAATTGGAAAAGGGTTCAAAAATATTTCAAGTGCAATAAGGTTTTACAACACATCTTGAAAATATATGGCATAAGGGGATTTTAAAGCATTTTATTCAATGTTTGTGTTCTTGTATTCTAAGGTCTTTATAACTTGAAATAATGATTGAACTATAGGCCCCATATGATTTAGATTATCAATTTTAGTATTCATTAAAGGGGATGAAAACATATTTTTAGTAGTAATAGGCATTTAAACCTATATTTGTGTTAAAATAATAGGTAATTCCATGATAGATGTACCAATATTATTTTTAGGGAATAAAAGTTTAAACAAATAATCTGTGCCCCCACTAGATGTAAGTGGTTTATAAGTATGGGCTAAGTTATAGAACCTTTTAGGGATTCACCATTACTAGGTGAGGTAGCTTTAGTTTTATTTTGTTTACTTATTTCATCTCTTTTAACATACAAAAATATATCTATCAAGACCTTGTTATTATTGAGATAAGTAATCAATACCTCTTTATATTTCATTTAAAATTGGCTTTTATCGCTAACATTTTCTATTGCTTCACAAATAAAAAAATTAAAATTTGTAAAAATGTACTTTAATGAAAAATGGTAATCGAGATTGGTGTTATATAGATTGTATTAAAGGTGCATATAGAAATGAAATGGCACAAGAGTGACAATCAGATCTATAGTAGGCCAATTAGATGTTAAACTCAAATATAAGCATACTTTGAATTTATTATGCTAAGATAATCTAAATATGGAAAGTAAAACTATGATAGATATATAAATGACAAAGAAGTGAAGTACTTAGCTTGTTATGATGCTAGTGTGGTTATAGATATGGAATAGGTAAAGTTAGGCAGGAAGGAGATCTTGGAATAGTCATGAGATTCTAGTTTTAATGCTTATATCACTCTAGACAGTAATGCCAGTCTAGGATGGTTACATCGATGCTACTGTCTATGTTTGATGCTAGTGTCTAGTACAAAATATATGATAAAATAGGATGCAATGATCTAGATGCTTTTGGGTTTTGATTTCCTTTCACCAGATGTATTCAGATCTAAGTCATGAATAATTATTAAATGTGAAATGGTAAAACCATAGCTTTTCATATTCAATGTGACCTTGGGAAAAAATAGGTTAGTGGACACATGGTATTGAGTTGACCCCAATGACCCCAATATTAAAAGATACTATCTATATAAACAATATTTTTAAAAGGGCCTCAAATTGATGTAGTTCTCTCCTATGTGTTGGCTTGTGTTATTATAACATTTAATATCTAAGTGATGCTATTATAAAACCTTAGTATATTGTAGGTAATTAAATAATAATAATTTATTATTTATTAACATGATTTAAAAAATCTTGTATAAATAAATAATAAAACATATTTGTTTAATTACCATTTGTTTAAAATATTCACAAAAAAATTTGGACCTATTTACAATGGTCACCTCCCTCATTTCATTATAACTAGGGTTTTTACCCCTATTATTAATTATGAAATATAATTGGTGAATTTTGGTTATCAAAATAATTTAATATTTACTTATGGAAAATATTAATCAAAGGGTTATATGAAGAAATTTGTGAATAAGTGAAAATTTGAAGTAATTGTACTAAATACCAAGTTTATCTTATATGAATAATCACTGTAGGGTTTTTACCTCATTTTGAGGTTTTTCCACCCATATTTTTGTTTTGGATATTCATTGTGTATCTTTGTTTATTCAATGTTCATCTATATCCCTTATGCATGTTTAATACATCGCATATATTACTTGAATTTTACATGGAATCAGAGCCATGTGATGAGTGATTGATTGGTAAGATATTTTTATGGGAGATCAAGACCATAATGCAAAGTAAAATAATTCATTTTTAGCTTTGTACAATAGTGATATAACCATGGAGGCATATCTAATTGTTTAAAATTTTTCTTGGTTCATTCTTTGGTCTATAGAGGCTTGCATATCAGTTTTGAACATACAAACCTCCATTCTAGCATCCAAACCTCTAATCAAGCAAACAAAGATTTTTTTTAGCCTCAAAGAATTAGTTTAGATGGCGTTATTAGGTGTTATATGATATTACTTAGTTTAAACTTAAAAAAAATATTACTCAATCTTTGGTGCTTTTTATGGTGTTTGAAAGTTGATTTTACAATCAATTTACTTGTTAAAACTACTAATCAAACCCTTTGGAGCATTCAAATTTGTTGTTATTTTTTCTCTCAATAGCTTGGATATGTATAGTGCATATATATCCAAGGCAAGCAAAAAACTAGAAAAAAATTATTTAAGTTCATGTCATCCCTAGATTTCTCTTCTAAAGTGAAGTTATCTTTTTTTTTTGGCCTACTAAACCTCTTGCTGAGCTTGTGGAAGGTTCAAATCATTTTTTTAAAGATTTTCTCTACTCGGGGCATCATTATATATATTTTCTATTTATATACATTTAAAAAAATTATTTTTTGACTGTAAAATCAAATTTTTATTGTTATAGATCACTAAAAGAAGATTTTAAGAAGAAATGCATATTTTCAAGCTATTTCGTAGCTTATTCCATCTTGTCTAAGCTCCTCTGCTTCACCTAGAATGCCATGCGAGTATATAATGTGAAAAAACATTTTTTAATTCAAAATATCTGAGCATCAATTTAAATAATTATTTGTTGTTTACACTTGCAATTAATTTATTTTTCAAATAGAGTATAAATTCATATTTAAAAAGAGTTCAAATTTAAGTATTATCTTATGTTATACTATCATTCTTAAAAGGAAGCTATGGCCTCACCTAACTTTGTATTAAATAAATCTCAAATGTTTAATAAATCAAACTATAATATATAGAAAATCTGCATTAAAGTAAAATTTATAGCCTAAAAGATGTAGAACGTTATTCTTAGGATTGAAAAATTATCATCAAGATGACATGTGACACCTAATCTTTCAAATGCATTTTAATAGAAATTATAAGAAGCCATGTCAATTATATTACAAATTTTCAAGGATGAATTCTTACTCCATATTGACAATTGGAAGTCTCCTAACGATGCTTGAAAACTCCTTGAGTCTATGTAGAATGACATCCATTTCTCTAAGATTATTAAGTTCATCCTTGAATTACTAACAAAACTTATGAAAAGTGATGAAATAGTTGTTAACTTTACTGTAAAATTAAGAATATTAAATCTCAATTAGATGGTTGAAATTTTAATCTAATTCAATATCAATTATTACATTTCATTACTTAACTTAATATTCATGAAAAATTTCATAATTTTATTTAAATTTTGAATTCAAAATATCAAACAGAGAATGACATCCCTTACCTCACTACTATGCCAGCTCTTCTAATTTAAGAAGAATGAGGGGTATCTAATTTTTATTCTAAATAGAGTTCCACTTAATCACTTCTTGATCTCAATCTTATTTCTATAAATAATAGAAACCAAAAATCTAATCTTAATTCTGCTAAAGGATAAAATGGGAATAAGAAATCTGACAATAAGAATCATAAACCTAATTTTATTGGGAATTATAATTTGTGTGTAAATTTGGTCATAGAATGAAATTTTTTCATAAAAATAAATATAGAGATAATCATGAACCATATAAAAATAATAAAGGGAAAAAAATCTAACTAGAACCATCAAAAGAATCAAAACCATAATCAAGGTCATAATACTAACATTATTTCTTTATAAGCTACCTTGTTTGCTTGTAATGAAAATAGATGGTGTTTATATAGTGATGCATCACATCATATGACTTTATTATCTCATATTTTATCTAACAATAAAAATATTTTTTAAAATATTTATTTACGTGATAATTCATTTGTAGAAACTACTAAGCAAGAAAAAGCAAAATATGTAAATATTACTATAAATGTGTGTTCTTTGATTGCTAAATATGATCTATACTTATTTTCTATTATCTTTCATCGCATAGTAAAAATGAATCTCAATTATGGAATGAAATAGTACTTCATGTTAATTTTATAAGTTTATATAATATTTTTCGATATTATCTTGTGATTGGTCTTTCTGCTATTTCTTCTCAGCATGTAACTTGAGAGGGCTACTTATGTGGTAAGCAATAAAATAAATTATTTCATAAGAATCATGATGTTAATCCTCTCATCCTTTAATATTTTAGTGATATTATATGACCACTATAAGTTGCATCTCTTAATGGTTATTTATATGTTATTATTTTAAATATACTAACTAAATTGATAATATCTCAACTATAATGGTATTTATTAGTAATAATATTTAGTGTGATTCTTGTAAAATTATAATTAAAGTTATATTATAGTAGATATATTTGTCTTGGATTATAAAATAATAATAATATGTATTCATTATATTGTCTTCAAAAAATGATTACATTTCTAATTATTTTTGATTCATATGAGTTAGCATTGAAATACATTATATACATAACATCATGTTTCATTTGATAAGATGAACATGTTTATTTATTACATCTGGTAAGAATTTCATGCTTAGTAATAAAGGATTTTTTATGTTTCAATTGTTAAATATGCTTTCATTTGATACGCAGGGTAATTTCATACTAACATGCTAAGATTCTTCATTTGATAATAAGATATGTTATGAAATGTAAAGTGTAAATGAAGTTTGTATTCTTAATTAGTTCCTTATCACTTACTTTACTAAGCATTTTTTATCATACATATCTAAAATTATTTATTTTAGTCTCATATCTATTTCATTGGATGATTGTATTTCATGTTAAAATTGTCTATATTTGATGTATGAGAGGTTTCATACCTCAATCTTCAATTAGATATAATTCTAAATCATTGGAAAATGATAAAAACCATATTAAAATTTTCAAAGTTTTTTTTAAGAGATCTAATATTTGGCTAACTTAAATTTTTTTATGTGCCTCATATGATAGTTGGGGATGCCCATATTGTAAATATTGGAGATGTCTAATAATAATTTTTATATTATTATTTGTGTGTCAATAACTTCATAATAAAATTAGTGAACTAATTTTTATAAAACATGAATTGATTGTTTGCAATGTGTTTTACCATAGATAAACATATGTATTCATTTATCTTTATTGTATAGTTATCATGATGATGTCCATAATGGTGATACTATAGATCACAAATCTACTTATGGATATTATTTAAGTTTGGTGTAGGGGATATCACTTAGAGCAGTAAAAAATAACCCACTATTTCTATTTATTCTATAGAATTAGAGTATAAAAGTGTTATGGAAGCTGCTAAAAAATTCATGTGGCTATGAAAGTTGTTGGGAGAAGTTCATTTGGAAGTATCTCATAGTACCATTCTTCATTATGATTATATTTTTTTGGTAAAAAATCTAATACAACACCAATGAACGAGACATATTGTAGTTCATTTACATTTTATCTGAGGAAAATCCCTCAATGATGATATTGATATGTAGTTCATTTTTATAGATGAACAAGTGGTAGATATATTCATAAAACTACTTGGTGCTATTAATTTTTATCAATTTTATGCAGTGTTATGCCTATCAAAGTTTCCATTGAGGGGGAGTGTGCATGAAAATCTCACTTATTAATGACCATGTGTTCCTTCTTATTCTCTATGCTTCTTCTCATTATAAAACATTATAATATATCATATTTTTTTATTTTAATAAAATTTATGTGGAAGTTTTGCTTTTATATCTAATACATAAAAGAATAATTTGTAATGCGGGTCCTTATATTATAAAAGCATCCAAATATGTTTGGTTGATTATTCATAAGAAACTGTGAGATGTAGTCTTATGATCATATTAGCCTAAAATTATTATAAAAAATAGTTTATGGATTATAATTCCTTTGTTTCAAAATGTGACTTTAGTATGATAAATAATTTTAATTCCTTCAAATTTGTAAATAGTATAATTCCTTTATTAAGGTGGCTATGTAATTTTTCCCCACTTAGCATTAAGGGGAAGTGTTAAAACATTTAATGTCTAAGTGCTATTATTATAGACCCTTAGTACATTTTAGGTAATTAAATAATAATGATTTATTATTTATTAATACAGATTAAAAAACTCCATGTAAATAAATAATAAAACATACTTGTTTGTCTACTATTTATTTAAAATGTTTATGGGAAAGGTTGAAACCATTAGCCATTAGTTATAAAATTAATCTCCCCTCATTTCATTATAATGAAGTTTTTTTAACCCTATTATTTATTACGGAATACACTTGGTGAATCTTTGTGATCAAGATAATTTAATATTTGCGTGTGGTAAATATTATTCAAAGTGTTCTATGAATAAATTATGAAAAAGCGAGAAGTTGGAAGGAATTGTATTGAGTACCAAGTTTCTCTCATATGAATAATTACTATGGGGTTTTTACCTCCTTTTGTGATTTTACCACCTATATATGTGTTGTGGATATTAGTTGTGTATCTTTTTTTATTCAATGTTCATCTAGCTCCCCTGTGTGTGCTTAATACATTACATATATTACTTGAATTTGACATGTGTGTAAATCATACAATGTGTGCAAAGTAAATAAAATAGTGACCTAACTTGTAACTTGGTAAATCATGGTCTTAGGATACTTATTTAGTAATTTAGACCTATAGATGTGTTGTAACTATAGATAGTATGTAACTATGAAAGATTTGTTCAATTAAATGTTTGATAGAGTGATTTTGAAAAATTCCTTTGTATTTTTGATCTTTTTCTAGGTGTTCTTAGGTGAAAAATGAATGAGGGTTGATATTTTATTTATATAAATATATTTAGAGTAATAAATCAAATTAAATTACTTAGGCCAATAATTAATATATATTTAATTTATTAATTACATGACTTTAGGGTACTGGACATTTATGTTGGGACATGATAATAATGACAATGCTACTGTCTGACTCAAACATTAGTATTAGTGAGTAGAAGAGTAGGTACATGTTCAAAAGTTTTAGAGATAGAATACAAGTACATTTTAGTCATTTTGGGAAAGATAGAATACCTAGGTTATCAATATAAGACTAGTTAGACTAAGAGATATAGGCAAAGGGGCACAAAGATGGATCAGATGCAAGACTTACAGAAACAGGAAAGGTAAAGAACTAAGAGGAACAACCAAGGTCTGAGTTTATGAAGTGTACAAGACTAAGGTGATATATAATCATAAAATATGATTTACACTTTGGAAAAGGATTTGGAACCATATACCGTTGATATTCAATGTGGGTCACCATCTATAAATTTTTCAACTACCCCTAGGTTATGTCACTATTTTCAACTATACGTAGGCTCTAGTTTGATCCCTTATTTTTATCTTAATTTATAAAGGTAAATAAAATAATTATATTTGTCATAAAATCTCACACATACATTATAGTGAGCATGACGTGAATCTTATCCCACATTTGGTTGGATTTTATTCAAGTTTCAATTTATTTTTCTTGTTTATCTTCACTTTGGCTTCACCATCATCATTATATTCTAGTGAGCTCGACGTGAATCCTATCCCACCATTGGTTGGATAGTATTCACATTTTCATATCTAAATTATTATATATTTTTGGCTTGACATATATCTCTTGTCAAACCCGATTTCCCATCTCTCTAGTTTTCATTTTTTTCCAAATATTTTAAGAGGTGCTCAGTTGTTTTCAAGATGCAACACTTTTTTCTAAAATTTGTTGAGAAAACCAACTAGGATTTTCAAGGATTATATATCAAAAATATTAATTATATGGAGTTAACCAATACTAATTATGATTAAAATTTCAATTTTGATCTTTCTTAAGACCACTCTTCTAATGATTATAATATGGCTTCCACTAGATCCAAATTCCATGAACCATATAACAACCATAAAACCATAATAAAGCTAGAGTAATTAAAACCCTTAAATATGAGTCTAAACATGAATGTGACCTAGGGTATACAAATTAAATGAGAATATTTTTCAAAGAGAATATGAAGTAAAGGGTAAATTATCCCATGGTTTTTTATCACATCACGGTGAAATATTTTTTAGAATTCCCTCATTCCCTTATCCATAGTTTTTCCATAGGACTTGAGAAAAATCAATTATCAACTTCCCCTCTCCCTTCTACATCCATCATGCCTAGTTTGAAAACTAACATGAAAAGTCTTAGCTTTAGTGGGACTACCTAAAGTGATCATATTAATGCTACCATTAATTCCATATCTAGTGTGTATGGATGGGATAGGATGACCTACAACTATAATATTTCTCTCAATATATTATGAATCATATAAGGTTACTTGAATAGAACATATGTATACTTAGATGATTAGGTATAGGCTAATTATATTCATAGATATAATAAAGGGTAACCTACAACTTAAATTCTAATAGGAATTTCTTCTAAAGCCTATGGCTATGACACAATGATACAACTCTCATTAGACCTCAATAAAGGTAAATGGTTGTAAGATATGGTTTTAAAGTTTAAAGTAAAGTAAATGGATGAAAATGAGTACAAAATAAATTAAAATATTGGTTATAATGCTCATAGAGTGATAAGGTGAAATGGTTAGCCAAATGAGGGATTATGTAACCTAAAGTGATTAATGGAAAGTATAATAAATCCTATGTGTACACTAACTTGTTTATATAGGGAAGAGCTTGAATAAGAATACATACGCATACTTTTACAATTCAATAAACAAAGCAATGTATAATCTACTAAGTAGGTAAAGGAAAGAGTGTAGGGATTTAAATTATTACCTTGGGGTGGACCCATCAACACTTCAATATCCCCTTTGGCTCAAGTGCAACTTTGAAAGAGAATGTTATAGGTTGAATACCTAAAATGGCTGGATGAAGACCTAAAATTCCTTAGTTAGAAAACACCATAATAAAAGATCTCAACTTACGTAAGGATATAATCAACTAAACCTCCTAAATAATTCATTAGGGAAGAAATATGAATACAAATAGAGCACATAAATTTGATATGAATAAAATGTGACCCCTATATATATTGTTCCAATACCTAAAACCAACCTTAAAATCTAAGTTGATAATATCATCCAGTATGACACAATTGGAGGTTGTTGATTACTATAATCAACTAAGCTAATACAATACAAATGTCAAAAGATAAACTTAAAACTCTATCAGACTAGCCAATACAATATGATAAGGATAAAGGTATAAAAAAATAGTATCATTTAGGCCAATATTGTAGGATATAGATAAGCTATAAAAAATGGATAAGTATAAAAAAGGGATAAATGGATAAAATCTTTGAGGAAATCAGATTGATAGTAGTAATGGTGTAATATGATAGAATACCAACATATCTTGCAAAACACCACAAGTTATTCCCACCCCATTTTTGGTATATTATTTAAGCATGCAATTAGGTAGATTGATGCATTGATAAGTATACAAAATAAAAAGTGTTTTAGATTAAGGTAAAAGTAGGTTTTGAAGGGACCTCTAAACCCTTTAACAATATCAAAAAGGATAAAACATTAACAACCACCAGGAAAAGCATTCTTGAAACCTACTAAAAAGCAACATCAAAATCAGGTTTTATAGGGACCTAAAACCAAAAACATAGTTGAATAAAAGTACTCAGGTTTTACAAGGACTTGGAACCTCAAATAAAGTTTTTGACCAAGAACCAATAAACAAGACCAAAAACAAAAACCAGTTGCAACAACCAGCAAAAAAGACCAAAATAGAAACAAAACCAACAAAGAAGACCCTAGTCTTCTATTGCAAATCCATGATCATCTTAATAGCTTCCTTCCCTATCGTAGCAATATCCTGAATGGATTTAGCAGCCGAAGTAGCAGCAGCTTGCAAGACTTTCTTCCTCAAACTCAGCCTTGTCCTTTTACTTAAACCCTCGAAGGATATTGTTTCTTCATTTGCTCTTTTATCAAGGTTAGCTACAGTAGCACAAATGCTTGATGTTACCTACTCCATCTTTGATCTACTTTCTTTACTGAGCATTCTAAGATTATGCTCATAATCTTTAAGTTTTTCTGGGATATCTCTCATTTGCATCTCCAAGTGGTTAATTTTGGTCCATACAAAATAAAAAGTGTTAGTAAATGATAAAGTGATGAATATTATGTGTAAACATATTATTTACCCAAAGCTCATCATGTGTCATAATAGTGTAGTGCATGATGGTTCTTTTGAAAAGAAAATATAGCAACACAAAAACATAACTAAAAATAAATGACACAAGAACTAAAAGTAAATAAAATAAAAATACATACCTTAAATTAACTTGATTATTGTATAAATTTTTTCATATCACAAGTTATATAAGGGGCCCATCAAGAAGAATGAGAGCTGGACTTGAAAAATAAGATAAAAATTCAAAATTTTACAATTTTTCTCTATTAGGATCTTAAAATTATCTATCTCACCAAGATTTTAAGGCTTATTTTAGTTCATGAAAATGACCTAGGAAAATAAATATATGGGAAAAATATATAATATCATGGTAAATAACTAAAATTTTTGAAACTTGAATTTTTTACTATAAAAAAGTAACTATTCATTTGCACATTTGCTATTTGTGGAAAATCCAGAGCTCTATGTATCCAAATTTAGTGATTTGAGAGATGATGGATCATGGATGAGGGGAAAGACTTACTATATGATTAGTGTATATGCAACTTTAACACTATAGTTAGGTGGTGCATTTATTTTTCTTTTTATAATTTTTGGGTAAAATGAACTAAATTATGAAATCTAAGTGCCAAGAAAAATCCATGTAACAAAATTTGTCCCAACAAACATCAAAATGAAGTTAAAAATAAGATAGGGTATAATTAGTTGATAGAAAGTCAAAAATAGGGCCAAGGGTATTTATTATGGGTAGGGAAAGGAATAATCACCATTGAATAATTGTATCAGCTAGAAAGATAGAATTTTTGATGGGAACAATAAACTCCTAGCCAATACCATAGGGTAGGGCTGATGTAGTTAGGTGAAATGATGGATGATACTATATGGTATGGATGGTATAGTATAAAATTAGAAAATTATATAATATCATAGAGTATGGCTAGAAAAATGAAGGGATAAGCATGTAAAGTGTAGTTTAACACCTGGCCAATATAGTAGAAAGGCTTACCATGGCCACTATCATATGGCATGTCTAATGTAGTAGGATGAATAGGTGTTTGATAACATATTTAATGGATGATATAGTTTATTATATGTTAAATGTTACCATATGGTATGACCAATAAAATTAAATGTTTTCCTTGACTGGTATCATAGGGTATGACTGGTGTAGGAGGAAAATTAAGCATGGATGATATAGTTGAGTATATAGCCAATGCAGTAGAAAAATGATTTTTTTTAATTTTTATTTTGCATTGATTTTTAGGCTTGATTTCATATTTTTGGATCAAAATATGATTGTGCTTTATTGTTTGACATTTTTTAGATGCGAGAAAGACTATGGTAGTACATTGATGTTATTTGGATGCTAGATATTTTGGATAGAATATCAGTGGTAAATCAAGCATAAATATTAACACTAGGCCTCAAAGAGATCATGCAAATGTGTCATGTTCCACTCAGCTTAGATCTTATGTCCATGTTCTTAATGCAATGGGAAAGGATCACTAACACTTTTATGTGGGTGGTGTATGGGGATACCATTGAGGTGGATATAACACTATAGGACATGCA
Organism: Torreya grandis; assembly: GCA_037957365.1. Taxonomy (NCBI): domain Eukaryota; kingdom Viridiplantae; phylum Streptophyta; class Pinopsida; order Cupressales; family Taxaceae; genus Torreya; species Torreya grandis. The sequence continues at coordinate 3,504,477 of JARHVA010001236.1, forward strand.
TATGATCTTGGGGTTACCTATTATGGACACACGTATGGTTTTTCATACACTAAATATTATGGATGAGTAGAAGGAGCTAGCTTGATGGGATACTAGGTCAAACAAATATGATGAATGCAATCTCATAGTAAAATTGTTTCAAGAGTACATCTTAAGTAATATAGATATTTGGAAGGCCTTGATCAGAATTATGACCACACACATGTTGTGTTATAAGTTTGATGAGGCTATCCATTTGTACATTATAGATATGTTCCAATTGATGATAGACCAAGGCATATTATTTGATATGATAATTATGATATAAGTGTACTTTTTTCATGATTTATACTTCATTTTGAGCTGGGGATAGAAGACAATAAGCCTTTCATTATTTTTGGCAACTATATATATGATAATTTACTGATGTATAGACCAACATGACTACTTCATGTTATTGATAATTATCTCCAATGGGTGAAGAGATGGGTTTAGGACCATACTATTTGGGTGATCTACATATCCTATAACTAGAGACCATATAACAAGATAAAATAGTGTGGACACCTTACACAAGAAATGTGGAAACATAGCCATCATGGCTGACCATAGTACATGTGAAGGGATGGAGTTGCATCACCTACCACTACACATGGTGGGTATAGACACACCCTTACAACCACATCCTATGGTATTTTGGACTAGAACTTCATGTGATATCTTTAGTTGTATCAACCTAATAGGTGAGACATGCAATAAATATAAGAAGAGTTGGGAAATGAGGGATTATAGATATGGTCCTGTTAGTGAGACCTCTTCAACCCATTATGGTTAGATGATGATGTAGGTGGAAATGGGAAACATAGGGAGAGGTTGAAGTTGGGTTGGCAATAACTATCATATATAAATAACAAAGATATCCTCAAGTAACTCTAGTGGATAGATAGACCATACAACAATAAGAACCTATATCAGCTTGATAGGTTATAGTGGTCATATGAGGGAAATGGTGAGGATTTGCACTAAAAATTAGCCATGAAAACACACATGTATTGGGTGGCCTAGGTGATTTCACTATTGTTGGTATGTAAATTTTTGAGTTTATGCTATCATTTGATTTCCTAGAGGTAAAGATATACATGTTAGGTATTAGTGATAGATATACTATATATTTTAATATATCTATGTGTGTGTGTGTGTGTGTGTGTGAGAGAGAGAGAGAGAGAGAGAGAGAGAGAGAGAGAGAGAGAGAGAGAGAGAGAGAGAGAGAGAGAGAGAGAGAGAGAGAGAGAGAGAGAGAGAGAGAGAGAGAGAGAGAGAGAGAGTTGATTTAGTTTAAATTTTAAATATTGAAAATGGAGGAGACATGATGGAAAATACCCACTATGACATTTTAGACATTGTTCTAGCTCAACATAATAATATAGGGATGCCTAATCTTATGGCACTATGGCTAGAGTACATATGATATTGTTTTAGTTAGTTGGAGAGGTTTATAGATTACTCCAATGACATAAGTAGGTTTTGTCTTAGGTGGTGGCACCATAAGGGGTAGGAACATGGTATGCCTTAGCCATAGAGAGGGCCACTCACATGGCTACAGTTGGAAAGATAATAGGATTGTAAGTAAGAATAGCTCAGTTATAGAGATAGATTGAGGGTATGAAATTTTATATGATACTCAATATAGAGCCTCCATGATGAGTGTGGTACCTCATCTTGATGGGGATGAAGGTGATCCATAGTTCTATATCCTACTATGTACTTAATTATATTTTGAAGTATCGATATGTACTTATGTAGATAAGTAAGGCATATATAAATATATATATATATATATATATATATATATATATATATATATATATATATATATATATATATATATATATATATATATATATATATCCTTTTGTGATTCATTGATGCTATCTACAAGTATGATGTATGATTTTTTATTTATTTATAACATGCATTTATATTTAAATATCATTTTATAGAAAATATGATGTGTTATTATGTATGTTTTATCAATTTTTATAAAATGTGAATATATGCATGGCTGAAAAAAAAACTAAAATGATAAAAATCTTAAGTAGATAGGAAAACTAACAAATAAAAGATGTAAAAATAATAAAATAATGAATGTATAACACACCATATAAGATATATAAAATATTTTAATTAATAAGAAAACATCCAATTATAAATAATCAAATAAGGACATGCATGAAAAATGATGTCATCCCATGAAATACAAGTACATTTAACTTAAATCAAACATAAATAAAAGAAAAAATGATTGTAAAAATTTGGTCCAAAATTTAATTAAAATAAAGTCAAATTAAATCAAACACAAATAAATACACATGATTTTAAAATACATCCAATGTAAGATAAGTAATGTCAAAAGGCATAAATGATTGTAAAGAAAGTTGAAGACTCTTATGAGTTAGAATTCAAAATCAGTGTTTGTTGTAAAAAATGAAGTAAGAAAACACAACCATATAAATACATGACTATGATTAATAATATGGTGTGCATGTAAATGGTGATGGGAGTTTGTGAGCAAGGCCTAGTTGTATTCCCTAAGGTATTATAATGTAACTCACAAACTAGAAATTCATGTGGTGTCATAAATGATGTAGATGTCAAATATGAAATGAAGATAAGAAGGGACATGATCAGATAAAATCAATATCCATCAAGAATATATCAGTAAAGACATGATGAAAATGTAAGGATGCAAGTGCCACAAAGGTTATGTATAAATATTTAGTGGAGACAAGACACTCTAGACAAGTGGGCAAGGCTAAGATCTTTCAACATCAAGGAGATATGAAACCCCACATAACAAGCTCAAAATTGGACTAACAAGTGAAGTATATAAATAATCCCATAACGGCTATATTAATAAAAATTAAGAGGTTCTACATTCCCACAACATGTTCCTTTATACTCAATATCCCTTATAGAGCCATTGATCTACTATGAATATTGGGTACTTGTGTGAGAAAGTATATAGAACTATAATATAAGACATAATGATGAAATAAGACCTCACATTCTAGCCTACTATCTTAACACATCCTAATGGACCTTATCTCTATCATCAATCCAACTATAGAATTTAATATTTAAATAGAATAAGATATGTGCCAAACAAGTATCATGTCATTTGGTGTGATTTGAGTTTTAAAAATTTATTTACCTTTTGATATGATTTGGATTGTAATTCATTTATATTTTTTCTTTCTTTCTCCTCCTTACAAATGTGGAAAAATAAACATAAGTGATATAGATAGATAACATAATAGAGCTTATGCTTGGATGTTATAAAGGAGAACCAAAAGGACATAGTGCTTAAAATATTCATAGACTTTCCCCATGTGAAAGTGTGAAATATTGAAACTGACCTTAGTTTGCCTTAGGTGAAACAAGAATGGACAAATGGGATAGTGGAAAATCCATCCATGTGAGAAAGGTGATATAATTATGAATATGATTATAGCTAACCATTGGAGAGGAGAATGATTATTTTAAATTTATTAGGATATGATATGAACGGGGATAGTCATATAACTAGGAAAACTATACTAAACTAAATGGGATCTAACATAAGCAATGATATGAGAAGTCATCCTAAAAGAGGGAGAATAAAAAATAAGTTGAAAAATCACAATGAGACTAAGGAAAACTATAAAAAATGGTTAAAATGTGATAAATGAAACACAAAGGTGATAATTCACTAGGGATACAAAGGCCAACTATAAATTTATTGTAAAATGATGGAAAAGAGACCTACATTTTGAAAAGTAAACTTTTAAAAATGTAAAAAGAATGATAGAATCAAAAGTTGTACAAAAAACATCACTTATGCTAATAATTATAATATGATATCTAATTATATTGCAATTTAAAAAATAATATAAGACAATTATTTTCTCACAAGTGTTATGAAAGACTCGACTTACATCATATATAATATATGATATGTCATGCTGCAACTAATATCTTTATCTATCATGGACACCTCTACTATTTTTGAGACTCACGCTAGGATGGCTTGGCATATGAGATCTAAGTAAAAATTAGGCATGATAGAAGGAGGAAGTATTGAGGCCTCCTAATGATAATTCTCAATGTGAGTAACTTGTGACATCATGTCACACACATCTTCTAATCTACAAGATGGATCTAGTCAAAGGGGAGGTTGTTCCTCCATATTAGATAAACTATGTGATTGTTTATTGGAATTTGGAGGCATGGGACTTAGAAAGTCTAAAAAAATATTGTTGGAGATATATAGACCTATTTGTGTGATGTGTAGGAAATTAGTGCCAAAGAGAATATATGCCCCTATGTTTGGGGATACAAATTGGTGTAGAAACTAGTGGAGGCATGTTCAAAATATTAAGAAGTCTAGTTTATTCAATATGGAGTGTATCCAAATACTATTGAAGAGATCAAAAATGGGTCAAAGAATGTGTATGGGTCCCATGGAAGCAACAAACACATATAAGAGTAGAAAAGTGAGGTGGTTGACTATCCATGGTGGGAGCTAGCTAGGCCTTGTAGATTTTGTTGTGCTAATAATATTTGATAGGATTTGAACTCTTTATATGAATGACTAGATACCTTATGAATATCATAATATTGTTCCTCCTCTTGGGTGGTGTTCTCAGTCCCAAAATCTAATCTCAGGGAACACCTATGAGATTAGGTACATAGAAGAGATGTGGGTGACAATAAGGTATTTTTTTCCTATTTTAGGATTTTTGTGAGAGCAATCTAGGGTAGAGGTTACTAGTATTGAGATCCATGATGTAGATTTATTGAAATATATCTCTAAGAGATGTAATGCTACCACTAGGTTTCAATACTCAATTTGATAGAAGTGGTTTTAGATCACAGTCTAATCTTAGTTCTAGAGTGTTACTAGTTTTCACTTAAATTTTCTAAAGGATGGAAAAAGTTACTTTAATTTAAAAACAAACATAAAATAGAGAGTAATGTAATCCATAAAAGAGATTCCTATTTCATAAAAGATGCTAATGCTTCAAGAATGAGAATGTGCCCAACCATAGTTATACCACTATGAACCAAGTTTCATGAGAAGCTTGAACTTATCATCACATAGGGAAGGAGTATAAAGATGTAATGAGAATGTTTGACCTATAAACTCTTCACTAAATATAACACATAAGAGGGATCTGTAGTAAGTTACACACATGACCTTTACTGCTATTCTATAACAATAAGTACATAGACTAATGAGTATTCCCAAGGAAATGAAAATAGTTCAAAAATGAATTAAAACAATAAAACACATTCTAAATACTACATTCATCATATTACTCAAAGCACACTATCAATTATTTAACACTAACATGCATTCATAGAACACATGAATTAGTGGATAACATCTATAAAGACATAAACACCATTGAGAAAAGTAGTAAAACTTGCATTAATTTCAACAAAGATCTTGTTAAATAAAAATGCTGACCCATCTACAATAATGTAGACTACTATATAAATAAGGATGGGATTCACCACCTAGTACCATGAGATTCCCATCCTTGTCCATGATATCCCAAAGAGTTAGTTACAATAACACTCAATATAATATTATTGTCATCCTCCCAAAAAGATCTTCCTTTTCCCACTAAGATAAAGTGTTAAAGGGAAAGGGGGACCACTTCCCAATTTTTTGGGGCATGCCTCCTTAGTTACTATGGAATCTACCACTAAATTGATTCTCGATCTAGCTTATCAATATTCATAAGTGGCTCTTGGAATATTATATTAGTCTAGGCTAGTAATAATTTTTGGACTCCATGGAAAATTTTACCTTGGACATCTGACTAATACTAGCAGTGGATTGGGTTTCCAACCCAAGAATCACTTTGGTCCTAGATCCATTAGCTTTCACCACCTTTTATCACATGAATTAATTTAATTGGGCCAAGTGGAACTTTAATTATTATTTATCTAGTAGGTGTCATCTAGGTGAAATAAGATACTATTGTTGACATAATCAAAATAGGTTAACATCTACCCCTTCCCTTTATCTAAAGGCTCCATCACTATCTATGCTATAACTAGTCATTTCTCAATTTAAGTCCTCATGTTATTGATATAAGTATGGTATAGGTTTAATTCTATTAGAGGCATGAGCTTAAGATCTGGAAACATACCTTTAAGAATAAACACTATGAGCCTTTTGAACTTACTATCCATGTGGGTCACTCTTTCTAAATATTCTTAAATATGTTTGGGGTGATCTCTAATCAAGGATAGGCACTTATTCACCTTTCCAAGGGCTATAAACAATTGTTATAAATCCTCTATGACTCTACCAATTAGTATTTTTTGGAAATTTCTCCTTACATGTGATCCAAGCACATGAACCTGATCCTACATATCTTCCATGAGTTTCTCAATGAGGTCATTGGTAGTTCAGAGCATTGACATCGAGTCCTTGACTAATTTAAATTAGCCACTGAGTGTCCTTATTTTATTAAGGGATAAGATTATTTTCTTGGTATTTCAAACACAAGGTTCCCCTCTTGAGTGAAGGTCTATGTGAGCACCCTCTTCATGCTCCCTAATGATATTTCAAACTACCATTAGTTGTCTAAGTCACCATGATAGACCATATATAGTATTTGTACACCTAAAAATTGATGGGACCAACTTAAATTGATCCCATAAATGTCCCCAAGATATTGTAATTTGGAATAGGAGGGGTAAAAATAACTAAAGTGTAAGTAGGATGTATGGGGGGAAGAGGGAGAGATGAAGTGAAGGGAAAGATGGAGGAAAGGAGTGGAGGAGGAGGGGGCATGGGAGTGAAAGGATAAATTATGAGTGGGTATCCCCATAGGAATACTTAGGCATTCCATTAGTCTTGAGTCATATTAACCTACATACTAATGGAACTTACAAGTAGGTTATTTAATAAGAATGATGATATCGACTGGTTAAATATGAATCCTTGGGTCTCTAGGATAATGGAAAATAAGGAATAAGGAGCCATAGGAGGGGTAAGATAAATAGAAGGCCAAGAGGGAGCAATTAGAACTTGAACATGAGGCTATGATGGTTTTACATTTATCTTATTCTTAGGCCTCTTACCCAGATTAGTTGGAGCTATAGTTGTAGTTGGAGCTATAGTTGTAGTTGGAGCTATAGTTGTAGTTGGAGAAAGTGAGGTGGAAACTTGAACTTGAGACCTGAGGAATTGGAGGAGTGATCATAGGGGAAATAAAGTTGGTCTCACCTAAATTATTCACATGGGTGTAATTTACACTAATGTGTCCATTGGAGCTATTAAGGTGGGGACACTAGGAGGTGTCCATATTATAGGGTTAACCAATGGATCTATTGATGTGGCAACCATTGTGTACACTAACATATAAAAATTGGGAGATACTAAGATATGATCAACCCCTAGGACTACATAAGTGATATGCACTAAACTTGATACCAAACTAGATGAGGGCCATATAATCAAGGTACCTAAAAACTAAAGGGGGGTTATGGGGACTCTGATGGGTAGAATAGGATAAGCAAGGTAAAGTTGTGAAGTGAGTATGTTTAATATGGTAGGAGATAGGGGAACTTGAGGTAACTAGGGGGTGGGTACAATAGGGATATGGGAACCCCATTAGGGTAGGCCTAACAGGAATGGGGAATCTCAAAGGTGGTCTTATAGTCTACTAAGGGATGGTGATAGTGGGGGCATGGATCTATAGTAGTGCTTATTATTGGTAAAATTTTAAGATAACCTAAATGCAAATTTCAATGTTGAAGTGTAGTACTTGTTCTACCTATGATTGATAAACCTATGATCATGAAAGCAAAGACACTAGGGTAGAAATTGAGGGATATAGAGATATTAGAGGTGAAGGTGGTGGGATCCCCTATATGATCCTCTTGGTGATGCAAGGCATGGTCACATGAATTTCTACTTATTATTAAAATGGTTTAGGGCCCAAGGTTGGATATAGTAGAGGTGGCTACATTTGAAGATCCCATAGAGGTGACACATGCCTCTTTTTAGTGATTGGCCTAGATTAGGCCTACTTCCCTTTCTTTTTCTTCTTTGCCTCAATCCATGCTATTACTTCATTGTCATTATCTAGGTTGAGGTTAATTTCATCATCCTTATAGGGCTCATGATGGTAAGTGATATTGAGCTAGGCCATGTGTTTCACCACATGGGTGTGTATAACCCTACAAGGATCCCATTATTTTTTAGTTATCCTTATTAAGGCATAATAATTCATAATTTTTGTCATATTCTATAGTAAGGTCATATTTATGTACTCATGGTGGAAAATGATGATTGGTAAATTTGGGCTTTCTCCTATTAGTAGTTAGTTGAGAACCTCATGATGCCCTCAACCAATTAATGATTAATTTATTACTCATCAAGTTGACTTGGGAATTAATAGGGTAATAGAAGAGGGGCCTACCAGATGCCCTCCACAAAAATTATGGTATTATCTCTATAATACTAATATGTCCCTATGGGCAAGAGTGTCCTCATTATCTCTTCAATAATACATGACATAGGATTATCATTGATGCCTTGGTAGACCATAGGGTAGAAGTGCTCACAAATTTCTTGTATGTGATTTTGGTAGTGGTGAACATATAACTTGTAAAAAACAATGTGGAATATAAATCTTGTAGAGACCCAAGGTGGGAACATCATGATTTTGAATGAGAAGGTGGTGGAAATCACATCCATAATGTAGGATAACATGTAGAAATTACCTCTAACCCAAGCCTTAGAGATGATATTGATGAGGCTAAATTTGATCACATTTCCTAGGTCTAAGACATCCTCTCCCTTGAGGATTATACTCAGTAGGTCACCCATAATATGTTTACAAGCATGGTGTCACTAGATCTAAATAATTGGTGTAGGAAGAACATCCCAATATGAAACCCTTCTCATAAGAGGTACATGGGGTAAGCATTGATGTCATGCTTATTGCTCCATTGATCTTAGTTGATGGTCCAATCCTTGAAAACCTCGTATATCTCATGTGTCATGGCCCATGTGTCTACTATGATCTAATTGTAGGTGATGGTGTATTCTAAGAGGTTTTAATATTACTTAAAAGTGGCATTTGATATATATATATGATAATATTCATAGAGTTGGTAGAATAGACTAGGTCCTGAGCTCCTTATTAAGTGCACACTTAAGTCCATAATATATTTCTAATGAGTTCTACACAAGGGAACAATTTAGGATTGGTCACAACCTTATACAATCTTGATCTCCCTATGGGTATAATTTCATTAATAAACTTAGTCTGATCTTCATTTTCATTGGGGGTGGGTGCCTACATGTCTTCAATTATCTTGAAGACCTTGTTGTAGTGCTTAAAATGCACTAGATTTGTCAAGAAAGTGGTGTCCTAAAGTTCAAGCTTTGGCTTAGGGTTAAAATATGATGCATCCATCTTTATAAATTTTGAGATTACCTAATGCAAAATTTTGGGTCAAAAGGGAACACTAAAAACTTGAGCGAGCATTGTGAAGAAGAATTCTTGGGAATTGGGAGTGGTAATAGTAAACCTAATTATTTTGAGTAATTATAGGGCTTCACAAAGATATATTATACTAATGGATTTGGGTAGTTCACCTTACATGAATTTAATTTTCAGTTATTGGTATAATCTAATCAATCATTCCTTGATCTGACATTAACTTGGGCAATTTTAAAAGGGGCTTTTATTTTAGATTTTATAGTGGTGATTAGACATTTATCAACTATCCAATCAGAGCCTAGTTACCCAAATTAGTCAATGCAAGGGGTTTGGTAGGCACATGCCTAATTTTTTCCTTTGTGGCACCTTCATTACCCATGAGTTAAGTCATATTCCATCTATTTCTTAGGTAATTTATTTATGGTTTATGCCAACTAGTGTTACTAGTATGCCATCCTTTTATTTCTTTGTGTACTAGATTCAGCTATATATTTTTGTCGAGGACACATGGTGTTCAATGATTGTTACCTAGTTCTAACTATACTTCCTTTATAGATAAATTGATATACTCTTGGACCTTTCATATTATCTTGTATGGAAGTGAAACATGGTAGTTTATGGTTGGTTGGGCTCTCTTGGGGATCTAAAAATTATGACACCCTCGAGAGACTAACAAGTTTGATAGGTTTCATGTGGCACTTTATCATTTGTCAGGCTCTCTTAGGGCTCTAAAAAATTTTACATCCAAAGAGATTGGTAAGTCTGATAGGTTCCATGTGGCACTTTATCATTCACCAAGCTCTCCTATGGATCTAATAATTTGACATCCCTAGGAGATTAGTAGGTCTAAGAGGTTCTACATGGTACTTCTGTATTCACCAAGCTCTTTTGGGGCTCTAAAAATTCCAACACCCTTGAGACATTGGTAAGTATGATGGGTTCCATATGGTGATTTCTCATTCACTAGGCACTCTTAAGGCTCTATAATTTTTGACACCCCTAGGAGACTAACAAGTTCGATAGGTTTCATGTGGTGCTTTCTCATTCATTGGGTTCTCTCAAGACTTTTAAAATTTTGACATCCCCAAGAGACTAGCAATTTTGACAAGTTCCATGTGGTGCTTCTTATTTGTAGGGATCTCCTACAAGATTTATGAAAAGTTACCAAGTCAAATAGAGGACCACATAATCAATTCAAAGCTTACTTACATGCTAGTGAATCTTTAAGAAATGCTAGTAGGACTCCAAGATGATGTCATCCCAATAAAACATACATAATATTATATCTATGAAATAATAAAATTAGTGAAAAATATTCTATGAGGAAGCTTTCAATTTACAACATAGAATGGCTAAATTTTTAGTAACACAAGAAAAAAAGGATCTCAATGGCTACTACTCAATTACAACAAATGTTTTGAAACACTCAGTAAATTGAGGCAAAAGATGGGTTGAATGAATCACATAATTTGAGACCAAGGGTCAAAAGATTGGATCTCAGGGAGACTTCTAAGTTATGAAATTTTAGAGGGGTCCCCTTTTATTTAATAAAAGGTAGGGTCATATTGACCACAAAAGGTGTGTGGGTGTGGTACTGCATCCAAACTAGGTGGAGAATCATAATACATTATGTTTATAACCTCATCAAACAAACCATCAATGTCATATCATAGAATGATAGACTTATAAACTTGGTTATACTTCAGATATATCTGGTACACTCTGTAGTGGTATTGTGATGAGCATATAATCTATGGAAGTAATAAAATGGCACTACTTATATTATCCATTTTCTAGATAATTTAGGATAATTTGGGTTTTCTCATAAACCTTTATACTAGATATATTGAATTTTCATTTTTTATAAGAAACATAAAATAGAACCACATAATTATTAAAATATATAGTCAAGCAAGTAGATTAATTCTGAATATTCATAGAAACCATCATAAAAAAATACAATAAATTTAGTTTATTTATTTGAATCAAAAGTCTAATGTTTGCATAAATTACAAATGTGAAAATTACAAATCAATATCACCAAATCAATGAATGAAGAAACTGACTTTTTCTTCCACCAAACCCTATTAAAACTAAATTTTCAACCCTAGATGCAAGTTGCCATTCCTAAACTACCTAAAGGGATGCATTGTCCCTCAAATAACTGACCCAACCAAGTCTCTCAACCCTCCAAGGCTACCAATTAGTTTAACTACTTTCAAACTACTCCAAAACACTACATTCAACCTCTAATGGCTTCTGCAAATAGAATTAGTGACCTTTCAAGGCTATCAATGATGATTCATTTCCCATAAAATTTCCCTAACAAGTTTTCCACATTCCATAAGTGACCCCTAATTATTTAAAGATTAATTTAAATGAAAACATGACCTCTGAATAAGGCCACCAGATGAGTATTTGAGGGTTTTCATCCATGAATACTAAAGCTAATGAGGTTTTACATCCCCACAAGTTATGATTCAACAAATCATGCTTAATAACAAGAATTAACTTCATAGATAATAATGGATAGCCCAAAAAAATAGATCTCCCTATCTCCCTTGATACCCCTTTTCCTTCTAATCCTCATCCAAGGTGGCCACTCCAAATGGGAGGGAAAATAATTACTCAAAATCAACCCCAAAATAGCTCCCAACTGAGGGCTAACTTACATCACAATATAAAGTCTCCCTTTTTTATAAAAGATGAAATTAGATTAAGTTGCTGACATAGTCACTTTTTAGCAACTAATATATATTATTATTTTTAATTTATTTAAAAATACCTTTTATTTAAATAATAATATTATTTTAATGTATAAAAGGGCTCATGACACTACTACTTATTTGGGAGTCAACCTCAGTATGAGCCATATTATTATGGCCAACATCTTTAGAGGATGTGAGTTGGAAGGATCATAAAATCTAGGAAATCAACATGGTCCAGTCATGGATCTATCCTAAAACATGCTCCAAAGAGGCTTAAAAGTAACAAGAGTGATATGTGTGGTAGAATTTGGAAATAAATACGAGTAATTCCAATAAATTGGAAAGAGATATAGATCAAGTGGTATCAATTAAGTTAACACTATAAGAGGATGTAGATTTCTCATAGGAGTGTTGGAGAGAGGAACGATAACTGATGAATTCTAAATCCTTAGCTTGGACATAACTAGATAAGTATGGATCATCAAGGATATCAACATCATCATAGTTTGGAGTAGTAAGATTTATATTCAAGGATTCAACCACTATATCGCTAGAATATGAATACTAAGTGGGTTTCTTAGGAATAACCATAGACATAGTAAACTCATAAATCATATTCTTGAGATAACAAGGTTACAAGGAGGGAGAAAATAGAGCTAATTATGTTAGAGTGAAGATCTAATGTTTTGACATTATATTTTATCTCATTGGGATCATCATCATCATCAATATTAAATAGGTTATGTGGGACATTTCCTATAAGTTTTGGATGGCCACTATAACCTTAATTAGAATTGATGAGATACTTAGAGTGTTGATATTCATGAAAATGAATGTTGGGAAAGGGTTCAAGGGTTGGTATAATAAAGGCACCAGACTCTTGGAATTATTCAAAATGAGGATAAGTATCAATTTGAATCTTATATATGATAACCTTGAAAGGAAATTTAATTCATTAACATGTGGAAGATTCCATCGCTCTCATAAGATGAGTCCATGGGTGGCCAAGAAATATGTTGTACAATAAATGAAAGTTGAAGTCTATAATAATAAATCTAAACATGATAGGTGGTACTATGATATGGATCTAAATGTATCTTAGTGAAATAATTTATATTTTTTCATATACTTGGCATGTGTTTTAGGTAGAATTAATATTAAATCTTGAGTATCCTAAAGTTTTGATGAATTTTAAAGAGGTGACACAAGTCCAAAAACTCAATCTATCAAGACTCGCTTGACTCTAATATTAAAAAAATTGACACTAATCAACAATGGAGGATCATTAATATGAAGTAATATTTCATCTGGGATTATACAGGTTATAGGAAATTTTAGTGAAAGAGAGGCATCCATAGTTTGGTTAACTTGGATGGACATTTATTCACATTACTATAAAATAATTTCCTTAGACCTAGGAAATGTAACTTCTTGACCCATAAGTGGTGGTTGAGGAATATTTATGTTAAATAAGAGTTGCATAAGTCTATTTCTATGATAAAGAGATGTCTACATGAGTTCAAGGATCAAAATTTTAGAAAATAACTTAGAAATTTATTCTATGGGGTCTTATTCATCAAAGCCAATATGAGATAGGTAGGATTGTGAAAGACCTAGAATTATAAATTAGATCAACTATATAAGAAGTAGATTCAGACTAAATCTCATTAGAAATCAAATCATATTGTCTTGACATTGCCAATATAGTTAAAGAAAAATGAGCCAATAGTATTAGCCTATTTGATGTATTTGTTTGCATAGAGACATCATAATCATACTATATCAACCTATATGATATAATATCATCATAATTAAGGGTAGAAATTGATTGTATTGGCCTGGTCATTATAGTATAAACATAAGTAATCAAATTATGTCTAGCTAGTTGAGATAGTTGGATGTGATATGAAATTAGAATATTTTACTAAGTTGGCCAATATAGTTAGGACAAAGGCTGATGGAAAAACATACTACAATAGGTTTGATAATATAGTTGTGAAGGTAGATACAATATCAAATTATCCATTATAGTTATAAATGATAGAAATAATACTAGTTTGGCCAATGTAATTAGGCTATCTAAAAGTAATAATTTCCTCATATTTGATGTTCATAAAATAATATGAAGGGTTATACTAAATTATTATGTAAATAGGATAAGAAATATGAGTCTAATAAGAATATGGATCAATATAAGATACTATATATTTCATGTTGTTCATTTTATTAGGTTTTCCATGTAATTAAAAGAGTGAGGGTTAACCATGGTTTTAACAACATTGGTGGATGGTTGTTAATTTTTAATGTTTGGTTAATTATTTTGATTATGGTTTGGGAGTGGATTGTAGTGAATATTAGGGTGAGTATTGTCTTAGTGAAGTGCATCACACTTGATTATCTAGTCATGAATTTTGGCTACCTTATCATAAACTTGTTGCTATCTAATTATGGATTCATGATCAAAGTTCACACCAAATAATAATTAAAAATCAAGGTTTTTAAGTTTTTTTAAAATCTCATAGGAGTGTCCCTAATTTACATGAAACCAATTTTTTTATTAGGGTTGTAATAATTTTCATTGTGATGAGAAGTATCAAACTCTCTAGGTGAGGGTTTAGGAAGGTGTTTCCTAATTTCATCCAGGGGAAAAGGAACATAAATTTCATAATTATTGGCTTGTGAAGGAGGAGGATAATAGAAGGGACTTCCATTGATAGGTGGGGAAAGAGTCACTTTGTTGGAGATTCCTAGTAGAATAGTGTTGATGGCTCTCTTGGAATCGTAATTGTGAGAGAAACCATCATCTGATTTTTATTTTTAGACTTCATAAGCACACAAGTTAAAGGATAGGGTTTAAAAGGATCAAATTATCTTATGAGAAAGTCTTTTTTTTAACCTTGGTCAAGTATCCATTCTAATTATTTTAGGTAGAGAGTCTTAAAAATGTATTATAGTTTTAGATTAAGAGCATTGATAAATAGGTAGAAGAGATTATCATCTAACATATTATGTTAGGATTTGTTGGATAAGGCTTTTCAATGCTTAATGAAGGATTATGAAGTGTCATTATCAAATTGATTACAATTGATAAAGTGGGAAAATTATTTTAAGGTAGGTCATTAGATTAGAACTCCTGAACCAATGCATTAAGTATTAAAAACTAGAGATGGATTTGGACTTGAGTTGGTTATACTAATCTAAGGAATCAACAGAGAAGGTTTTGGATAGTATCTTGGAAGCAACAAAGGATTTGAACTTAATCAAGTATTTATAGAGGTTTCCAAAGGATTTCAAGTGAAAATAAGGATTAGTGGATCCATCATATATGATCAAAGGAATGATGCCACCTATGTCGATGTTTAAAATTTGAATGACCAATGGTTTGATTTGGAGTTGTTTGGTGGATTTATTATAAAGCAATTATTTCAAAACAAGATTACCATGAGCATATCTAGGGGGTGGGGTGTGGGTGGGAATTTGGATTTGGCATTCCCCATTGAAGTTGTTGATAGTCATTTTTCATTTGTAAAAGTTGGTTTTATATTTTTATTATTTAGGAATTATTATTAGCTTGAAAGTTATCCATTTGGCTCATTAATTGTAACATTATTTAATGAGGACCAAGAAATTTTTTATAAGAGGTGGGAGATTGAGTATCTTTTTGGGGTAAACTAAAGGTGTTATTAATATTAGTGTTAACATGAGAACTTTGAGTAGGCATAATAAATAAAATCCCCTGAATGTTAGTAGTAATACTACTTATAGTGGATGAGGGGAATGAGGAATTCTAATATTGACTTTCCCCAAGTCTAGTAGAAAAATTAGGAGTAGGGGAAGGAGGAATTTATACATGGGATGACATCATGAAGTGATAAACAAACTCAAGGTCATTTTCTTTGTGTTTAGGATGCTCAAGTAGATATATTATCATTTAATTTATATACTTGAGATCACATTTATCCTCCACTTCATAGTATAATGGTGGGTAATCTCATTTAGTTGTCGTAGGGTTGTTATGTGGTTCATAGATTTTAGATCTAGTTGAATCCACATGAAAATTTCTTGGATTTCGGTCTTAAGTCATGGAAAAGTTATAAGGCATGAAATATTTAAGGAGACTCTATAGGGATTGGTTAGTTCCATGTATTTATATTGGGTTTTATCTTTGGATTGGTAAAAAATGTATTCCATAGTGTAAGATAATATATTAACTATACTAAGCTATGGTACAATTGATTACACAAGAATGCTAAAATAAATGTATCAACTTGTATGGTATAGCTGGGAACTTAACTTAGATAATTAGAATATATTGGGTAGGATAATATAATATGGTAATATAAATTAAATGTATCATGTTGGATAATATAATTAGAAAGAAGATGGTAAGATTATACTGTGTCTAGTTGGCCAATGTAGCAAAGGAGAGAAACAAAACTATATCAAACTAGATGATGAAATTGGCCAAACACATAGACCTATATTAGGTGGGTTGATGCATTTTACACATAACACATAATGGTATCAAGATGGATGACACAGTATAAATGATAAACAAGCTAAAATTTAACTAACTATTTACAAAAATCAAGATAGTGAGGTAAACTAAGAAAGGGTTTATTTAACTTGTAGGATCTTAGATATACTAATACTAGTCATAAATAATGAATATGTCTATGAAGTTACTAACCATGGAATATTTCACCATTACTATGTCCACACAATCTCATCTCTAAGGTATGTTAAGAGTAACTTACTGGGGTTAAATTTTTACCAGTGCACTATAAAATAAAATGGTTGGAAGGCTTCCCAAAGGCTAAAAAAATTCTTAGGAATTTTCAATATACCATGAGGTACATAAGAAATAAATTCCATGAATAATGATTTATAATGGATTTAGTATTGGGCCAGTACCCCTCACACCATGACATAGGTAAAACTGACATTTGATTGGCCCAAAATGACATCTATGATTTTTAAAACTAATATAACATAGTTTTAAGGATGATAAAATAAAATTAAAGATTGAAAATGATGTATGTCAAAACCTAAATTTGTAACACGCAATGAACTAAAAAAGAAAACATAATGATTTTATGTTGGTTAATATAGGAAAAAAATGAAATTGATCAAGAAAAACTATATAAAGATAGATGATATAGTTGTAAACATAGACACAAATATATATGGTTATTTGATATAGTCTAAAAAATAGAATAGTCCTATGCAGACTGACACCGTCCATAGAAAAATAGCTAAAGGTATCAAGCTAATTGATATAATTGGATAATAAAATATATGATAATTTGGAATATTTTTATAAGAAGAAAAAGATTAAAAAATTGAACTGATACAAACAAAGGAGGGATAATATTTAAGCCAAGTTCACCATAATGTATGCAAGGGATAGGATGACCGATAACTATCCTCTTTCTCTCAATAGACTAGGAATCAAATAAGGTCAATTTAATAGAGTACTTAGATGATCATGTAAGGACAAATTATATCCACATATCTAGTAGAGGGTAACAAAAAACTCAAATGTCAAGAGGAAAGGGTTCTAAATCATAAGCATATGACATAGGGATATAAGTCTCACTAAACCTCAAGAAAGATAAATGATTGTAAATTATGATTTTAAATACACAAGTAAATTAAATGGTTGTAAAGGGGTACAAAATAAATTAAAATATGGGTTATAATGGTTATAAATGGGTAAGGTGTAATAGTCAATCAAATGGGGCTCTGAGCAACATAAAGTGATTAATGGCAAGTCTAAGCAATCTGTTGTCTATACCAGCTTATTAAGTATAAGGAAAATCCTAAATAAGGATACATACACATAAATCCACAATGAAATAAAAAATAAAGTTATAATATAATAATTAAATAGATGAGTGTGGTATAGAAATAATTACCTTTGGGTGGACCCATCGACACTTCAATCTTCCCCTTGTCTCAAGTGGAGTTTTACAAAATAATATTGTTAGTTAAAGACCTCAAATAGTTGGATAAATACCTAGATATCCTTAGTTAATAATTAATAATGACTCCTCCAATTGAGATTCAATGATACCATAATAAAATACCTCCAAGACAAAGTTATAAGCCATTAACTCTCCCAAATACTTTTGTAGGGTAGAAATGTGATTGAAATTAGAGCGGATGAAAGTGATATGATATGACATGAATGAAATATGACCCATACACACACATACATACATATATGTATACACACACACATATACATACATACATATACATACATACATACATACATACATACGTACATACATACATACATACATACATACATACATACATATATATATATATATATATATATATATATATATACGTATACGTATGTATGTGTGTGTGTGTGTGTGTGTGTACATACATAAATACACACACACACACACACACACACATATATGTATGTATGTATGTATATGTATGTATATATATATATATATATATACACACACACACACACACACACATACATACATACATATACATAAATATATGTATATATACATATATATGTATAAATACATACATACATATACATACATACATATGTTAAGAATTAATAATGACTCCTCCTATTGAGATTCAATGAGACCATAATAAAATACCTCCAAGACAAAGTTCTAAGCCACTAACTCTCCCAAATACTTTTCTATGATATATATACGATTGAAATTAGAGAGGAAAAAGGTGATATGATATGACATAAATTAAATATGACCCACACACACACACACACACACACACACACACACACACACACACACACACACACACAGTATACCCAAAACCAGCCTTAAAATCTAAGATGGATAGTTAGAAAATAGACATAAAAGTGTATCAAGCTCGTCAATATAATATAAGAAGGATAAAGACACAAAACACATGATGTCATCTAGTCAAATACAATATAAAAAGGATAAAGACACAAAATATATTATATCAACTAGGCCATTCCATAAGATAGAGAAACTAGAAAATCTAGATGGGAAGTAGATACAAGGAATCAATAGATAGAAATTTAGAAGAAGTCAAACTGATAGTATTAATAGTGTAGCATGATATAATGCCAAAATCTCTTTTAAAGTACAATGAGACATTACCAACCCATTCCTGGTGCATTTTTTAAGGCATGCACTTAGGAAAATTGAGGCATTAAAAATATTCTATAAGATAAAGCATTAATAAATGATAAAGTGAAAAATATTATGTATACACAATGCATATTAATATGCTATTAAATCCTCTACTTCAAACCAAAACACAACTAATCCTAAGAAATAAATATTGCAAGTCATAAACTAAATTACTACCATGCAAGCTTATAATAACACCCAAAAGTTGCAATTGCACAATTGGCTTATGTAAATGTGATCTAAATCTCAACAAGGTCAGTGGGGGTTTCCAAATCAAAATCATCCCCACCCCTCTTATATATTCTCTTGGAAACCTCATTCAACAACCTCCTCTTCAAAAAAAAAAGTCATTAAACATCTTCAAAATAACTATGTAGCCCCTCAGATTATTGACATTGACATCAGTAGAGTTACTCCTAATATATATTATAATGGATCCACCGATCCTAATATGCATCTTAAGGCCCTTGGAGAATTTTACAAGGATTGGATTAAACTCAACACCTTTTCCACTACTAATATATCAATCAAAACCTTAACCAATGATGTTTTATAATGGTAAAATAAATATAAGTCTAGCTCTACTACTATATTATAAGACTTAGTGAGTGCATTAGTCCAAGAATTATAATCTAATGACTTACCCAGATATAATCTAGAAAAAAATATCAACTACATATAAGTGGAACATGAGACTTCCCAAGATTTCATTAAATGCAAAAAATACTTAGCTAACAAATCCAAACATAATATGATGGAAGAAGACCTATTTAATATTTAATTGAACATTAGATTTAAATACATTTTTTAGTCCACTCCTAAATCATTGGATGAATCCTTAGACAAAGATAAAATACATGTTCATCTCTTAAGACAATTTGAGACTTTTCAACCTAAACAAGGAACTCAAATGCTTATGATACATAATAATATACATGATATTGATGTTTTAGATTAAGGTAAAAATAGGTTTTGAAGGGATCCTGAAACTCACTAAAAAATAGTATCAAAAACCAAGTTTTACAAGGACCTGAAACCTCAACAAAACCAGGATAAACACCCTGAAAACATGCTTTAAAATAAAACATTTACAACAAGCATAAACCGTGACAAAAAACCCCAGAATACTATAGGATTCTCTGTCACCAAGAAAAAAGATGCCGTCAGATACAGCAGTAGGATGGCCAAGCCCAGGATCGATTCGTCAACCCCTAAAAACGTGCTGCCAAAAAATACAACAGCAAAAACAATGAACCAAACCCCGTCACCATCGCCACCAACGCCCAATCCGTCTACCCGATCAACAACCCAAACTCCCCCTCAGTAGAGGTAACGTCGACATGGAAATCAAATCATCAAGGAAGACCCCAATGTCTGGAAGCACTGCTAGATGAGCACTGACCCCAGTAGACAAGATATGACAGTGAGTAAATCGGCCGCATAGGATAGGGCTTGGATCAAAACACCGGCCGTGAAATGCCACTTTGTGTGGCTCTCCCTTAGGGGAAACCCCCCCAAAACCTACCTCTGGACCCGACACTGCCACTGCTGCCACCCAACCCAACCTCCCTAAAATCTGCAAAGATCATCCTCTAACCAGAGGACACGCCGCCATGGCCAACTGAATCACCCCAATAAAACAACTTCGATCCACTCAGAATAGGAAGGTGGTTAGAATGGCAGCCACAAAGCAAAAATCTAAGGTAGAACAAAACCATGCAAAAAATAGGGCTTTAAGCACAACACACTAGCACCAAAAACACTCAGTGCTCCAACACCAAGATCCCGCCATGCCCAGGCCAATATCTAGTCAACGACGGGCAGGAATCTTCTGCAGAGGTAGGGTTTCAGCCGGGCCACGTCCACGTCTGCATCCCCCCTCTATGTTATTCCACCCTATTACATGATATTGATGTTGGTGTCTTTGATACATATGAATATAATATAACCATACATGAAATTATGCTAAGAATATTTGAATAAGTGAATCATTCCTAAACCATAGTGGGAAGTCATTTAAGCCTCCTCCTCCTCCTTCACATAAATAAAATTTTTATGTTCATTAACCTCTTACTCTTAATGATATTAAGAGACACATTCTAAGATCTTAACTTAGATACATTAAAAATTTTCGATCTAGCACCCATTAGTATGGTCCCAATTTTTTTATTTGTATCATGCTAATTGGGGTAATTCTATTTAAACTTGCAAGTAACTTAAAAATCTAGCACATGAATTTGAAATAAGAATAAATTACATTAATTGAATTGAGAAAAACACTACTAGAGGTGATTATTTATACAATAAGAAATGAGATTTGATCTCCTAATCTATAGGAGATTATAACAAATCACACCTAGGAAATACCCCACCTAACTACCTAGGTCAATCAAAGGTGTAAATCACCTTGAGATATTTATTACAAATAATTAAGATTAATTAATTATTCTAACATCCCCCCTTAATTGATCATATCTTTTAGAGAATAAGAGAGAATTTTTGAATGCCTCAAACTTATCATGTGCAAGTGACTTCATGAAGACATCTGCACACTGATCTTGAGTGGGGCAATACTAGAACTGTATGTTGTATTGTTGAACATGTTCACGTATGAAATGAATCTGAACCTCTATGTGCTTGGTTCTCTCATAAAACACTAGATTATGAACAAGATATATAACACCTTGATTTTCATAATTCAAAACTGTAGGTGGAGTTTGTGTAAGACCAAGTCTTGAAAGAATGTGATGTCGTAAAATATTATACCTCTATGGAAGATCTAGAAACACAATTCTACTTCTTACTTCCCCATGAAATTAGACCAGATCCTAAAAAACACAAATCTAGAAGTAGATTTCCTATCATCAATAGAAGTTTCATGATTTACATCCATGTATCCTATCAAGAATAACTTATCGTTCTTCTTGTGCACTTAGGCCATACTTAACTATGCCTCTAATGTATCTCAATACCTGCTTTACCAATTTCCAATGTGCCACATTCGGTTCTTACATAAACTAAGAAAAATACCTGAAAATATAGCTAATATCTAGCCTAGTATATGTCAAGTAAATTAGACTCCCAATTAACTATCGATATAGAGTTGCATTTAATTTTGGTGATGGATTTGTACAAGATAAGTGAAATCTTATCTCCATAGGGGTTTTAATAGGCTTACAATCCATCATCCAAAATTTCTTAAGTAATGTCTTGGTATAATTCATCTATGAAAAAAAATGTAATGTTCCTTCTACCATACCTCCAAACCAAGACAATAGTGTAGTAGTCTAAGATCTATCATGTTGAATGATCTCTTGAGATCATTCTTAGTTGTATTGATCATCTTCAATATGCTACTAGTGATGACTAGATCATCGAATAAACAATCACTATAATGACCTACCCCCATGATCTTTGAGGTAGAGGTTAGGATCATATGGGCTCCTATTGAATCCATGTTATATGAGATGCTCATCAATCTTGATGTTCTAGGCTCAAGGAGCTTGTTTTAAGCCTACACACTTTATGTTCCTAATTAGGTGCCACAAATCCTTCAAGTTTAGTTATGTAGACTTCTTCTTTCAAATATCCATTAATAAAGGCACTTTTTACATCCATTTGATGAAATTTCCATCCAAACTCTGAAACCATAGAAAAAACCATTATGATAGTCTTTATCTTAGCTATGAGAGCAAAAGTCTCCTCATAGTCAATGCATTATTTCTAAGCATACCCTTTTACAACAAGTTTCCAAGTGTTATTCTTCATTAGTGACTTATATTCTGCATCCATGGCATCTTTCTAAGGTCTAGACTATAGGGCTTCTATTAATGTAGAGGGCTCATATGTTTCTTTCACAATACTCATAAGGGCCATATTGACCTATTCTCGAGCCATAATTTTGAGTCCTAAGTCTTGAAGTGGATGTATTTGGTACTCCATTCAAGTTAGTATCTCATATAGTACTTGTGTACCACTTGGGCATATGCTAAACTGTAGGTTGTGGTGCTAGAGGTCGTATTTAAATATCTTCTTATTTACTTCACCATCACTATCTGAAAACATTATAGGATTTTTTCTTGTATCATTTACCTATGTAGAATGTGGATTGATTCTAATATTTTCATCAAACACTACATCTCTACTAATTAGTACTTTCTTTATTTCTAGATCAAGGAGCCTGTATGCCTTTGATTGTGCACTATAGCCCAAAAAAATACATTCCTTTATTTTATTATCTAGCTTATTTATTTCTTATTAGGAACATGTATATATGCCTTGAAACCAAAAAATCTAAGGTGAGTTACCTTTGGTTTATTCCTTGTCCAAGATTAATGTGGTGTGATTTCATCAAGATCTTTGGTGGGTAACTTGTTCAACAAGTAGACTGTAGTGTGACAAGCTTATGACCAATATGTATTAGGCAAATTTACATCCTCAACCATGCCATGGAAAATTTATACAATGAACCTATTATGACATTTTTCAAATCCATTCTACTAAGGTGAATATGGAGATGTTAATTGATGATTGATTCCATTCACACTGAGATAGGCTAAGAATTTTTTATTAGTGTATCCCCCCCATGATCTAAGTGAAGGGTTTTGATTTTCCTACTAGTTTCTTTTCCAATTGTGACCTTAAATTCTTTGAAGACTTGAAAATCTTGATCCTTAGTCTTTAATAAATATACCCATATTTTTCATGAGTAATCATCAACAAAAAGTTGAAAGTATTTGTACCCTTTGAAACTAGGAGCAATATGTCCACAAAGATCAGTGTGCACCAAGTCCAACTTACCAAGTGATTGATACTCAGTCTTTCCAAAGGGAGCTCTTCTTTATTTTCCTACTAAGTAACTAGTACATATATTAGAATATTCTTTGAGTTTGGGAAGACAACAAACCATATCTTGTTTGCTCAATTGAACTAAATATCCATAACTCAAGTGAGCATTTCTTCTATGCCATAAATTTCCTAGTTTTGTATCTTTGACCATACGTACCTGATGTTCATTTTGAAAAAAATTAAGTTGAAACATTTTTCCAATGTTGGAATATTTGGCAATCACTTTGAAATGCCTAGACTTATCTTTGATATGGAAAAACTTTTGACCATTTTGGTGATCAAATTCAAACATGAGGTTGTGGTCAAGTAATTGATTAATAGATAATAGATTTTTTATAAGCCTTGGAATATATAGAACATTTGAAATGTTAAAATTTCCATTTCTAAGTTGAATTTTGATGTCACCACTACCCTATACTGTATATGAGGTATCATCTCCAAGTGATACATTTCCCTTTGACTCTGATTTTGTCAAAGTAGAAATTAAGTCTTTTCTACTTGTCATGTGTCTGGTTGCTCTTGAATTAACATACCAAACTACACTTGGATGATTGGTAGACTCATGTGTTTGAGTAGTTAAACCATATTTCTCATTTAAAGAATCATTGTCTTCAACAACATTGCCATATTGTTTAGGCTTCTAATTTTTTTTTTACCTATTTTGTTATTGTGGTTGCTTTTTTTCGATTTGTGGTGACTTATTGAAATAGGAATTCTTGCTTGATAAGCCTTATTGAAATGAGTTATACCAAAAATATTTCAAGTCATGTCCTTATTTTCCACAAATTTGACATGCTTTAGGAAAATATGAATTGTTCACTTGTTGGTTTTATTGTTTATTCTGATTTGGAGATTGATTTTGACCCTTCATGGGTTTCTTCCCCTTCTAATTCAATGTGAGAGCATGCTCATCATCTACTTCATAAAAAATTGACCAAAACCTCAAAGGTTGGTTTCTATCTTGTGACATCCAATGTGGTCACAAAGATCCTATATGCAAGGGGTAGTGCTCTAAGGACTAAAGAGTCATCTGTCACCAATTCATCCAAAGATTAAACAAAACCCCACAAAGTTTCAACTCTTATAAGGAATGATTCTAATTTTTCATCTGATTTGAGCTTAAGAGTGCATTATTGGCTCTAAAGATGCAAGATTTGGTTTTTATTCTTAACTTCATAAAAAAAATTTAAGCTTATCCATACATCTTTTATATTTATAACACTAAGAATATGAGGTTGTACCTCATCTGAAACATCAAATATGATTATCAACTTAGCCTTCTTATTAGCCTTGTCATATTTCTATTATTGATCAAAATCTATTGCATGTTTGACCTATGTGCCTTTAACTAATGACCAAATATCTTCAAACTCTAGATGTTTTTGTACTTTTGTTTTCCATGCTACATAATTATCACCACAAAGCAATTGTGTGTCAGGGTGCATAGAATGTGGTCCCAAACTAGATATTTTGGCAAGTTGCACATGACAAAGAAATACAAGTGTGTTTAAGTGCAGAAATGAAATGTGCATTTTCAAAATGTAAGGAAAATTCAAAAATGAATATAAAAATATGACAAATTGTGCACTATCACACAATGGACATCAAACTCTGTCAAAAATATGCCTAAGGAGTAAATGAGGGTACAATTTTTCATTTTGAGTTTTTAAAATTTAATGACTCCAATAGATATATAATCTAAAAATATGTACTTTTTAAAAAGACAACATACAAATTGGAGTTACCAGTCAAAAGTTATGGCCTCTTAAAGGTCCAAAATACATGAACTAGTAAGAAACTAAAAATTTAGGAAATATGAATGATTAGAATGTAAAAAATAGCCTTACCATTGAATATATCTCAAAAAAATATCCAATGTGAAAAAAAATCACCTTCCCAAGCTTCAAAGATCAAAAGTTATGAACCTTGAAAGAAAAGATCTTCAAATATGGCTCATAGTGGTGAAGGACAAGCCCTTAGGGCTTAAAAAATGCCCCAATAGGTGTTCATATGGCATGAAAAGAGGTTTAAATATGGTGGTGGTGTGATGGTGGTGTTTATTTTGGAAGTGATGGATCTAGGTGGTGCTCCACCCAAAAATTTGACCTTGCACCAAATGAAAATTTCCAAATTACACTCTACCTTCAAACTTTCACCATGGGTGCCTTGGTGCTCCATTTTAAAAAATGAATAGTTTTCAAAAATATTTCGATGAGAGAAATATGGTGATATAGGATTTTATCCATGATTATATAAAAAAATTCAAGAAAGCTACCATTTTTCTACTGTTCCTCACTTGTTCTACAAAATAGAACCTTACAAAAATCATAGAAAATCACCAGAAACTCCAAAAATTTTGATTTTTTTTTTTTAAATTAGTGTTTTGATAAATAGAATTCAAAAAATATATAATATCATTTCTAGATATTCTATATGTTTTTAGATTTGATAAATAATACAAATTTCCATCATAATGACATATACAATCATCTAAAAAATGTAGATCTATTCCTCTACCAATTTAGAATTAGATCTTGACCAGAAATAATTAAAGCAAATTAAAAGCTCTCAAATATGATCCTAGATCTAAAATTTAGCCTGAAATTTAATATAAATATGGCTATAATTTATCAAAACAAAAAAATCCCTATTTTGATAACTATTCTCCAATAAAATTGGCCAAAATTTCAGCAACATTTCGGCTTGGGATGGCTGAAATTGGAGCAATGTGACACATCCAAGGATCACAAAAATATTTCTCTTGATCTCCACCAAATATCTAGTGATTCAAAAAGACTCAATAATTTCTTGTTCTGATACCAGATGAAATCCAGAATAAATTACATTAACTGAATTGAGAAAAACACTACTAGAGGTGCTTAATTATACAATAAAAAATGAGATTAGATCTCCTAATCTATAGGAGATTACAACTAATCACACCTATGAAATATCCCACCTAACTACCTAGGTCAATCAAAGGTGTAAATCCCCTTGAGACATTTATTAAAAATAACTAAGATTAATTAATTATTCTAACAAAATTTCTCCTTAATCACAACTTTGATTATCATGCCATCATAAAAGAAACAACAAAGCCTATGATAAAGTTATTAAAATTCATGAAATTAAATTTAAGTTTGATGCACTTAATCAAGGTTATGTTTACCTTGATATTTTTACAAACTCTCTTCTTAATCACTCTCAAAACTAATTACCTAATAATCAACATCAAAACCCTTCCAAATTAGATGACAATATTGTAGAAACCATAGTTAATCCTAAATCTTCTAGTGATGAGGAAAAAATAGTTAACATGAACAACATGGAGTGTTTTATCTCATTCACTAATACTCAACCTCTTATCTTGTATATACCCCCTAGATTACTAAATTATTTAGGCTTATCCTCAAGATATTTTTTAGTCATCACATCTTACAAAATCTCAACTTATGTCCATCTAATAAATTCAACTATATTAGCCAACCTGATAAAATTTGTTGTGATCCCAACTATATTGGCCAACCTGATATAATTACCTATGTATATAACTATATAAACCAACTTGATAAACTTCCCTATATTTGTAAATATATCAACCAACTTGATATAATTTCATGTTGTTCCAATTATTAATCAATTTGATATAATATTTTATCCACTTTTATGTTTCTATTGTATCATAAAATTCAATATACTCTATTTATGTTGCTTGTAAATCACCAAATATATTAGCAAACATGATATGGTTTCCTTACCCTCATTTGACTATATTTGTAGTGTTGTGTCCATATATATTACCTTAAAATTAGGTAAAATTAGGTTCATGTGTACTTATAGTAAGACCTTATTA
Source organism: Torreya grandis (assembly GCA_037957365.1). Classification (NCBI taxonomy): domain Eukaryota; kingdom Viridiplantae; phylum Streptophyta; class Pinopsida; order Cupressales; family Taxaceae; genus Torreya; species Torreya grandis. Next base: position 3,532,546 of record JARHVA010001236.1, read on the forward strand.
GTTTTAATAATTTGTTTCTCACTTACAATCCAGTCTATCTCATTAGTTTTGATGAGTGGGATACTATATAAGATATTTATAGACTCCCATATAAAAATTACCTTTCTTGAGATTATGAAAACTTCTCCAAGACATATAATTTCCCTAATGAATTTTTTTTGCCATGAACATTCCTCAAACACCACCTTTTGGGAAAGAAGCTACCTTTTCTAGGTTTGTGTAAAGTATAATGTAATTATGTGAAGAGATGTTTATCCATGTAAATAAAATAATGGATATGAATATATCTCTCAAATCTTCCATTTCATCTATGACCCTTGATGATATTATTTTTTGTGAGGATGACGCTCTTTTATTCATTAGTGTTCAAATAGGAAATGTTCGAGTCAAGTGAGCCTTAATTGATGAAGGTTCTTGCACTTGTTTTGCCTCTTTATATTTCATCAAATATATACAATTCCATACTTTTAATCTTACATATACCCATAATATGTGCCAAGGATATGAATAAATACAAATTTATCCCTTAGAATGCATTTAGATTCTTATCATGGTACCTCCTATTATGGTTATGGTGAATATTGTCATATTCAACTTTCCCATTTATTATAACATCTTGCATGATTGTACTTGGGCACTTTGCATGAGGGACATAATTTGTTTTATATGCCAATGCATGAAATTTACTTACATGGGTGATATCTACAATCTACAAGGTGACCCAAGCCTCATTATTTTAACAATTTAAAGAAGGCATTATCTATAAAATACCTACCCTTGAACCTTTTTCTAGTATACATTCTATAAATATCAATGTTCTAACTATCCCATCAATTTAATATCATATTCCTAATATTCCTTAATTGATGTGATAACACCCACATCTATCCCCAAGAATAGGGAGGTGTATTTAATTTGGCATGAGTGTTATACACATTATACATATAGATGTAGAGATTTTTTGTAACATTTTTTCGACTTTCCATAGAATGTGCCTCATGACCCTTAGTTGTGTTTATATGTCATGTATAGGACAAAGAAGCATCATCCCCTATGGATAGAACTACCTATTTTATGGGAATATTTATTTTATCTTACATGAGTGTTATATTCTCTTCCTCATCTATGTTATTCCCAATAGGAGGATATATGAATGTCTCAATCTAGCATGCCTAATTTTTATCTTGAGATCATTTGCAAGGAATTATTTGCACATATATTTATAAAAGTAGAGGAAACCATGGTTTAAATGAGATATAAATTTGAGTGAGATTTGATGGTTGCTATTGAGGATGTTCATAGAGATATTTCATGTTGTTTGTGACTAAATGCTTGATCATGTCATGTTATTAATTTAACATTTGTCACATTTTTTGATACCATATTATTATATTTAATATGCATGTTACTCACTATTTATTATCTTGTACCATATAATTTAATTCTTATACACTTTGTTTTCTTAACATAGTTCTTATAGCTACTCATTTTATATGGCCATTTTTTCCTTTGTGATTCTTTGGTATTTTTCTATCCCTATCTTTTGGTATGTTTTATTTCATTTTAAAGTCACCTATTGTTTCTGTTGTGGATATTTGGTAGAACATATTGGTTTTATGCAACCTTGGTCTCCTTTTTGGGTACAATGGTACTTTATTTTTATAACCTTACCTTTTTACAATTGGCAATTATTTCCCTTGTGGATATTTGGTATCACCTCTTGGTTTTATGCAACCTTGGTATATTTTTTTGGATGCCTTGGTACTTTATTTTAAAGTCTCACATTTCTATTTATACCATTTTTTCCTTTGTTGTTTCTATGGTACCTTTTTGCAGTCCCCCTCTTTTAAGATGATATATCCTATTAGTGCTTATGTTATAACCCTTGTAGGTTGGTACAAATTATTTAGTGACATGATTACCATATTTCATATACATTTCCTTCTAAGGATTTTTGTTATTATGATTTTAATTAAATTACCATGCAACACTAAATCCTTTCTTATTCCTAATTACTTTTGAATTAAAAAAATCCTTTATTATGGTTAACTATTAGTGTATCCTCATTGTATCACCCTTCTACACAAATGTATCTTCCAGAGTCCCCATTTATCCATTTCCATTCATTTGAGACACACTTAGGTTAGTTTTGATATTTCACCCATATATAAGGTGTAATTATAAGAGAATATAGGCATCATGGTCTTTAAGTTATCCTTTTTAGTGAATAGGTAAAGGATTTCCTTGTTAGTCATTTTTAACATCCATGGTTGGTCTTTTTGAATCTATATGGAAGAAGAAAATAGAAAAATCTAAAATAGTATAAAACCATATCTTAATAAAAATTAAAATATATATTAAAAGGTATATCACAACCAAAAGATAAAATCTCATTTTTGGTACACCCTTTATCCAAATCAAATCTCATACTCCTCATGATAGATTTGAGGTACATTGGGGTACAATAGGCTAGTAGACTAGGGTATTATATCTCTCATCTATCTATACATTTTGGTGACACTTATTTTATCATGCAAGTAATAAATATTCATAGTAGATTGATGGATCTGTAAGGGGTATTAGGGAATGGGGAACACTTTTTGTGAAGCTAGAATCCTTTTTAATTTTCATACATTTAGTCTTCATGGTATGATCATTATACTTCACTTTTTTTGTAACTTGCATTTTCTAGGTGGGGTTCTCTAGTCCTTAATGTTGAAAGATATTAGAATTTCCCACTTGATTATAATATATTATTCCCATTAAGGATTTATACATCACTCTTATGATGCCTTGCCTCATTATATATCCAATTTTCATTCCCAATACCCCCTTGATGGATATTATTTTTGGAAGATCACATCCATATGACTCATATTCCACTTTCTTATCTATTTTATAGATTTGACTCGTGTCTTTCATTATGACACATCTTGGATTTTTAGCTTATGAGTAGCATTATAAGACCTTGGGGAATGTAACCAGACCTTCCTAAAAATGTCAAACCCTTTCATATCCACACCACATCTATCATTATGGTATCACTCTAGATGGTCATGCATACCTCCATTTTCTTTAGCATAAGCACTTATTTTGATTTATCACTTATTAAAGTCTTTACTTCCTTTATTTTATACATGTTTAATTTAATTTTTCACTTATCTTACATTATATGTTTTCAAACTCATTTTAAATCCACTTTGTTTGATTTAAGTTTCTACTTATCTTACATTGGATGATAATACAACCATTTTATTGTCCTTGTTTGATTAGATTTTTATTTTCCTACAATACAAATTTATTTTTAAATTTATTATTTGAATTTTATGTTTCAATTGATATATTCATCTAACTTAAATTTTAATGTGATTATAACTTTTTATTCACTATGTTTTATATATCTCATGTTTTTCCATAATATATTCATCTTGATTACATTTGGTATATTTTACATTCATTTATTATAATCTTTTGTTCATTGATTTTATATCTACTTAAGGTGTCAATATCCATTAGTTTTAGTTCTTTTTTACAAGAATTTGATCACATTTTCTAGAAAAGAATAAAACATATATAAAATCATAACATCCTCATAACATGATATTAGAACCATAACATGTGCTAGTGTCAATATTTGAAAAATAAAATACCATGTATAAAACAAGAATCAGAACAAATGATACACACACACACATACATACTTATACTTTTATCAATAGTTTTCTACATCTAATACACAATAGATAAAAATAAGTTAACCATTAGATAGTTATCCATGGGTGACCTAACTTGCCACGGATCACCTTAATTCCTATCTAAGTGAGGAACCAAACTCTACAAAGAAGCTATATATTTTGCCTCTCTAAGATAAATCTATAGTGTCTAAGGCTGATACCTCAATCCTAATGCCTCTTCGTATGCTCTAGCTAGCTATATCTCTAGATCAAAAATCCTCACCACCAAAACCCTCTTTCATTGTTTACCTACACAAAATTAACCATATGTGCAACCCTATATGTAAATAAAGCCAATTATGTCATCAAAACTTGCTTGCATGCCATATCCTCTCCCCTACTAAAATTATAGATGCAATAATAATATCCTAATCTCATTCATGTAACTCTTGTGCAATAACTCTTACTAGATTAAACCAACTAGTATTCTCTCTAGGAGATGGTGCTATATTATCCAAAATATTCATTGTATCTATCTTAGGTAGCTTTGCATCCAAGATCTCATGGTGTGTGGTCTCAATCATGGATCACCATTATACAGTCTCTCCTTCAACATTTAAAAAATAAAACCAAATTAATGTCAAATCCCTATATATATGAAAAATTATTAACTCTATTACTCATCACTAACATGCATATATATACATATATATACATACATACACACATACATACATACATATATATGTATATATATATACATATATATATATATGTATATGTATATATATGTATATGTATATATATATGTATATGTGTGTGTGTGTATATATATATGTATGTATACACACACACACACACACACATATATACACACACACACACAAATATATATATATACATACATATACATATATATACATACATACATATATACATATACATACATACATATATACATATATACACACACACACACACACACATATATATATATATACATATATATATATATATATATACATATATATATACATACATATGTATGTATGTATGTATATGTATATATATATATATATATATATATATATATATATGTATATATATGTATGTATGCATGTATATATATATATATATATATACACACACACACACACACATACATACATACATACATACATACATATATATATATATATATGTATAATATATATATATATATATATATATATATATATATATATATATGGTTAGAAAAAAATGTGATAGTAAATAATTGATGAATTATATACCTAAGCATGGGTTTATCTCTAAGATGGTCTCCCTATCTTCTCTATCCCATAGTATAAGCTTGTCCTCTTAGCTTTGGCTCAAATGAGTTACTGCCAATATCTTCCACTACACCATTTTCACCTAATGCACTGATGGCCTCATATTCTATTGGGTGACCCATATGTCATGTCTAGGTGGGTGAACCTATGCCATAGGTGAATAAAGATTATCCATATCTTTATTCTCTACCCTCTCTTTTAGATGTTTTTGGTGTCATCTCCTCCTCATGGGTTAGGCATGATGAAGTTTTAACACTGGGACATCCATTGGTAGCCCTTATACCCCTGATACTCATGGCACCATAGAGTGTCTCACCAAATGTCATGGAAAATATAGTGGTGCTACCAAGTTTGGCTAACTAAACTAACTAAGGACTTGGTATTTGAGTGAGGCTCATACCACTATTTGTAGTTCCCTATGACCACTACTCTCCCCTATACTTATTTGCGGATGGAAATGTATTCCATGAATTTAATGTCAATTAGTATGGAATCTATAATATCTTATCTCATCTCACATTATCTAAGGTTGGATATGTGGGGTTCATCACAATCTATGCTATTGCACTCACATATTCACTCAAGGCAAGTAGTTCTTGATCTAATGTGGCAACATTATTGGTTGGTACATGGTAAGCCACTCAAAAATCTAACAATCAAAGAGTATGATGTGAACCATAATTTATTTTCCCTACTCAACATACCATATACATCATGCATGGGTTAAACCCATATGATAGCTCCCATGTCTTACATTATGCTTTACTCTAATGTAGATTGACACAACATTATAGTGTATAATGGAACGACACCATCTGACTTATGACATAACACACACATAATCATCATGGTGATGATGAGCTTATATATATTCAAAATTAAAGATAAGATACTTGAAGATTCTCACAATCAAAGTATGTTGATTGTATAAGTCAAAGTATGTGGCCCACTAGGAAAACTCTTAATAGTCCAAAATGGGCTTAGGTACATCACATATCATGGGTGTGCCCTCGATAGGCAAATTTAGTATGACATGTATGTCCTCTAGTGTGATGGTGACCTCAAAAATATCTCCATACACCTCCCACCCTAATGAGATCCTCTCCAAATTCCCTAGGAACATAGATACCAACTCAATGCTTAGAGGAACTTGACACATCTCCATAATGCCTCTAAAACATAGGTTAATCAAATGCACTCTATCCACATTTGATAGATTAGATTAAAAATTAGGTAATAAAATCACTTACACTATCTTTCATAGTCATCGTCACCTTTATAAAATTACAAATAATAACATCTACTTATATTTTGATAAAAAAATATGAATTTAACTTAAAAATATAACTAAAAATAGAAATATAATAAAAAATGGTCTTTATTTCCACTATATCACCATTTTTGTTTTATGCTACTACATCAACCATTTTTAATTTAAATTTTATCTTCCATGCATTTACCATATTACTAAATCATCCATACATATACAATATCAACCATATATTTATTTTAATATGATACCAACCAAATGTTTTTTATATCGACTATTTCTTATGTTTTCCTATTATTTTGACCACACCTATACAATATCAACTACATATTTTAATTTTTAATAAATTATTCATAATTATATTTTATCCATCATTTTATTATCATTTATAATATATCTACCAATATCTATAGTATTAATTGATACATCAAATTTTCACATCATAAATGCATTGGCCTTCCCATACAATATTGATAAAGTTTATGATTTTTCACTACACAACTATATTGATCTATAGAATAAAGTTGACTTGCAGTGGTAATTTATTATCTAAGACATAATAAATAATATAACCTAAAAGTTGACACTATTTCCTACCTATTTCTTGTCAAAATTTTATCTACATTTTAACTCTTTTTATAAATATTCTACTATATAGATTTTCCTAGTGTGTAGATTTCCTAAATCTACTCTATATAACCAACCCAACATTAAATACATCACCTACCTACATGGATCATGAGATACCTCCCTAGTGAACTCTTACATATCCACCTTGTTGTCCTTTATCCATCATCTCTCATCGTGTCAAAAATAGCTATCTAGAACTCTAGGTTTATCAAAATAGAAAACAACCAAATTATTTACCTTTTGGCTTATTTAAACCTCTTGATTAAAATATCATTTTTTATTATATTTACCTCTAAATTTAATATTTTACTCATATAATTATTTTCATATATATATTTTTATGAACCAAAAAGCATTAGGATCCTAGTGAACCAAGGATATTTGTGGTGCTAACATATTTTTTTAATAGAAATCTAGATTTCTCTTAATTTTCAAGTCTACCAATTTAGATTTTAGATTGATAGATTCAATCAACTGCATCACATGTAATTTCATCCTTGAAATTTTCAAGGTAAGTGAAGGTACATATTTTTATTTATTTATTTATTTTAATTTCTTATGACATTTCTTTCTATAGTTTTGTTTTGTTATGTATCTTTCCCAAATCACCATTAAACATTAAACTATTTTTAAATGTTATGGGATTTGGTGGGGTGTATGTATACACCTAATAATTTATCATTAACCAATAATTTTAATTATAGGACTCATCGATACATCAATATATTTGAGTACACATCCTAAGGAGTGTAGTAGGAAAAGGATGGGCTTGTCTCCTAGTACTTTTTGAGAGATGTTTACATACTTATATGTCATAAATTCATTAAAATTAGTCTAAACTCATTTGAGTCTCTTTAAATCTTCCTTATCTATCTCCTTTATATCATCTATGATAGCTACTTTATATTATTAATGTATTTGTTTGGTTGGTATAGTTTTTTTCCTATTTGTTTGGCCCTATAATATATTGGCCTAGTCAATATATTTCTAAATTTGTTTATGTATTCTTTACTATATCATCCTGGATGATACAATATTGGGTAAATTGAGATTATTCTAATCTATCTACCTAGTTAACACTATAATCTTAGAGTTTCAGATGATTTTTAGGTTTTAATCCGTATATAGGTGTCATAAATATCATTTCCAACACACACACAACACTCATCTACCCAAATTTTATTTACAATTTCCCTCTTGATTAGTAAAAGGAGGAGTTATAAAATATATTCTTATTATTATGGAGGTAAAGTATTTCTCAAGGTATTTGAAGCTTAATAGGAGTAGACTCCTTGTCTTTGGAATCTGCAACTAATGACATCTATGTCTTTATCCTTACCATTTGAGATCTTCACCTATAACATCTATTAAAAAGTGTCACTTGATCCAAGGAGGAGATTGATTTTCTAAAAATTAAATCCAAATTAATTATATTTATCCCTATTATCTTTCATTTATTTACCTAGTAGACATACATGTTTTGTTTAACATTATAATAACATAGATGTTTTTATCCTTGTCTAGTTCTCCTTTATACTAAATAATCTGGTATAGTATAAGGACCCTAAGCTTAGTTTAAAATCAATCCTTGTGGCATTTATCGATTGTCTAGTTTAGTATTATTTTCTATATTAGATATAGGTTACCCTTGTTCATTAGTTACATGTGAATTAATTATTATATCCTTGATATCCACTTTGTTACCATTTTCATACATCATTGATTTATCTTGAGACCTAGTTAGGACTCATATCCCATATCTTAGGCGTATGATTTTTAATTATATACCTTTATATTAAGTGTCAATTACCATCTATTATATATACAAATACCCATAGGTTATGTCACTATCTTCAGATATAAGCAAAGTTTATTTTGATCTCTTATTTGTATCCTAGTCTATAGAGATAAATATGATTGTTGTATTGGTCATCCTAACTCATTCATATACAAAGTATTTGGATTAGGAATTTATATAAATTAATTCAAATATATGCATACTATATTGAACCATTCAACAATAAAAATAATTATTCATATAAGAATTTTAGGAGAGCAAATAGTGTTACACAACATGAAAATTTGAATTTATGAAGGCATATTAATATTACTGCAAGGATTATAGTGTCAAGAATACCTATTTAAGTAATGGATCCCTTTTGATAGAGTAAAAATGTAGCCTTAAATTACTTGTCTTAATATAGAGCATTTCTATATGTTAAATGTTCAAAAATAAATGTTCTATTTTCCCTCTCAACCTTCAAGGTGGAAGAAAACACTCTCCATGGTAGACTCTAGAATCCTATCTTGAAAATTTTATTTTAAAACTAAATCAAATTAAACATTATTATAAACCTAATATAATGTGGATAATTGATATAAAAATAGTTACTAACATAAGTTTATTGCCATTTTACTAATTGATAGAAGTCCAATTCATTTAATCAAGTTTAAAATAAAAATGTTAGAAGATCTATAATAGCTCATTTTAATAGTTGGTTGGATCATTATATGTAAGGTGTCTTAGTGAAGATAATAATATATTTAGGTAAATTAAACTCTTATTTTTATAAATTATATTGATATTTAATTAATTAATTTTTTCACTATCTTGGTAAATCTAATTAATTTAAGTGGTCGATTTATGTCTTCCACTAGCTAAGTAAATTAATTATGGTTCAAATTGCATGTGAAATAGATAATTAAATTATCATGTGATTATTTTACCATATTGATCAAGGATCATGAATTTATCTTATTATAGAATAAAATTTATTTAGAAGCATTTTGTTAAAATGAAATTTCAAGGAAAATAAATAATCACTAGTTAATTTTTGAATTGAATTATCTTGGAAGATATTTTCAATTATTACACAAATATATATTAATTGAAACACAAAATACAAAACCTTGATTATGCATAAATAAATACATAGGAAACTCAAATGATTTAAACTTGAGTTCTAATGTAGAGTAAACTAGGTTTAAAGTTATATAAACCTCTTGTATATACAAAATGTCTTAGTATGACTTTTAGGACCTAGCAAAAGGTGTGACACTATAAATGAGATTATTGTAAATTTTTAAGACGTAGTTTCCATATTTACTATAATATTTTATGATAAATAAATTTTTAGAATGTTTATTATAACACGTTTCCTTAATATTCAATTGATTTGAAATGATTAATGGTAGTTAGATCTTAAAGTGCATTCTTATAACTATATATGCATGTGAAAATTGAAATACAACTCAAGTCATGGTAGACTTAAATGAATAATAATGAATATGATGATTTATTTCATTTTTTAAAATTATTATCATTTAGATTTACGGATTTTTGAATGGCTCATCTTTTTTTAATGTTGTATCATATTCACCTCATGATCTTGTGTTCTCTTTTAAAAAAGCCATATATTTCCCATTTTTTCTTAGTTTTATTGGGTATAAATTTTGGGTGTGATAATTGGTGTCAATTTTACAAACAATCTAGTGATATGTTAAGTGATCATGTTAATGCAAAAAATAGTGATGATTTTATAATAACCACTTTCATAATTTTAACACCCTATTTTTTAAAGAATTAAAAAAATGATCCAAAATATATTTTCATCCATATATATCCTTTTAACAAGGCGTAACCATTAAATTATAACTACCTTATTATGTAAATTAATTAGTAAGTGTTATAGTGATGAATAGTGATGGGCGGGATAATTTTTTGAATCACACATCTGAACAAGAGAAGGGAGATGGGGATAGGGATGGGAATAGGGAGTGTGGAGATAGATATGGTGATGCATCTAATTTTATTCTTCATAAACAAGAATCTAACATTTACATGGAAAAATAAAAGTTATTTTAGGAAGGAAAACCTAACACTTCTAAGAAAAAGGGTTTCTCGATAGGTAAATAAGTGGTCAAACTAGATATAGGTGAGACATCTTCGATATATTAACTCAAAGGTTTGTAACATGATAAGAAGGAAATTATTTCCATAAAAGAACTCAAGACCATTAAAGATGACAAAGATATTCATATTAAAGTCCCTGCATCCCTCATTAGTTGAGCTTCATCTAGAATGGAACATACACTAGCTAGAAAGTTTATGTGGGTTAGACCTAACATTGATATATTAAATTCATGGGCCATGGAAAAAATTAAACCTAAAGGACATTTGGAAATATTAGAAATGGTTAATGGGTTTTTTTATGACCAAACTCAATAATTCTAACGATTGTGCTCAAATTTTTGTATGAGGTCCTTGGTTATTTAGAAGATCAAAGCTCTTGCTAAATAAATGGAATCTAGGTTTTAATCCAAAAAAATAAATAATTAACTTAATTCCCATCTAGATTCATCTCCCCAGTCTTCAGGTTGAACTATGGGAGGAGGATATCCTCATTAGCATAGCTAAGACTTTTGGGTATTTGATCACTTTTGATCCAACTACAAAAGATAGATATAGATTCATCCATGTATGTTTCTATGTGAACTTTTGTAAATCAAGAGCTTCCTTCTTTAGTGTTCTTACACACTCCTTTTGGCATCCATATCCAAAAAATTGAGTTTGATAAATTTGTTCTACTATGTGAAAAATGTCACAAATTGGGTCACTTGACTAGTATTTTTCCCATCGTTAGCCAATATAAATTGAATCAATTTAAACCGTACTGGTATAGAAAAAGGAGGCATGAATTTTATAAAAGTAGAAACAAATTAGAATTCAAAAGTAAATTTATAATAAGGGATGAATAAAGATAAGGTCACACTTTCAAAAGAAGAAAATATCTTAGAAAAGGTAGTTTGGGAAGAGAGTAAGCAGTTTGAAGAAGAGAATAGGAATCCTTTAGAGGGAGTTGACACAAAAGATACAAGTCAAATTCATAGCTTTAAATTAAACCAGGTGAAAGACTCATAGGAATCAGATTCAATAGTCTCAAAGATAGAATAAAAGGTGGAGGAGATTATATCTAAAGAAATTCCAAAATTTACAAATAAGTTTGATCACCTAGCACAAATATAAGAGGAATAGGATATATTGCAACCTCTTCATTTTTATATTGTCACAGACTCAAGTCTAAAGTTAATCAAGGATAAACTAAAGGCCGAAGAGATTAATTTCCATGATTCTTCATCCCCAAAGGTTTCACAAGATGGTTTGGTTGACTCTAAAGAGATTTACTCAACCCCTATGCATAACATAAAAACCAATTTCACATCCTCTATTACAAGTAAGAGAGGTACCAAAGGGAAAGCTCTTCATTATCCACCTAAATCTGAGAGATCTTCCAAAAGAAAAGTATTTAAAAAGATCACAAATATTGAAATTGTAAATGGATTTCAACCCAAACTTCCTTTTATGGGAGGTAACCCTTATCCTTTTAGTTAATTATGTTGATATTTTCTTGGAATATTAGAGGAATGCATATTTATTCTAAATAGAAAGTTTTCAAAGATTTTAGAAGAAGTCAAAAACCTCATATTTTGGCCATTAAAGAAAATAAAATTGATGAAGTTTTATTTGATTCCCATAAAAAGGCATTGGTTCTTTTTTTATTAGTTTGGATGGAGCTTTGAGAGGCCTTATCACATTTTGGGATACTAATAAATTAATTGGGGAGAGTTTATTCAAATTTCCTAATCATCTGGCTATCCTCTTTACTAATTTTTTTTATGGTAGGCAATGTATTTTATCCAACTTTTATGCCCCTAAATCTGTTGTTGCTCACAAAAAAGTTTGGGATGATTTGATAGTTTTTAAGAACACCTATAAAAAAATTTCATGGATCCTAGCTAGAGAATTTAACTCACCCCTTTATCCAAGTGATAAAAAAGGAGGTAATCAAGTTTTATTTAATAGTATGGAGGACTTCTCTTCTCTCATTTATAATATTGGTCTAATTAATGTGGAATTAACAGGTTCTATATTCACTTAGAGTAATAAGAGATTGGGAGAAAACTTAGTCCAATGTAAGATTGATATAATTCTCATTTCTATGGATTGGTTGGGTCAAAAGGATTTTTTTAACTTCTCTACCTCATGTAGGGTTTGATCATAACCCCTTGAGGTTGAAAATAGTTGAAAAATCTACTAAAGAGGACAAATATCTTTTTCTAATGGATCATATATGGTTCACTCATCCTATGATCCATGAAAAAATTATGGAATGGTGGTACTTGATAGTGAATGGTTTGGTCATGTTCTAGTTGGCTGAAAAAATAAAAAATGTCAAGGTTAATATTAGACAATAGAATAGATAGGTTTTTATAAACATTATCATTCAGAAAAAAATTTAAAAAATATTTTTTTATCACTTGAATCTAAAATAGAAAGTAATGGGTATGATGCAGACTCCAAAAATAAACAAAAACAATACCCTTTTTAAGTACCATACAATTGATGCTAGACAGGAAAGTCTATGGACATAAAAATCTAGAAATATCTAGCTTAAAGATGGCTATAAAAATACATTTTTTTTAATATGTCCAATTTGAAGCATAGAGCACACAATTCAATCAAGGAAATAAATGATAGAGAGGGGAAAATTATTTTTGATAAGGACCTAATTAATTAGGAAATTGTGAGTTTTTTCAAAAAAAAAATTAAAAGATGATTTCAAAAGGAATATTAGATATGAGAAATAATGTCTACATGTCATTATGGATTTGGTATCCCATGAAGATAATTCCTCTCTTGTTGTTGGTACTTATAATGAATATCTTAAAGTTATTATTTCCAAAATGAACCCTGATAAAGCTTCAGGTCCTGATCGATTTCCAATAGCCTTCTATCAAAAAATATGGGATATCATTAGAGATAATGTGGTGGATGTGGTAAATGAATTTATTGAATCTTTTTAGATGTTAAAAGAATTGAATCACACCTTTCTTGTTTTGATTCCTAAGAAGGAAGGGGATATTAATTTATCTAACTTTTTCCTTACTAGTCTTTGTAATGCCATCTAGAAGATCATTGATAAGATTTTCTCTTTAAGATTATATATTATTATAGAATCTATTAATGATGATCAAAAAGGTGGTTTTATCCCTAGAAGACAAATTTAAGATGAGATTATTATAGTTTATGAATCTGTTAATTCTATGGATAAAATTGAAAGGGTTGGAATGGTGATACAATTAGACATAGATAAAGCCTATAATAGATTTAACTAGAATTTCTTAGATAGAATCATGAGATAATTTGGTTCCCTAAACAAGTTTTTAAAAAAAAAGATCTTACATATCTACTTACATGTTTTTAGTATTAATGAATCGAGTGGCACAATGTTTTTTCAAAATTGGTAAAGGAGTTAGACAATGGGATCCCCTCTCACCTTTCCCTTTCATCATTATGGATGAACCTTTGAGCAGATTTATATCAAAGCAGTGAGAATTAGAGAATTAAAATGTCTTAAGCCAGCTATAAATGTGGATTTGGTGTCTCATCAATAATTTATAAATAACACCATTCTTTTGGTAAAGGCATCTATTAGGGAATCTAAAATTTTAAAGCAAATTCTTCTCATGTATAAATTAGCTTCTAACCAAAAAGTAAATTTTGAAAAAAGTTTTGTTTTCTTCTTCAACATGTCTTTGGGAAGGCATTTTTGAATAACTAAGGTTTTGGGATTCCAAATCAAATAAACTCCTTCCTCGTATTTGGGCATGCCTATTTTTAGAAGCAATCTTCCTATTATAGCCTAGAATCAACTTGTGGAAAGATTTTAAAGGAAGTTGATTGGATAGAAAGTGAAGATTCTCTCTCAAGAAGACAAACTTTTACTTATCAAAAGTGTTTTTTAGAGCCTTTTTGGTCTATCTTCTATCACTTTTTAATCTATCTAAAACTATTGAATAAAAACTTTATAAAATTTAAAGAAACTTTTTATGGATAGAAGATGAAGAGAAAAATAGAATTCATTTGGTATCCTAGGAAAAGGTTTGTACAGCCAAAAACAAAGGAGGTCTAGGCATTCAAAGACTAAATTAGATTAATAAATCTCTTCTATATAAATTTGTTTGGATATTTCTCAAGAATAATAGTAATTGGGCTGATATTTTGAGATTTAAATACCTAGATGGCAAAGATCCCATTTGCCTTTTTAAAGATGAAAATTTTGTGCACATATCTCATTTCTAGAATTTTATAAATGTTAACAAAAATGTAATATCTTCTAGTTCTAAATGGAAATTGGGAAATGGAATTCATGTTAAATTCTAGGAGGACTCATGGATTTTAGATTATCTCCTAAATAATTTAGAATTATGTCAATGCATTTATGATCACATTCAAAAAAAATATGGGAATCAGGTTCATGACTATTGACAGATTATAGAAGGAACAAAAAGTTGGAAAAATATGAGAATTGATAATTTAGATCAAGAAGAATTTAGAATCCTAACTAATCTTAATAATTTTTTGAGAATGCATCATTTATCAAACAACATCAAAGAAGATCAATTGATATGAAAAGAGTCTATTGATGGACATTACCAAATGAAATATGGCTATAATTTGGTGGCTAATCTCCCACGAAATGAAGTGAATTGGGATATACTATGCGATAAATTCCTCATACCCAAATTGAATTTTTTCCTTTGGGTTGTAGTGCAAAATAAAGTGTTGACTATGGATAATTTAAGGAAAAGAGGTTTTACTTTGATAAATAGGTGTTTTTAATGCAAAAATGATAATGAAATAGTTTTCCATCTACTGATTAACTATCCATTTTCCTTTGAGGTTTAGAGCTTTTTCCTAGACAAATTTAAAGTTTTATGAGTATTCTTTAGTTCTCTTTTATATATCTGACAATATTTGGAGTGCACTTTCAAAATGATATTTTGAAGAAAATTTGGAAGCTCACTCTTCCCCATGTACTCTAGGGAATTTTGGGTGAAAGAAATGATAGGATTTTTAGGAATAGAAGGCGTCTAATTAAGTCATTAGTAAATAATATTTTTATGGCCATTATGGATTATTTTTATTTATATATATTAAAAGGTAAAAAATTGCAAATCAATGAAAATCAAGTGGCTTTAAATTGGAAAATTGATACACTATGTGTTGGAAATATTGATCCTAAAGATGAATTTAAAAATATGACTAAATAGAAAGCTCCTTCTGTTGGGTGGCTAAAATTGAACTTTGATGGGGCATCCAAGGGAAACCTAGGGCCCTAAGGAGGAGGAGGGATTATGAGAGATAACCAAGGAGATTTTATTGTTACTTATGTTGTAGATATGGGGGTAAAGTCTAATCATTGGGTAGAAGTACTTGCTTCCTTATGGGGTTTAAAATTAGCTAAACAATTGGGCCATCAACATCTTATCATTGATGAAGACTCACTAGATGTAATAAATTACTTATCCAAGAAAAATTTAGTTAGATATAGCATCAAATAGGTTCTACATGAATCTATATCCATTTTAGAGTCTTAAAAAGAGGAGTTCCATTCAACACATTTACTGTGAATGTAATAAGGTTTCTGATTGGTTTGCTAATAGAGGAGTGATTATTATATTTTTTAATAGCTAGATTATGAAAGAAGATTTACCTCAGGATATATGTTATAAGATAGATGAGGAAGCTCAACATCCCCTTTTTTGATGATCTAAATTATTTTTAGTGTGGGGGTCTTCTCCACTTGCCAAAGTAACATTCTTTGGAACATTATTGTTAAGTATTTACTTCTTTTAATAATCATGAACCATTTTAGTATTGAGTCATTCAAAAGAAGCTTCTTGAATCTCTAGGGAGGAGACAACAAAATGTATAGACTCTTTAAGACTCAAATAAAGATAATAATGGATTTGAGTGAATTAGCATGAGGCATTCAAGTGGGGAAATAATTTCTCATTTAGGGATTTCCAAAAACCCCCATTCCATTTCAAAGATCTAATTTTTTTTGTTTCATTCATTCATGGGGCTCCCAAATAGAACTAAACCCAAGATGCCAGATGAGGTGAAAAATAATGAGGGGGTTTGGCAGATTATTCAAATAGGTGGAATGGATAATTTATTGAAGTGAATAGAAGGCCATGACAAACATGTTTCAAATTTCTTTATAGATTCATGGGATAATAGAATGTTAAATATCAATGGGGTACTGCTTGACATTTTTGAAGAATTGATTGCTCATGTCACATGGATGGAAATGGAGGTGACCAACATGTATAATATTAATAGAGATTAAAAAATATATAAAATTAGTTTTCTATTGGAGGGTGAAACTTTGGAGGTGCTTCATAATGGGTTTGATCATGATTCTCTATCGAGACCTTATCGAGATGTGGCCTTCCATATCATGTAATATATTGCATTGGAGGGTAGGTTCAATGTTGTGCATTGGTCTCTATTTTTTTTTCTAAATTATTTAAAACATGTTATTCCTTTGAATTTACATTTATATATCCTTATTTATATGGAAAATTATATTGAGAAGGTCAAAATTGGTAAATACACTATTTTGAGACACAAAGGAGTCATTTTTCTTATTCACAAATATTTTAAAGGAATGAATCAAATTTCCCATAAATTACCCAAACCCCACAAAGGTAAAGATAAATTTAGGAAAGTACAGGAGGTTTGGATAAAATATCTAGGTAGAAATCTTCTTCCTAAAGATAAAAAATATAATAGTAGTAGGAACATTCCCAAAACTCAAGGAGCTAGTATTAAGAATCAACTAAGAAGTGTATCAGATTTTCTTTAGGGGATGGTTATAAGGAAACTAACATATGTAAATATGGATATTCAACTAGGAATTTTATTTGTTTAGATGGTTCTATAGGAGATAAGGAGACTAATACCCATAATGTGACTGAAAGGGAGAAAAGCAAAGTCTTAATTGACAAGGTTGGTAAGGGTAGAAGGAAAGTGGGAGATGGCCCTAAGGAGATAAGGATGGAATACCAAAGAATCCAATTGCATAAACCTAATGATAATTTAAATGTTTTGGTCTACTCTTTAAAAGGTAAATAAAAATGATCAAAATTGAATAAGAATTAGATTTGTAGAAATTGATTATGAAGTGGTCATGAGGGAGCTATCTAATCTAAAAGGCAAAGTTAAAAACATTCAATAGGATAATGAAATATTGAGTCAAAAATATATGGATAAAGATTGTAGCACTCAAATTCAAAGACTCAAGAATAAGGTTGGGGTTATGGAATGTGAAAATAAAAAGACAAAGAGTAATATTAGCTATTTGGTCAATTGTATTATAGCAGCCAGGCATGAAGGAATTCAAAAATTAGATAAATTAAGGTCTCATACGAGAGGATTGATTGATTTGAACAGATATTTTAAGGGTAGGGGTAAGCATCTATAATTTAGTGAGTGTTCTAAAGACATAGATAATGAAAATATGCTTGTTCAGATTGATTTGAACCTGAAATTTATGAAAAGTTGCTGGGAAGATGTGGTAGGGACCTTGGACATTTAGAGTGTTTACAATTCTTTTTTGACTATTTTTTAGCTTTGGTGATACTTATGTTGTTCTCAAGCTGTATTTAGGCTATTTTTAGCTATTCTTGTGTCTATTTTATCTTATTTCTCTTTTGGTCATGGAGAGTCCTCTAGTTCCATTTTGTATTTGTTCTTCTTGTAGGGATCGGGGTCCCTAGTAAACAAAAACCCCACCTTTAACATTAATAAAAAAATTAAATTAATTAATTTCCTTATGCATGTATTTTATATAACTAAATATAATTTAAATAAACTAGGATATAAGATAAATATAATAAATTACCAATGATTCCAATTTCATTAAATTTAAATTAATAAATAATTTTTATATAACAAAAATGAATGGTAAAAATACATGATAATTATGTCATAAAACAATAAATGAAGTACATAATATTAAGGTAGTATGATAATACAACTACATGTAAAATTTTTGACACATCACAAGGGAGAAAAAATAAGCACAATAATATACACATAACACCATGAGTTTGGATTAAGAGAGGAAAAAGATTGATTATGGGAAACCCACCCATCTTATGAGGATGTGGAAATTTATTTTATCATCTTTCAAAAAATAGTTTAATGAAATTTTAATTCAAGATTAAAATACATATTTTAAAATAATTTATCTATCTAAATATAAGGAAGTTGGTGTACAATAGTATGAATATGAGAATCACTACACAAGGATTTTCTAGCACATCTTTTTGTTGAAAAAATTTGTGATTTAGTTTTTGAGATTGTAACTTCTATGCAACTTTTTTTGTATGCATATTTTCTTGTGATGTATTTTACGTAAATAGGTGTTGTAGTTACTATATATTTACATTTAATTATTTGAATCATGCAATGTTTTTATGGATTTATTTAAATGTCACTTTGTGATGTGCCTTATCATGATGTATTATGTTGTGATGTGTTAAGGTGCATTATAATTGTAATGATCATTTAATGTTTGTGTTAGATAGTGATGTGTTACAAAAATTTAATAATATTAATGGGTTAATAGGAACTATTGTAAGTAGGTTGGTCTTATGCATATATAAACATGCCTCTATTCTTCAAATAGTTATTTAGTGAACTTAAAAATATTGATTGTAGTATATATTTTAAAATATATTATAATGTGTTTCATTTGAGATTTTTGTGTTTTATTATTTGTGCAAGTTGTATTTCTAGTCATTGAAATATAATAAAGAATTGAGTTTATTTTATGTTACATTTATTTTCATTATCTTCACTTTGTAATTTTAAAAGCTATGTGATTGAAGGTATTTAATCATTAAGACCCCTAACTAAAAATTCATTACTCTCTCTTTAAATAAAAAAATAGATTCTAAAATCTCTCTTCAAGCTATGCCTATATATGATGTATGTCCTTTAAATTCCAATCAAATTTTAAAAAGTAATCAAATTAATCTAATTAAGGTTTATGTGGAGTGCCATTAGAGATGGAAAAAAATGCTTATTATTAAATAGGACATGGTTAGAATACTTAAGGAGAGAGGTGGGACTGGAATATGGATTAATATAAGAATGAAATTATCCATGGGTGGAAAATTAGTTTTGAGAATTTATTTTTATGGAAATGTACTTTGGAAAATCATCCTTAGAAGTATATATCTAGACACCTTGGCACATGATGCTTAAATGTAATGTTGGGAAAAGTATGAATGTTAAATTCTAGTCCGAATCCTAGATTTTACCATAACCACTTTCTAGTGTGTAAAAATAGAAATGGTGGGATCGTTTTTAAAGTTCCCCCCTCATTTACATGTTGATTTCAAGGACCTTGGGATTTGATTATATATTTTCACTTTATAGATAAGGAATAATTAATGATTTGGATGGGGTATAATTTAGGAGCTTATAATGTCAAAGATGGATAAAAAGTTACCCAAATTATAGAATATCTTATGCTTGATCATTTTATAGCTAAAAATGTATGGAACAATTTTTGGCTCCCTACAAATAATGTGTTTCTTTGGATTGTAACATAAGATAAAATTTCGACCTAGTCGAACATGATAAAGAAATGTTTTAAAGGGCCTTCTTGGTGTATTTATTTCAAGAATAGTGGGGATGATGCTAACATTTTATTTCTTCATTAGACCTTAACTAGTGAAATATGGTCACCTATTCTTTCCAAATTAAATTTGTCTATTACCCTACCTTAAAACTTGAAAATTCTTATGTTCTATTTTAAGTATGTTCTTAAGTATCCTCATTTAATTAAGATATTAAACTCAAACCAAACCTTGATCTATTAAAGCATTTGGTTAGAAATAAATAGAAGAATATTCAAAGAAGAAAAGAAGCAAACAAAAGACACATTAAAAACTATTTTCAATTCTAAAAAAAAATCTTAATGCATGGTTACCAAAGGATGGGGAAATTACCTCAAAGGATTATAATATTGTTGAAAATTTATAGGAAATTATTCAATATAACCCTAATAATAGGGTTGGTATGAAAAGAAGAATGAGCAAGAGAAATTTCTGGATGCCTCGCTTGGAAAATTTAATTAAGTTAAGCTTTGATGGGGTGGCAAAGGAAATTTGGTTTGGGATGACTTACTGAATATTTTAGAGATATTAAGGGTCATATTTCCTTGCTTGTTCTAACTCTCTTGGAAAAGCTTCTATATATTTTATTAAAGATAATACACTTTAGAAAAGCCTTATGCTCACAAAAGATACAAATCAGACTAATTTTTTATTTATGGGGATTGAAATGTAATGATTGAATACTTTTACAAATAACTCAAATAAAAATTTTAAATTAGTTCCAATCATTGTGGATTATGTTCATATGAAAACATGGTTCACTTCACTGTCAATTACTCATAACAAAAGAACACTAGAAGAGAATAGAAAACAGTGGCTGATCATATGGCTAGTGTTGATGTGGGGGCTTAATCAACCACATAAAAACTTAGTGCATATCATGTCACCCCTTCATATTCAAATATCAATGAAATACTAATGAGTGACCTTTTGGGTCTCCAAGATTTGTATAACTACTTCATGGTTTTAATTGAGAATCATTATTGGGGACTATGCTTTTTGGAGTCTCATTATGATTTGATATGCTGTTTTTAGAGGTGGTGGGTTGTAAATGTAGAGGAATTTATGGCCTTCATACTTCCCCTGCATTTAGAATTACTGCATGCAACAAGAGTGACATAGAGATAAAGTATTTACATAGGTGTGTTCTTCTCATTTATTTTCACTTATATGCAATTTTAAATGGTTTTAGTTATGGTTTCTCTCATTTTATTTACTAGGCAAGGGATATAATCATTTTCATGAATATTCATGTGCAAATATTTTAATATTTATTCTTTTCTACTCTTTTTTTCCTTTGGTCAATAATTAATATCTTGATTTTTTATTCTTTGATTTTAAAAATTGGGATGGTCTAGATGGTGCTTTGTACTTATTTTTGGCTCTACAATTTCTAATTCCCTTGAATCTATAAATATTCATCATTATATAAGAATTAAATATTTTATTGATGGATGGGTTTTTGGTATGCTCCATTTTTCATGGATCTCATAGCCCTTTCTTTAGCTATTATGTTTTCTCCTTTGTGCTTTGGTTATGTGGTCTGACTGTGATGATCTACTCATGATTATTGTTTTTAGGAATGGAATTTAGGGTTTGAATGGAAAAAATATCCATTGGTGATTATGAATTTATTTCATGAATACTATCTCATTATAATGGTGTTGGTCTCCTTATAGTTGAATACTTGTTAGTAGTTGAGTTTTACCTATTTTACGTATCTTTTTTATTTTATCTTATCTAAAAAGGTTATTAGCTTTGGCATGTGGTATTTGTAATATTATTTATGTTTGATAATGGATATATAAGATTATACTTTGGGTGGTGTAGGTTCATCCCATTCTAATAGTTTGAGGCTCAGTATAGCTAAATCTTCTTCTAAGAGTGGGAAAATAAATACTCCACTACTGATGTCCATTCCTATACCTAGGGATTGATTGAAGATGTAAAAATTAAGTAATTTATTTAAAATGGAATTATCATATAAAATTACACCAAAATAAGTGCATAAAAAGCTATGTACGTTCACAAGGGCACTCTACTTAGGGTATCAAAGATAAAAAGATTGAAGTGGGTAACCATATTTTTTTAATTTTCCAATTCTCTATTAGGTTAGTGTATGAGGCTATTATTTTTTTTTAATTACAACAATGAAGGATATTAGGTATTCTACCCTTAGGAATACTATTCTTTTTTATGCTAGAAACACACTATAATTTCATGAAGATGTTAAATAGATGGGTTTTGGCTTGTTGAGTAGAATGGATCAAGCTTGGACATTTTTACAAGGATGGTTGTAGAGGATATAGCATATGGAGAAAAAATTGATATAATTTACACCAAAATACACATTAATCCTTGTTCTTAGGGCCCTTATCATCTTATTGAAACTCTTAGTTCTTCAACTTTGGAAGATGAAGATACAGAGTGCAGGCTTATAGTCATGATCTCTAAATCAAGTGATTACATGAAATATTATTTTTATAAAGGGGAGGGTTTTTTTGAGATAGGGTCCCCAAACCCTAGAATTACATCAATAACAAAAGGAAAAAAGTAAGTAAAACCCTTGAAAAAAATAATAGAGAGAACAAAATAGAGACATCTACAATAAACTTAAAAATAGCCCCAAAAATCCTAAGAACTAGATTACTCCAAACTCCCAGATACACCTTCCCAACATGCCTTCATGTTGTTTAGATTCATATCTATTTGTGTTAATAAGATTTAATATTCAATGTTGTGTTTGAAACTATTGTTTTGGCCTTTGATGTCCTTTCCTTTACTTGTATAACTGGGTTCAAACAAATCTCTGAGGTAAGCCTTAGGGTTTTCCATGTTTTGTATACCTTCATTCATTGTAGCCTTATTATAATTAAATAGGAAAATTATTTTGTTTTGAGTATTTTCATTAGTATTTTCAAGTAAATCCACTCTAAAGCTCAGTTTTTAGATCTGTATGTCCTCCTCTCTTTCAACTCGGGCTTTAGACAACTTTTCATTTTCTTATTGAAGGACATTCATCTTACTTTTTAAGCTCAACATTTCCCACATGAACCACCTCATAAGATCTTTTTGGAGATTAAGTTATTCAATTATTTTATATTTTTTATCCTTTCATTTTGAACCTAAGTTGTCTCCCCTTTCTCTAAGATTTTAATTTGATTCTTCTCTTTCTGTTGTTCAGGCCCTATTTGATATTTTCCACGCTCTCTAGTTTTTTCCTTCTCAAAGTTGTAATCGTCTAACTCCTCGTTGTCACTCTCCACATTGACTATCTTCTTCTCCCCTCTTTTTCCTATATAATAATTTTGTGCCCCTAACTTTCAAGGTTGTCTTTGTTAAATCCAATGTGTTTGGAATCACCTCTGAGGTGATTTTTTATACTATCATGTTCTTTGATAGTCTCATCTCCTTTCTTGTCAATATCCTTACTATCCCCTTTCTTCTTACATGAAATATTAGATCTTATAATGGATGTCAATTTTTTTAATTTTTATTTATTAAAAACCCTTCTTAATATAAATATGGCAAGCACAATGTAATAAATCTCCATATTTGTTTAGGGTTTTTAATACTTTTTTATTATAATAGTGAGGCTATTGCCCCATTTTTGATCTTATAAAAATAAACAACATTATACTAACCTTAGCAAATAATTTATTTTAAAAAGATTAAAACTATTATACTAAAATTATAAAATAATTAGTCTTTTATTAATTAAAAACATTTTGTCAAACCTATAAAATCAATTGAAATTTTATTAATTAAAAACATTTTATGAAGCTTACGAATTGAGTTTATCCTCTATAAAAAATAATATTCTACTGATCTTCTAGAATTAGTTAATAATCTATCATAGCAATATTTTACTAATATTATTAAATTAATTGATACTCTATCAATTAATAACAATACATAAAATTTATTATTTTTTTGATAATGGTAAATAATGGGTTTTGATAGGATCCCAAAACCTATTACAACTTGTTAAAGAATAATATTGGAAGCACAATAAGAAATAAACTTAAAATAGGTCCACCTAGAAGTAGACTAAAATAAAACAAGGGTAACCATCAACAAACTAACAACATAACATAATCCAACTATAATAAATTAGGGCAAGCAAATATTTAATAATAATACTTCAATGAAACAACAACTAAATATTTAAAATGTTAGCATATAGAGTCAAACCTTAAATGACATAGTAAAAAATGTTACAAACAAGGGTTTGACATTATAATATCTCCGAAAAGGCATTTCCTTAATTAGTCTTATGGTCACTTAGAAAACTAAAGAACATCCATTACTAGTCTCTATTTCCAAAAACCCATAAATAGGGTTTTCATAAATATAAACTCATTGATTGAACCATAATTATTACATTAGGAAATCCATAGAAAAAACCAAGAAATAATAAATTAGGCTTACTTCACTAAATACTCCACAAAGGAGCACCCCATAAAACATCAAATTTGAGATGAGGGTGGTGCGAAAATTTATATCATTTTGTTCACACTAATCACACTTAGTATCACAAATATCATCCCAAAATATTTTCCTAAACTTAAAATAGAGGGGAATCAGCCTAAGCAAGCAAAAGATCTTGACCATGCCAATATACCATAATAAACAAACACAAAGTTACAAAAACACTAGGAAAATAACTATTAAAAATCAACTACATAAACCTATAACCTGATTCTAAAGGATCTTGAATAGTCCTCTAAATTAAGACATGGAAAATCTAGGAGGGTAATAACCACAACCCAAATTTCCCCTCAGCCTTTGGTAATGAAACCAATTGGGAAGACTCTTATAACTAAAGACCATAAAAATAAGGGATTTCACCACAATTAAAATCACCTAATGAGAAATAACATGACATATAACTATGATAAACAAAATATTCAAGGAAGAACATGCCAACCAAAAAGGGTCCAAATATGTAATAGAGGATGCACATGAAGTAAAGGGGAGTGGCCAGGAGGCTACTCTTGCTTAAGCTTATATAATTAATTGAACTTATATAAATAACTAAAATTATAATAAGCTTATTGAATTAATAAATAGGTTTCATTTAAATGCAATATAGGTTATATTTTAGCTTATAAATTTAAATGTTTGTGTTATATATAAATGCAATTGAAGATAACATTATAACTAATAAATTTAAATGCACGTATTTCATAATAGACATAAACTAGGGTAATATTTTAGCTAATACATTTAAATAAAAACATTGCATATAAATTTAACCCAATCTAATATTTTTCAATAGTTAACATAAATAATGTTGTAAGTAAATATAATTAAAGCTAATAGTTTAACTAATAAAATCTAAATACTTAGGTGTAATTAAATTTTATGTTATATAATTATTAAATTATATGGCTATTTAAAATATTTTATAACAATATCTAATTATTTAATAGTTATTACAAGATAGAAATAACTTATAAGGGACTTGATACCAAAAGGATTGCAAAGTAAGAAAAGATATTCCTCTAAAAGTAAAAATAAAATATTTCTATTTATCACAACATCAATAAAAATATTTAAATGTGAATGAGAAATTTAAAGGAAAAAATAACATCACATGTACTCACATCTAGGTAAAAATAATTTAGAATCTTATGTTTTAGGGGATTATTTTTATTTAACCATTAGATATACATATAAATTGACACTATGTTATTCCCAAAATCAGCGACGCTCGTTTTTGGAAACAACCCCTATGAAACTTGTCTGTTTCATGTTTTTCACTCTAAGTTCATCTTTCGAGACAAGTTTTTCTTGATCTTGTGTTTGGTCAAATAACATCCTTGAAAATTTCATGACATTCCCTCGTTACGATTTCTTAAAAAATGTGAAAATCATTATGATTTTGATGTGATCAAAATGTCAAATTTTTGATCAATTTTAAGGAGTTAGTGTGTTTTATTAGTTTGCATGTAAGGGCATCATTTTTTGCCACTATTGCATGTAGTTTTTCAAGTTCTCGTGCAAAGGCAACAATTGTTGCCACCCTTGCATCCTTTCATGCAGGAGTGGTGATAATCACTTCCCTTACATTTTATTCATCCATTCCATGTAGAGGTGGTGATTTTCACCACCCTTGCATTTTTCCATGCAAGAGTAGAGAAAATCACTGCCCCTGCATCCTTCTTAAACCTCACATGTAGAGGTGGCAATTTTTGTCGCCCTTGCATGATCTCAGTTTTCACGCGTGGCATTTGTGGCCATGCACACCGAGTGGTTGATGTTAATTTTCAACCTTTTAAACCCATTTTTCACCTCATTTATTTCATTTCAATTTGTCTTCTCCTCCTCCCTGCATCCAGTTGATCGTGCAAATGAGTGGAAAATTGATTTCTTTAGATTCAAGCATGGGATTGCGATTTGCTAGGTAGGGTTTTGCATTCTTCTCTTTAGTTTCTAGGTTTTCATTTTATTTTTGTTTTTCTCTTTCTCTGGGTTTTAGTTTCTTCTTCCTCTTCTTGTTTAGGTTTTTTATCTCATGTTTTTTTCCCCACCTCACTTTTTCTTCCCCGAGGAGGTGACAAACCCCCCCTGAAATATGTTGGCCATTTTATTTTTGTTTTTCTCTTTCTCTGGGTTTTAGTTTCTAGGTTTTCATTTTATTTTTGTTTTTCTCTTTCTTTGGGTTTTAGTTTCTTCTTCCTCTTCTTGTTTAGGTTTTTTATCTCATGTTTTTTTTCCCCACCTCACTTTCTTCCCTGAGGAGGTGACCTAGGCAAAACCCCCCCTGAAATATGTTGGCCATTTTATTTTTGTTTTTCTCTTTCTCTGGGTTTTAGTTTCTAGGTTTTCATTTTATTTTTTTCTCTTTCTTTGGGTTTCAGTTTCTTCTTCCTCTTCTTGTTTAGTTTTTTTATCTCATGTTTTTTTTCCCCACCTCACTTTCTTCCTCAAGGAGGTGACCTAGGCAAAACCCCCCTAAAATATGTTGGCCATTTTTAATGGTGTAATGGTGGAAAAAATCACCGCCCTTACATGATTTACCTCATCCCATGTAAAGGCAATGATTTTCACCACCATTACACCATCCATTCCCCCTGTGTGTGGGTGATGAAAATTGCTACCATCACACAGCTCATGCATTTTCCTCCTGTGTAAGGGCAGCAAAAATTGCTGCCCTCACACAAAGTTCCCCCCTTTATGCAAGGGTGGTGAAAATTTTTGCCCTTACACGATGTTTCCCTCCTTATGCAAGGGAGGCAAAAATTTACACCCATGCATCACTTTTACATGCAATGGTGGCAATTTTTGCCACCTATGCAAAAATATTATAAACATGTAAGGGTGGCAATTTTTGTCACCCCTGCATGCTTTCCCTCCGATTTTCCTAACTCTGGGAAATTTCATTTTTCTCATCTTTTCAAGCTTGCTTTCCTTTAAACATTTTGACCTACTCACACCTTAGCCATTTCAAGTGCATTCCCATGGTTGTGATCATCAATGTGCAATTTTCCTAGATTACCAATTTTTTCTCCTAATTGCATGATCATGATTCTTGTTGCAGTTTCTCTCAAGGATCCTTATTTATCAAAGTCCCTTTTAAAAAAGTTATTCCAAATGACTAAGGTTTCTCCAAATAAGTTGAAGATGATGAAATACAATTATCAAGGTGTTTTTCCAATCACCTCGATTACTTCTAATGTCAATGCCATTAGGGATACAGAGATTAGGCATGTGGATATGGATGAGTTCATAGAAAGAACTAAATCAAGCAATCCTAGCCATGAATGAAGAAGATAGTTGAAAGTAATATTCATCTGGTCTCTTTTTTTTATAGAAACTCACCACACATATTTTGTTCTCTAGTGTGCTCAATTCTACAACAAGGATACTAGGGTTGTGTTAGATGCTAGTGGTAATGTAGTGATTAGATTAGACCTTGAGTTCATCGACAAAGTGTTCCTATGCCCTCCTGCTATTGAAGTGTTGAAGCTTGACTTTGTTGAAGCACAAAATGAATATGATAAAGATCTTGAAAGAGCGAAGAAAGTGATCAATAATAAATGGCTCAAAACTCCTAGAGTGAACTTGTCCAAATGGCCACAAAACTTTCCAAGGAGTCATTTTATAGAAGAAGTTGGTGACTTGATCACTCTTCTCAATAGAGTATGAGGTTTACCTTCTTCCTCTCAGTTTCATGAATGGATGTACCCCTTCATTAAGATAATTCTCTAGGGGAAATAAGTCATTTTTTGGGGAGAACAAATCAACAATGCTCTGCATGAGTAATTGATGAAGGTATCTACTACCTCCAAATTCTATATGACATCATACTTGGTGTATATAATGGCATCAATGAGAACCTTCCTAGGTTTAACATCAGAAGGAGATAGGAAAACAACCCCAGTGTATCAATATTATCCTTAGTTAACATTGAAGGATTCAGTCCATCATTTTAGAAGGGTAAATGATGCTTTCTTCATGGTATTTTTGTGTCTCTTTGATCCCCAATTAGAATAGAAAAGTGTGTCAGATGAAGCCTGGATAGTTGTGAATGACTTCGAGTGTATGTTCTTGTAGTTTCCTTCTTTTTGTTATCTTTGGGTTGGATTTTTCCAAGGTTATCCCTATATGCTTCCAAGATTCCCCTTAAACAAATTGGTCTTGATGGAGCTGTGTAGGCAAATTGTTGTCATGCACAATAAGTAGATGGAACTCAAGAAGCCCAATTTCAGGTTCGCAATTGAAATTGGCAGATTCTCAGTATTGACGACTATAAAAGCTAGAGTAATGGAGACTGAAATGTAACTTATAACCATGAAGCATTTCAAAAGGAGGCCGAATTTTGACTATAGAGGCATGAAAGATATAATCTAGAGGAAGAGCCAATTTCATGAGCCTATAATCAAAGATATTTGGGTCAATTTGAGGACAATTGAAGACATTAGAAAGATGGACTATAGTATATTGTCCCTCGAGTAAATAGAATATTTGAGGCTCACTGATATCCCTAAAAATCTAGTGGATGATAGAGATTTGATAAATAATAGATACCATGCTGAACAAGTCACCAATGCTCCTCTTCCCCTAATTTAATGGTCTCAGAAGGAGTTGAATTCCCTGAGAATGAGATTCGAACCAATATTGGCAAACACCAATGATTGGTTAGCAAATAAGGGAATCACTTTGAAAGAGTTTATTACAGGTTCAGAAGTAGAATTTTAAGAAGAAACAAGGAGAAGGGTAGAAAATATAACAAAGAATAAAAGCAATGTCCCTGCTTCTAATAGGCCACATAAGCCTAGGATCATCTTCATGACAAAGAAGTCACAAGTTGTAGAGAAGGAATCAGGAACAATAGACATGGAAGTTGAAAAGTAGAGCATCAAAAAACTAGTAGCGAAATAGATGGAAATTAATGATAGGCTTGCAGGTCAATAGGAAAAGGAAACTCTATCTCCACAAGCAGGTGTACATCTAGACATAGGAATTTCTTCTTCCCTACCTAACTCACCTGATATAACTCCACCTATTTCTCCAATCAGTATTCCCTCTTTTGGATTTGTCTTTCCTTCCAAAATTATTTTTGGTGACCCTCAAAGTGCTTCTGGAGATGTTATTTGTTCCTCAAGATCCATCCCCAGTTTTTCATCTTCATCTTTTGATATTGGAGATAGTTATGACCTCAACCATTCAACAATAGGTGTAGTTTTAATTGATACTATGCCCATTATTTCCACCACTAGTGCAGGTGCTACTCCAATAATGCCAACTACAAGGATTGATGCTAATGTAAGTGCTTTTACCCTCCCACCTTGGTTGTCAGCTTACAAACCCAAAAGGAAGAAATAAGCCAACTCCTTAGATGACTTTGATTTCAATAAAATGGTGTCAGCCAAAGTCAAGACTCCAAAAAAGCCAAAAATTGTTTCAAAAATGATTGAATATAAGGGGCACAAATTTCTAGAAGTTGCCAGACCTCCACAGGACGCAACTCTTGAAAATTTTGATATAAGTGACTACTCTGTCTCCCAAATTGAATTGGGTAAGGTAACTCATGAAAGTGCTAAGAGTGACTTGCAATCAACGATGGACATTATGGTTCAAAAATTTGAAAAGGAAAGAGAAATGAAGGACCATTATAAAGTAATGGTGGAATAATTGACTATGGTGATAAGGATGATTACTTTCACTCTAGAAACTATAACTCTAGAGGCTATCTCTGTCGATGACCTCGTGATTCAGAAAGTAAAAGGGACCTATCTCAAGGGAAAGGTTCTTGAAGATTACTTAGGCAAGATGCATACACAAGGGATTTCCTTGCTTACAGAGTTGTCTGAGAAAATGGGTAAGATGAAGAAAATGAGAGCAAAATTAGAAGATCTTATCAATATCATTTCTCAGGATATTAAAAGCACAAATAAATATCTTAACAAATGGAAAGATATGAAGAAGCTAAAAATAAGCACTCTAGTATCAACTGGCATCA
Organism: Torreya grandis; assembly: GCA_037957365.1. Lineage (NCBI taxonomy): Eukaryota > Viridiplantae > Streptophyta > Pinopsida > Cupressales > Taxaceae > Torreya > Torreya grandis. The sequence continues at coordinate 3,563,461 of JARHVA010001236.1, forward strand.
TTGCTGATAGAGACTCGTATATTAAAACTAAAGAAGCATTGATGTATAGGAGTCAGGTGCTTAAGGAATTAATTAGTGACCTCAAATCTTCTAGAGACCTCAGTGAACAAAGTGATATCAATATGTTGCATAAGTTGGAGGAGATGCCTTACAAACTTACCACACAAGACAATTAGTTCATTTCAACAGAAGAAATGATTCAAGAATTTGAATGTATGTTCTGAAAAGAATTTGAGGAGAAAACATTTTTAGTGGCCTCTATGGAAAATGTCTTGGATAATCAGTTAACTTTGGATAATCTAAAAACTAGGTTAACTAGTCATGTGAAATCAGTCATAGCAATGAGAGATGCCACAGTAAGGGGTAAGGTGATCTTTAAGAATACTATTACTCTAGATAGTATCAGGATACAAGTGGCTATCACCATGTATGAGGCTCATATGAAGAAAGGTGGAGCTACAAATTGAATCAATTTTTCATTGATTTAATTTATTTTTTTCTAAATGCACTTTTGTAACTACTTTGGACATTTGCACATGTACTTTGGTCATGTGTAATTACATGTAAAAATATGGAAAGTCCAAAGTCAACAAAGACTTCCATATTTGACTAGAAAAAGATATTTGTCTTTTTCAATCTTCAAGGTCTATCCCTATAAATAAGAAGAGCCTCTTTTGTAAATATATCTTTTGTAATCAAGAGTAAAACTCTGCCCAAATTGAGATGCTTCCTGAGACTTTGAGCTCAAATTGTAAATCATATTTTCTTGAATGAATGAGAAAGAAAGTTATTTTTTAGACTTTGCATTGGAATAACTTGTGTTATTTATGAAATTGTTCTTATGTCCTTTTTTGAGCAATGTCTCATCTATTTGATTAAACAAGCAAAGTGCGTGGAAATTATCTAAATATGTTATGAAGTTAATTATGAAGAATTTGTGCTGCTATAATTACGTTTAGTTTGTGTTACTTGTGTTTGTGTGGAAAAGGATATTAGAAAGACTTTGTACTACTTCTATCCTTTGTGATCTTATACTCTATTGTAGTTTTCAGTGGAGACTTTGAGCCTCACTCCATTCTATAGTTTTATTAGTCCTAAATTGGCTAGAGAAGCAATGAAAGACTTTGTGCTTTTGTGGGTTTCTTGTGGATCCCATTACTACCCTAAAAGTTTTCCTATTATTTACTAAATATCATTTTTGAAAGAAGAGGATTGTTTTCAGTTATTACACAGGAATTTGCCTTTACCTTGTGAACATCATCTCTAAAAAAAAGAGATGGATGATGTGATTTCACCCCTGAGTCTATTTTCAGTTTATATTAATATATAGTAATTTATAGGGAACCTCCCCTTGATGAGAGGAGAGATTTATCTCACTATGCTATGGTAAACTTGCACTTTTTGCCATATAAATATCCTTGTGTTGTGGTCGATATACCCATTTTTCCATTAGTTAGTTGACGACAAAATATTCACCTAATAGCTTTTTGGTGACTCTGCTAGGGACATAAATGTGCACTTTGAAGCTTGAAGCTTCAAATTAAAGCATTTCTAGTCCTTTTTCATTTTTTCACTCTGACAGATCCATCATACATGTGAAGCTAGAGAGCTCAAGGTATTGTTGATCCTATATTCAAGTTAGTGTGGCAAAATAATTTTGAGATCTCTCCTCTGCCATCTCATCTCCAGTATGCCAGGAGTTTTCCTCCTACCAATGTCAGATATTTAATACCAAATGAAGCTTCTAGTCTTAGTGCTAGTAGAGTTTTGTCCATACTTACCCCACCAATATTTTTTATCCCTCCCTTCAATCATCATATCATGGCAGCCCAAGGTCCTTGGGGTAACTCTTTTGGTCCTCTCAATCTAGCCCCACCTTTACATGAACTACCTCATAGTTCAAGGAAGAATTTACCCAAATTCTATGGTGATGGGAAGGTTCATCTTGATGAGTATATTGCTACCTTCTGCATAGCATGTGGTGTGATAGTTGTGGAATATGAAGATATAGTGGTGAGACTATTTGTAGAAACTTTTCAAGGCACTGCCACAAATTGGTTTTATCACTTTCAAGCTCAAACTATAACTGACTGGAATATGCTCAAGGCCAAGTTTGAGGCTAGGTTCAAACCCGTTGACTATGTACATGCCTTATTGGCTCAGCTTACATAAATGAATAAGGAACCTCGTGAACCTATGTGAGACTTCATTTCTAAATTTAATAAGATGAGGAGTTAAATTCCTACAATCGCTCAGCCAACACTGGAGAACCTCAAGTGCTTTTTCATCAACTCTCAAATTCCTGAAGTAAGTTTTTTGTTGAGGTGGGATGGTCCTATAGATATTTTTATAGCTCAAAATTTGGCTACTAAGGTTGAAGATGATCTTATCCTGGCAGGAAAGATCAGAAAAGATTCCAATAAAAATAAATTTTCTTCATCTGCTGAAAGTTCTTCCATGAGCACCATAGATCCTATGGTGCAAAAGTTGATAAATGAATTGCTAGCCTTGAAAAGACAAATGGCCCAAGGTATGTCTGCTCCTCCTTATTGGGATATGCCAAGGAGGAAATTTTAGAACCAGTCATATCAAGGCAATGTTGCCAAGAATCAAGGGCAACCAAATTATCTGCCTCCCCCATAGGGGAAACTTGCCATTGAAGTAGTACCAGCTAATTCAATAGTTGGTTACCTTGAAGTTGAAAATGATTTCTCACTCCAATCTGAGTTGGAACAAGAAGATGATGCTAATCCCTTTGTAGAATGAAAAGAAGAACTAGCTGGTGTCTCCAACATTGGTTTCCTGAATTACCAAGATGAAGCTAGAAGTAAGGGAGAAGTGTTTGATAGATCATACACTATTTTTACCAAGTCCCAAAATTAGTCAACTCAATAAACTGACAAAGGAAAAGTAGGATAAGAACCCTATCTAGTAGTCTCGATTGCTAAACGGGGGACTTCACTACCTTTCCAATCAAAAGGACCCGATGACTAATAAGAAAGTAAGTACCTCAAACCATCATGTACTTTTTACCTCTATTTCTCAGACCAGTGCCACACCTAATAAAGATCAGGATGATGGACTTCCTTCCTCAATTTCTAGTTCATTTCAATTATTTGATATAGTTTATCATGCCAAAAAGACTAAGATTCAAATGACTGAAGTTGAGTATTTAAGAGCTAATCTTGAACATTTTGATAGGCTGGCTGAATATGTAAAAAATAAAACCATCCTTATAGAACAAGATTTTCCAAAGGTGTCTCATGATTCCTCAAAGAAAAAATCCAATCAAAATAATCTTGTCGCTACTCCTTCTACTGCCCTCAGGAAAATAGAACCTTTTTATGTTTCCTTTTATATAAATGGTCATAAGTTGAGCAATTATACAATAGACTCTAAGGCCTCTGACAATGTTATGCCTGCCAAGGTAGCAAATTCTCTTGGTCTGACCTTAACTAAGACTTTTGGTAGATGCTTTTCCATGGAGAACAAGCAAGTACCACTCCTAAGTCAAATCAAAGATGCCCAATTTGTGTTTGCAATTTTTTCAGAGAAGAGGATCAAAATGACAGTCTTGGTAGCCAATGTTCTGGCCTCTTATGGCATTTTGCTCGAGCACAATTTTTGCAAGGACGTAGGTGGAGAATTGAATATGGACTTGTCTAAAGTAAGGATACCTATTAAAGGCATCATGAAAAAATTTCTTCCTGAAAAAGAGTTGAAATATATAGTCACCCGAACATCAGATCCCAAAGCTCAAATTTTATTTGAATCATCAAGAATGGGTAATTATTTCCTGACTATCGAAGATGTTTTAGCTCATTAGATGAAATTTATTTTAGCAACAATTCAGAAAATTTAGACAAAAAATTAGAAGAATTATTAGAACAAAGTTTAAACAACAATGAATCTTCCCTTACCAATGAAGATAAATTTTTGAAGAGATCAAATTCTAATGATGTCTAGATTTTAGATTTTGATGGTAGTTACTCTTCTACTGGTTCTGGAGCCAGAATTGTTTTGATCTCCCCTCGAGGAGAAATTTTTCCTTATTCATATTAGTTGTAGTTCAATAATACTAACAACATCACTGAGTATGAGTCTTTATTGCTTGGATTGAAAGCTGCTAATGCTAACGGTATTAAGATTCTTCATGCTTGGGGAGATGCTAAACTGGTGGTTTGTTAGGTAAGGAACCTATACCAAACCAAAAATGAAATATTGTGATATTATCACAATCTAGTATGGGATTGTATTGAAAGTTTGATGCTTTCAATATTTCTACTGTGCTGAGAGAATTCAATGATCGTGCAAATTCATTGATAGTGTCTGCAACCCTCATGGTTCCCCATAAAGATTTCAAAGGGGACAAGTATACTATTGAGTTGGTATTTTGACCAAGTGTACCAAGTGTATTGGAAAGTATTTAATGATGACAACTAAATCATTGATTTTTTGGAAAAGAGCTTTGAGGAACTTTATTTTGAAGGAAGTGAATCTCTACCATGGGAATCAGTTACTAAAATAAATTCCAAAACTGGTGAAGAGTTCCTTCAACTCAAGGGGAATAAAATTCCAAATGGTTTGGTTTCTCTTGAGAGGTTATTTGATAAGCATGATAGGTATGTCAAGCAATAACAAATGGATTCAAGTTCCTCCAAGGAATTTGATCAGGTGAATTTGAGTACAAAATGAAATCCCAAAATAGTTAACATTGGGAATTGTTGCACTTCTGATGAAAAGCTCAAATTCATTGCTCTTGTTTGCCATTACATTGATGTTTTAGCATATTATTATGATGATTTAAAATCTCTCAAGCCTAAGGAAATTTGGCATGAAATTATTCTTAAAGTCATGTCATTGCCTTACAAGCAGAAACAAAGGCAATACAACCCCAAAATATCAAGTACTATCCTTTCTGAGATCTAGAAAATACTGAATGCAAGAATTATTTTTCCAATCCATCATTCCACCTGGATTGCTAATATAGTTCTTGTGAGAAAAAAGAATGGATAAATACGTATCTGTGTTGATTTCAGAAACCTAAATCAATCTTCTTTAAAAGATAACTACCCCCTACCCATCATGGATCAAGTGTTGTAAATAGTGACTGGTTCAAAAATGTTATCAATGTTAGATGGTTTTTTTGGGTACAACCAAGTAGAAGTCAATGAAGTAGATCAACATAAAACTACTTTCACTACACCTTGGGGCACTTTTGCATATCACATAATTCCTTTCAATTTGATCAATGTTAGCGCTACCTTCTAAAGAGCAATGGATCTTGCCTTTAGAGATGAAATGGGGAAGTTTATTATGGTATATCTTGATGACTTGACCATTTTTTCTAAGCATCATCTTGATCATGTGCATCATCTACAATAAGTTATGGAACGCTGTCAGCAAAATGATATTTCTCTTAATCCCAAGAAGTTAGTTTTTGGGGTTACAAAAGGTAAACTTCTTAGTCACACTGTATCTCGAGAAGGCATAAAAATTGACTTAAAAAGAGTCAAATCTATCCAAAATGTTACTCTTTCAGCTAGTAAGATTGTTGTTCATTATTTATTTGGAAAGGTAAATTCTCTACGGAGATTCATTCTAGAATTTTCAGAGAAGACTCAGCACATTGTCAACATAATGAAGGGTAAAGCCACTTTCTATTAGATTGCAGAAGGAAAGTCAGAATTTGAAGACATCAAGAAAGTGATTGCCCACACACCAATCCTAGTTTGTCCAGATTATACCAAATACTTCATAATATATAGCTATGTTTTTGAGCATACACTTTGGGCTATTTTGGTTTAGTAAAACAAAGAAGGTGTGGAATCTCCCATATCATTTGTGCATTGTCCCTTTAAAGCTCATGAATTAAATTATTCAAATATGGAAAAGCATGCTTTTATCATGGTTAAGGAGGTAAAGCATTTTAGATTCTATATCTTAAATCCACATATTGATGTTCTGGTGCCTAATACTATAGTGAAGTCCATTCTAACTCAACAAGAGTTTGGTACTAAGAGGGGCAATTGGATTGCCAAAATTTAGGAGTTTGATCTTGATATCAAACCTACCAAACTTGTGTAGGGAAAAGGGCTTTTCCAATTGATTGCTAATAATATACCCAAGGAAATAAAACATGAAGAAAGGTCGAAGATGTGCCTATAGTTCTCTTTGTCACTACTACTGATGAGTGGTATTCTGATATTGCTCATTTTCATACCTATGGTGAGTGTCCCACCCATCTATCCTATAAAGAAAGGAATGTTAAGTTAAAAGCTGCTATGTCTTATGGAATAATAGTTTGTATAAGAGAAGCCTTGATGGAGTATTTCTTTGTTGTGTCGATAAGGTGCAATAAGGTAAACTTTTGGAGTCCTTCCATAATTTGGCTTGTGGAGGAAATTTTTCTACACTAGTGATAGCTCATAAGATTCTATGAGCAAGATACTATTGGCCTATGTTGTTTCAAGATGCACACAAATGAGTACGTAGGTGTGAGTTGTGTCAACAATTCATTGAAAAACCTAAATTGGCCACATTACCTCTCAAGCCAGGGGCGATCAATGAAACTTTTCAATAATGGGGTATTTATTTCATTAGCACAGTGAACCCTTCCTCAAGTGCTGGACATGTCTATGTTCTCACTGTGACCAACTATTTTACCAAGTGGATGGAAGCCATTCTAACTAAGCATGCTACTTTTGAAGTGGTGTGTAATTTTCTTAAAGAAAATATCATATCTCAATTTAGGGTCCCAGCTAAGATTGTAATAGATAATGCTGCTTGTTTCTCTTCTCGTGAGGTTACTGAGTTTTACTATACTTATAGGATTATCCTTTCCCACTCCTCTGACTACTATTCACAAGAAAATGGTCAAGCAAAATCAAGCAACAAGAATCTAGTTACTATTATCAAGAAATTGGTAGATGATAATTAGAGGACTTGGCATAAAGCATTGTTCAATGCTTTGTGGGTAGATAGGATTACACCCAAGAGGGCAATAGGTATGTCACCATTCTAACTTTTGTATGGCTTGAATGTGAAGATACTAATCACCTTGGAACTACCAACATTGAGGTTGGCAAAGGCGATCGAAGATTTAAATTTTAAAAATTCTATTGATAAAAGGATCATGTGCTTAACCAAACTAGATGAGTAGTGAACCATAGTAGTGGATTGGATTATTGCACATCAAAATCAGGTGAAAAAAATCTTTGACAAAAGAGCAAGGATTCATGATTTTCAAATTGGAGATCAAGTCTTATTATGGGACAAGAGGAGAAAACCAAAAGGAATGAATGGTAAATTTGATTCTTTGTGGAAAGGTCCATTTATCATGCATCAGGTCTATGGTGAGAATAGTTTCTTGCTATAATATCAAGATGAAACACCATTCTCATTACCTCACAGTGGGAAACATCTGAAGCACTTCAATCCTTGAAGTATCAGATGAGTTCACTTGTACATTTGTATATTCTTATGTTTATTTATTTCCATTTGGTTTTTCATGACTTTTTCTTTTGAGCTTGACTCCATGGCCCAATGGCATGGATGAAGGCACTTAGAGACTAGTTTCTACTCTCATTGATCATTTCAAGATTTGATCAATGAAAGTTCCCTAACAAGAGCCAATTATTGTTCCCAAAATTAGCTATGCTCATTTTTGAAAACAACCCCTATGAAACTTGTTCATTTCATGTTTTTCACTCTAAGTTCATCTTTCAAGACAATTTTTTCTTGATCTCGTGTTTGGTTAACTGGCATCCTTGAAAAGTTCATGATGTTCCCTCATTATGATTTCTTAAAAAATGTGAAAATTATTATGATTTTGATGTGATCAGAATGTTAAATTTTTGATAAATTTCAAGGAGTTAGTGTGTTTTCTTAGTTTGCATGTAAGGGCGGCATTTTTTGCCACTATTGCATGTAGTTTTTCAAGTTCCCATAAAAGGGCAACAATTTTTATCGCCCTTATATCCTTTCATGTAGGAGTGGTGATAATCACCACCCTTGTATTTTATTCATCCATTCTATGCAAAGGCAAATTTTTTTGCTTCCCTTACATTTTTCCATGCAGGAGCAGCAAAAATTAATGCCCCTGCATCTTTCTTGAACCTCACATGCAAAGGCAACAATTTTTTCCGCCCCTGCATGATCTCAATTTTCACACGTGGCATTTATGGCCATGTGTGCCAAGTGGTTGGGGTTGATTTTCAACCTTTTAAACCCATTTTTTACCTCATTTGTTTCATTTAAATTTGTCTTCTCCTCTTCCTTGCATCCAGTTGATCATGCGGATGAGTGGAATCATGATTTCTTCAGATTTAAGCGTGGGATTGTGATTTTCTAGGTAAGGTTTTGTGTTCTTCTCTTCAGTTTCTAAGTTTTTGTTTCATTTTTGTTTTTCTCTTTCTCTAAGTTTTAGTTTCTTCTTTCTTTTCTTGTTTAGGTTTTTTATCTCATGTTTTTTCCCCACCTCCCTTTCTTCCCTGAGGAGGTGACCTAGGCAAACCCCCCCCCCAAAAAAAAAGAAAATCCATTGGTATTTTTAGTGGTGTAATGGTGGCAAAAATCACTGCCATTACACAATTTACCTCATCCCATGTAAAGGTAGTGATTTTTGACACCATTACACCATCCATTCCCCTTGTGTGAGGGTGGCAAAAATTGTCGCCATCACACAACTCAAGCATTTTCCTCCCATGAAAGGGTGGCAAAAATTGCCACCTTCACACAAAGTTCCCCCTTTCATGCAAGGGTGACAAAAATTGCTACCCTTACATGATGTTTCCCTCCTTATACAAGGGAAAAAAAAAATTGCCCATGCATGAATTTTACATGTAATGGCAGAAATTTTTGCCGCCTATGCAAAACTATTATAAACATATAAGGGTGGAAATTTTTGCCACCCTTGCATACTTTCCCTTTGATTTTCCTAACTCTATAAAAATTCATTTTTATTATCTTACCGAGCTCACTTCCCTTTAAACGTTCCAACCTGCTCACACCTTAGCCCTTTCAAGCACATTCCCATGGTCATGATCATTAATGTTTAGTTTTCCCAGATTGCCTATTTTTTACCCTAATTACATGATCATGATTCTTGTTGTAGTTTCTCTCAAGGATCCTTCTTCATCGACATCTTTTCTACAAAAGCTATTCCAAATGACTAAGGTTTTTTTTTAAAGTTAAAGATGATGAAATACAAGTACCAATGTGTTTTCCCAATCACCTCAGTTACTTCTAACATTGATGACATTAGGGATACGAAGATCAGGCACATGGATATGGCTGAGTTCATAGAAAGAACTAAATCAAGCAATCCCAGCCATGAAATGAAGAAGATAGTTGAAAGTAATATTCATCTAGTCTCTTCTTTTTATATACCAGCTCACCACATAGAGTTTATTCTCTAGTGCATTCAATTCTACAACAGAGATACCAGGGTTGTGTTAGATGCTGGTGGTAATGTAGTGATTAGATTAGACCCTGAGTTCATCAACAAAGTGTTCTTGTGCCCTCTTGATATCGAAGTGTTGAAGCTTGACTTCATTGAAGCACAAAATAATATGACAAAGATCCTGAAAGAGTGAAGAAAGTGATCAATAATAGATGGCTCAAAACTCCCAGAGTGAACTTATCCAGATGGCCACATAATTTTCCAAGGAGTGATTTTATATAAGAAGTTGGTGACTTGATCACTCTTCTCAGCAAAATATGAGGTCTAACTTCTTCCTCTCAGTTTCACGAATGGATGTACCCCTTTGTTAAGATAATTCTCCAGGGGAAACAAGTCATTTTTTGGGGAGAACAAATCAGCAACACTCTACATGAGCAATTGACGAAGGTATCTACTACCTCCAAATTCTATATGATGTTATACTTGGTATATATAATGGCATCAATGAGAACCTTCCCAGGTTTAACATCAGAAGGAGATAGGAAAACAACCATGGTGTATCAATATTATCCTCAGTTAACATTGAAGGGTTCCATCCATCATTTTAGAAGGGTAAATGATGCTTTCGTTATGGTATTTTTGTGTCTCTTTGATCCCCAATTAGAATAGAAAAAGGTGTCAAATGAACCCTAGATAGTTGTGAATGAATTAGGGTGTATGTTCTTGTAGTTCCCTTATTTTTGTTAACTACGGGTTGGCTTTTTCCAAGGTTATCACTATATGCTTCCAAGATTCCCCTCAGACAAATTGGTCTTGATGGAGTTGTGTAGGCAAATTGTTATCATGCACAATAAGTAGATGGAATTCAAGAAGCCCAGTTTCAGGTTCCCAATTGAAATTGGTAGATTCTCAATATTGACCACTGCAAAAGTTAGAGCAATGGAGACTAAAATACAACTCATAACCATGAAGCATTTCAAAAGGAGGAAATTTTTTGACTATAGAGGTGTGAAAGATATAATTTAGAGGAAGACCTAGTTTCAAGAGCCTATGATTGAAGATATTTGGGTTGATTTGAGGAGAATTGAAGATATTAGAAAGATGGACTATAGTAGATTGTCCCTTGAGCAAATAGAATATCTGAGGCTTACTGATATCCTTATAAATCTAGTGGATGATAAAGATTTGATAAATAATAGATACCATGCTGAATAAGTTGCCAATGCTCCTCTTCCCCTGATCCAATGGTCTTAGAAGGAGTTGACTTCCTTGAGAATGAGATTCAAATCAATATTGGCAAACACCTATGATTGGCTAGAAAATAAGGGAATCACTTTGAAATAGTTTATTATAGGGTTAGAAGCCAAATTTCAAGAAGAAACAAGGAGAAGAATAGAAAATAGAATGAAGAATAAAAGTGATGTCCTTACTTTTGATAGGCCACATAAGCCTAGGATCATCTTCATGACAAAGAAGTCATAAGTTGTAGAGAAGGAATAGGGAATAAAAGACATGGAAGTTGAGAAGCAGAGTGTTTAAAAAATAGTAGTGGAATAGATGGAAATTGATGATAGACTTGCAGGTCAATAGGAAAAGGAAACTATGTCTCCACAAGCAGGTGTACAACTAGATGCAAGAATTTCTTCTTCCCCACCTAACTCACTTGATGTAACTCCACCTATTTCTCCAATCAATATTCCCTCTTCTAGAGATGCCTCTCCTTCCAAAATTATTTTTGGTGACCCTAAAAGTGCTTCTAGAGATGTTCTTCATTCCTCAAGATCCATCCCTAGTTTGTCATCTCTATCTTTTGATATCGAAGATAGTTCTACCCTTGACCATTCAACATTAGGTGTAGTTTTAACTGATACTATGCCCCTTATTTCTACCACTAGTGTAGGTGATACTCTAGTGATGCCAACTACAAGGATTGATGCTAATGTAAGTGCTTCTACCTTCTCACCTTGGTAGTCAGCTTACACACCCAAAAGGAAGAAATAGGCCATCTCCCCAGATGACTTTGATTTCACTAAAATGGTGTCAGCCAAAGTCAAGACTCCCAAAAAGCTAAAAATTCTTTCAAATATGATTGAAGATAAGGGGCACAAATTTATTGAAGTTGCTAGACCTCCACACAATACAACTCTTGAAAATTTTAATATAAGTGATTACTCTGTCTCTCGAATTGAATTGGGTAAGGTAACTCACGAAAGTGCTAAGAGTGACTTAAAATCAATGATGGACATTATGGTTCAAAAATTTGATAGGGAAAGAGAAATGAAGGACCATTATAAAGTAATGGTGGAATAATTGACTACGGTGATAAGGAGAATTACTTTCACTCTAGAAACTATAACTCCAGAGGCTATCTCCATCGATGACCCTATGATTCACAAAGCAAAAAGGACCTATCTCAAGGGAAAGGTGATTGAAGATTACTTAGGCAAGATGTATACACAAGGGATTTCCTTGCTTACAGAGTTGTCTAAGAAAATGGGTAAGATGAAGAAAATGAGAGCAGAACTAGAAGATCTTATCAATATCATTTCTTAGGATATTAAAAGCATAGATAAATATCTTGATAAATGGATAAATATGAAGAAGCTAAAAATAATCACTCTAGTATCAATTGGTGTCATTACTGATAGAGACTCATACATTGAAACTAAAGAAGGATTGATGTATAGGAGTCAGGTGCTTAAGGAATTAATCAGTGACCTTGAATCTTTTAGAGACCTCAGTGAACAAAGTGATATTAGTCTGTTGCATAAGTTGGAGGAGCTACCTTGCAAACTTACCAAACAAGACAACTAGTTCATTTGAGTAGAAGAAATGATTCAAGAATTTGAAGGTATGTTCTAAAAATAAATTGAGGAGAAATTTTTTTCAGTGGCCTCTATGGACAATGTCCTGGATAATCAGTTAACTCTAGATAATCTAAAAACTAGGTTAACTAATCATGTGAAATCAGTCACATCAGTGAGAGACACCATAGGCAGGGCTAAGGTGACCTTCAAGATTACTGTTACTCCAAACAGTATCAAGATACAAGTGGCTATCACCATGTATGAGGCTCATATGAAGAAAGATGGAGCTACAAATTGAATCAACTTTCCATTAATTTAATTTCCTTTTTTCTAAATACACTTTTATAACTGCTTTGGACATTTTCACATGTATTTTGGTCATGTGTAATTACATGTAAAAATATGGAAATTCCAAAGTCAACAAAGACTTCCATCTTTGACTAGAAAAAGATATTTAGGTCTTTTTTAATCTTCAAGGTCTCTCCCTATAAATAAGGAGAGCCTCTTTTATAAATATATCTTTTGTAATCAAGAGCAAAAACTCTACCCAAATTGAGATGCTCCCTGAGACTTTGAGCTCAGATTGTAAATCATATTTTCTTGAATGAATGAGAAAGTAGGTTACTTTTCAAACTTTGCGTTGGAATAACTTGTGTTATTTAGGAAATTGTTCTTATGTCCTTTTCTGAGTAATATCTCATCTATTTGATTAAAGAAAAAAAGTGTGTGGAAATTATCTAAAGATGTTTTGAAGTAATGTATGAAGAATTTGTGATACTATAATTACCTTTAGTTTGTGTTACTTGTGTTTATGTGGAAAAGGATATTAGAAAGACTTTGTACTACTTCTATCCTTTGTGATCTTATACTCTGTTGTGGTTTTCGGTGGAGACTTTGAGCCTCACTCCATTCTACAATTTTATTAGTCCTAAATCAGCCAGAGAAGCAACAAAAGACTTTGTGCTTTTGTGGGTTTCTTGTGGATCCCATTACTACCCTGAAAGTTTTCCTACTGTTTACTAGCTATCATTTTTGAAAGAAGAGGATTGTTTTCAATTATTACACATGAATTTGCCTTTGCCTTGTGAACATCATCTTTGAAAAAAGAGAGATGGATGATGTGATTTCACCCCTGAGTCTATTTTTAGTTTATATTAATATATAGTAATTTATAGGGAACCTCCCCTTAATGAGAGGAGAGATTTATCTCACTATGCTATGGTAAACTTGCACTTTTTACCGTATAAATCTCCTTGTGTTATGGTCGATATACCCATTTTACGGTCAGTTAGTTGATGACAAAATATTCACCCAATAGACTAAACAAAACTACTACATTCTAATTTATGTTATCAACAAGATGAGGGAATTGATAACTTTTGATACACACACACACACATATACACACATATATATACATATATATATACATATATATATATATGTATATATATATGTGTGTGTATATACATACATACATACATACATACATACATACATACACACATACATACATACATACATACATATATATATATATATATATATATATATATATATATATATATATATATATATATATATATATATATATATAAAGTTTATGTCATAGTTTATAATATTTTTACTCCACTAAATGAAGCTAACACATCAAATATAAATTGATAATCAAAATAACATGTGTGTTGAAACTATGTAATCTAAGCATTGATCACAACATATAAACCAATGAAGGATTACAAATGTTTCCTTCATGGATAAATCTAGAATAAAAGAGATTCAAACATGAAACTCTTAAATCAATAAATCGCACATAAGGTTGATTTCATGAGAAACAAAAAAGGAAAAATAGATGTTAGATAACATTATATTATCACTTGGACCATTATTTTTAAACAAAAAACACAATTTTGTGCAAGATAGTGCATGACAATATTTAATCAATATAAATATTATAAGCATGCCTTTGATTTAAAAAAATATTGACGTAATGTCAATAACAAGTATACAAATCAAAATATAATAAGGATTACTTTTGTTGAGTGTAATATCCCAACATTCCATGCCAATATCTACTTAAATAGAACAGGGTGTCTACAATACAAATATGTATCTTCCCAAATTGTTGATACAATTTTTTTTGTAATAATTTTATAATAACACCTCAATATGGTCCTAAAAAAAATATAGTTCAACATAATATTGTATTGAGAAGACAAACCAGGCTTAAGTTTTAGAATGCAATAAAAAAAGGCCAATACAAAATATTTTAAAAGTTAAGGCACATGTGAAACCTCTAAAAGAAGAAGGATTAGGACTTAAGTCATAGACAACATTCTCTATATTAAGCCAAACTAAAAAATCATTTTAACCATGTTCCATTAACAATCTAATTAAATGACAGCCTAAATTTATAGTGATACCACAAATATAAATTTAATGTGCTAAAATAATAGCTAGTGGAGGTATAATATACTTTCCTAGGAGTTAAGATTAAAATGGCATGATATAACTCCAAAAAAGCCACATTTTATATTGATTTCTCTTCTACCTTCAAAAATCAATCAGAATATATGTTAAGAGCCTTAAAGAGCACAAAAATTCCTCCTCATACCATTTTATCCCTTTTTCAATCATAATAATGTTTTCCCAAAGTACTTTCCCAAACTTTCCCTTTAATTAATTCAACACTCCTCTCTTCCTCCTTCTAATATGGTTTAAATATCATACTTGAAAATACCATTCCACTACTATCATAATATGGTCATGTGAGTAGTAACATAATTATTCCTTAGTCCTATCTTCAAGATAATAGGAATGAAATAATTCAAACTACCATCAATAAAAAACACTCTAAAAAATTCATGATAACTCTTTATGTAAGGTAGTTGTGTAAGGTTTTAAACATAAAAATAGTTTTTAAAGAAAGGCTTACACATTAAAAAAAAAAACTCTCTACTCTAAAAATAACTACCTATCAAAACAACTGTGTAAAAATAAATATTTAATGTGCACATGCACAAACACTCAGCTCCCATATATCATTCATTAGGAAATAGCCATCCTAGTATTAAAAAATAAGGAATAATAATTTGAGATTTACTGTTATACCAAGACCCGTACTATTCTCATTTTAAGTCAACTTTAAGAATGGTTTTCCTTGCTAAAGGATACAAGCATCAACCTAAATTTCAAAGTTAAAACTCACCTTTACCTAAATTTAATCACTTTAGTAATATTTATCCACATATATTGTATAAGTGTTATAGAATCATAATTTATGATTTAAAAATTAAATCCTTAACACAATTTGATGGTTCTATTACATCAAGATTAAAAGTTAATACCAAAAACTATTTCAATGTCTTAGAAAGTTAAAAAGTGGACTTGAATTGAATTAAACATATATTTCTCCCATAAATAATTATTATAAATGAATGCAGTTAAATTTATTTGTTAAATAAAAAAAGAAAAAAATAATTTTTGATATTCTTCCCCTCTTAGAATAAGCATTTTGTAGATGCTTAGGAAAAATAATGAGAGATAATCCTTAAAAACATTTTGTACTACTATTATGGGAATTTTATTCCAAAAAAGTGATTGTAACCTATATGATTTCAAGATTCCATGACTATGTGCCTATTTCCCTCAGTGTTTACATTACTTATTTACACTATAAAGGAAAACATTTAACCTTTAAGTATTTATAGTTAGTTCATTCCTCATAGTATTTTATTTTATCACACCTAATACTCTTTGTCTATACTAACCATACCCATTCAATATTTTTAAGAAGATGAATATATAAGGATGGTTATGAGGATGGAATCCTCATTAAAATAATCATCATAAAATTATGCTTCACCTTCATAATAAATTTTACTTAGATACTAAAATATAGTATTATATACTTGGTAGTGTTAATATTGACCTAACTTAAGCTTACATGCCATGTGAATAAACATATGAATCTTACATACCCTTCCCTCAAATATAAATTATTTATATGGATCAGACCTTTTAGATTTTCTATTAGTCACATACATGAATTACCTAGTTTGTAATTAATATGTTCATTATCATATCTGACTAATTCAAAATCATTAGATCAGTATTCCTATCTCTTAGTCAATTCTAGATGAATTAGATTATTAAAAAATATAAAAAAGTATATAATTTTTACGAACTCATCCCCACACTAATAAACAATCATTTTTAAAATTTAAATCATATTTAGTTATCAGCCCATAAATGTTGCATGTCAGTGGCATGAGAAAGTACTAAAATAATCCCATATAAATGCAAATTATCTCTAAGCCTATTTGATGATGTACCATTATTAAGTAAGCTTATTATAACACTTTCACATTTAAAGAAATTTCCCCAAAATTTATAATTCAACCATAATTCAAAAGGAGGAAGTCATAGACTAAGTATGAAACATTTAAGCCATGCCAAAGTTGCCAATTTTCAAGCTTCAAAAGAATTATTACATGTTTCATTCATTAAAGGAAAATCATTGCACACATAACATAATAGGGAGAACCAAATGTAGGTTTTATTCTATATTAATAGTATTTGATATGTAGAAAACCCTAAACCATTCATTTTGGAGTGGTTGATATTAGCTCAACGCACTATTTTTCTCACTTTTTAGGCATAAATATAATGCCAAAAGTGAAACTAGGATTTTAAAGAGAAGGATATGATTTTCTCAACTTTCTTGCATAGAGAGGACTTGATATCACATAAGTAGACATATTTAAAATAGGCACAATGACCTGTACCAAAATAACAAGGAAATCCCTAAGGAAAATATTAAAAATATCAGATGCTCATGCAAAAATTTAGCATATAGAGACTAACAATTTGATCTTAGCACATATAGACACCTAGTTCCTGATCCAAGAAAATCTTGATCTAGTTTTTAGCCCTTCAATCACATGAATTCAATCTTATTATTACACATAATAGAAACAAATTGACTATATAAATAGCTTAGGTCATTTCTATAAAAAGTGTAATTGTTTTAATCATGTTTTTATTTTTACATTCATATTCACGTGTTATTTTAATACATTATATTATTTGAATAACTATTAAGTTTTATACTATTAGGTTCACATAATCAAAATAATATAAAACATATTGGTAAACCTATTTTTTTATTTGATAAGGTAAAATCCAAGTTTTACAAGGACCTAGAACCACTAAAGTGTAGTACAAGAGAGTCAATAGGCCATCAACAGGGCTGAGAAGCCAAAAAACAAAAAGTTATAGTACTTAGAACAAAATCAAAAATAGGAAACTAAAATAGAACTAAGAGGAGAGTCCCTCCTAAGGGTCTTTGGCATCTATAGTGTCCTTCATAGAGATGATATGTTTTTCTTTTGATATTTTATCCTGAGTGTAGTTTCCAGGGCCTTCTATCACTTCTCTAAGGAAGATCATTCTGGGAAATTTTTTTCCTTTGGCTTTCATGGGGGATTCCTTAGGGTAGACCCCCTTGGGGGAACCTTTAGGGGGTATTTTAAAACTTTTGATGTTTGAGAGGTAGGGGACTAAGAGGCCTATGTAGAAAGGATGAAATCCTAGACTGTGGCTTCAGCCTATTTATGGAGTGCATTCTAGTCTTGAATGAGTTTTATAAGACCTAAACTTGCTTGATGAACCTTTGATTTGAAATTATCAAGCTACAATTTATTTTTTCAACTCCTCTAAAGGCTTTTCCTTTACAAGCTATCTTCATAGGGGTTTCTAGTTTTAGAGCAATGGGTTTTAGTTTAGGGATAAACAGTATAAGTGGAAGGTCATTAGGGGGGACTTTGAGAAACTATCATAGGGGGTGTGATTAGATAGTTGGTGGGATCCCTCAGTGGGATCCTCTATTAGGGAGTCCTCTTAAGAGTCTTCCCCAAAGGAGGAACCCCCAGAGGGGACCTCCTAGCCATAGAGAGCTTGGCCATGTTTAACCATAAGGAGAATAAATCCATAGTGAAGGATGGGATTTATGTCATTCACTTGGTGTAGTAGGACACTACTCTCAAGGGAATTTAGAATAAAGTAGGGCAAACCAATTTTATACCCAATGAAATGATTTAAAATAAAAAAATTATGGGAGAAAATAAGTGTATATTTACCTTCAAGTATCATGTACTACATTATTTGAAGGCAAATATCAGGTCAATAACATGAAATATCAGCCTAGGGAAAGCCTTTTTTATTTATTTGCACAAATTCATTTATTATAAAAAAAGTGTTGTAGTGACTCTTGTTTTGTTGACTAGTCTTTAAAATCCTTCGTGCCTGCACATGACATCCTGATAGCTTCACCAATGAACTTCTCTAAAACCTTAATGGTGATGTTGTGCATGGTCACTTTCTAATTATTCTAGGTAATCAAAAATTCTTGTGCAATCTCAACACTGTTTCATAACCCATTCCATGAATTCTATGAGTTCCCCTTTTTTAGCTTCTTCCATAATTTCTTCTATTCATGGACCTCATTGCAAGAAGTAGGTTCCAACCTATCCCTATCACCTCCCATGGAGATTATGTGCGTAGAGTTGAAATGGTTAGGATGAAGTTTTTGGAAGGAATGAATTTAAAATTGGCACAAATGGTTTGAAAGTCCTGTCAGAGGCTCATAAAAATAATTAAGACCCTTCTCTTTGAAATAATTATGGATATGTCTAATTGGGATCCGCCCCTTCAAGATGAGGTCATACACATGTGGATATATCATTTTTTTTAACTTGCATTAGTATATTAAACTCATAAACCTAAATATTTTATATAACATATAAAAATATTATTTTTTTGTCTATTTAGAGTTTGTGACTCATAAAATTTACTGATAGGTTTACACCCTCTCATTTTAGGATTGTTGCCAATTTAGTTGAGGGCATGAGTTGCAAGTTGTGTCTCACATATGTTTTCATGATTGAATAGTAGATTTTAACCATAATTCAATAAAACCACCACCAAAATATGGATATTTCAAATGATTTTATGTTATAATAATTGAAGGTCATAAAAATTTCAAAAGAGAGGAAAGGGTAAGGTAGAAAAGAAAGTTTCAAAATTTCACTTAGTAATTATTTCACTTAAGCAACACTTTTTGAAATCTAATTAAAATCAACCAAAATTAATCAAATTTAGATTTTAACCAAATATAAATCAATATGGTGTGATATTCTAAGGATTAATGAATCATGAGTGAATCTAGAGAAACCATTTAAAAAAAATAAATTGATCATATAAAATAGAAATTTGCACATTCATCCATATTAATTTAGTAAAGATCATTTTTACTATAAAAAATAAAAATAGAAAATCTATCTAGATCAATAAGAGATAAGAAATTAATTAATTTAAATTATAAAAATAACATAATTACTCAAACTAACCTACTCATAATACAAAAAATAAATTTAATTAAATGATTACAAGCAGCTAATAAAATACAATAGCATTGATATGAATTTTTGAGAAAGTAGAAAACAAAAACAAACTTATTAAACATATGTGATGATTTATTAATATTTTCAAGTATCCTAAAATATTTTATAATAAAATTATTTCCAAATAATGTATTTATAAAAGTCTATGGTCACCATTTAAAAAAACAATTGCTTGCAATCATTTATTAAAAATAAAATGATCTAAATTTATCCTAAAAAAATACCTAAATAAATAATTCCTACCTTTAAATATAAATTTAAAGTTAGCTAATCTAACATAAAATATGACTAGAAAAAATCCACTTTAAGTAGCTTGAACTTATCCCCTATCAAAATTTAGACATTGAATCACTATCTTCCATGCATAAATCATAATTCTGGTCCCTTAATTTTTTGATGTTTATATTCCATTCAACGTTGGCAAGTTTTGTTAACTACTATGAAATTTCACAATATGTAACAAGCATGATGGGTGGTGATGTGTATAAAATTTAATTATGGTGTGACCAATGGTGGTAAATGTCAAATTTAAAATGGGCATCAAATTTAAGATAGTGGTCATATAATCTCTTGTAATCTCTTGAATACTCTTAGAGTCTCTCATAGTCTCTCAGATACTCTCATAGTATCTTAAAGTATTTGGAGTCTCTTGAAAAAAATACAAGTAATTTTTCATAGTCCCTCAGAGTCTCTTGTAGTCTCTCAAAGTTTCCTATAGTCTGTATGATGAAAAAATATAAGTAATTTTTCTTTTAAAATTATATCATCTCTTTTTATTATATAAAAAATTAAGGAAAATGGGACCACAAATAAAGGACATGTGGTAGTCTTGGAGTGATCATAGGTCATGTAATTGCATGTGTTTCATGAGGTATTTATTAAAAGTGACCATGATTTTAAATATTTATATGTTTAAGAGAGAGAATGCAATTATATATGATCCTTGGGTATTTAAGGAATTAAAGTGACAATTTTTTTTATCAAATGTGAACCGTTTAGACCCAAGTGTGAAAAAATTATTTTAGCTTAGAATCTCATAATGAATTGTGAAAATTAATATCCAAACATTCTTTTAGGATATAAGAGGGTCCTTGTATTTGGAAAAGACATGGGGTGTGTTGGGTCACAATAAGTGGTGATTACTATGGGGAAAACTATTTTAAGTGTTTATAACTCTAAATTATTATTTTAAATTTAAATAAAACTAACTAACCATAGGATAATGTTTCATAGGTTCAAAAGAGACATAAATACCAGTGTTAAAATTATCACATAACATCGTAATCCTAAATATATATGAAGAGTTAGATGTGTGTAAAAAGTGATTCATTTACCTTTTCCTTTGAAGTTTTTGATATGGTGTGGGAGATATCACATGATAAAAAAAATTCCTAAGGGTATTTTAATTTTAATTTTTTTATGGGATTAGCTTAGTGGGAAGGTTTGGGCATTGCTCTACTATCAACTAGGTGTTTATAGCTCTCACAGAGATACCCATGGTTAGAATATAGGCCTTTCTCCATATTTAGACAAGAGTGTATAACCCCAATGGAGATTAATTGAATAATATTTTTAGGATTTTTTTAATTTTAATTTTATTTATAAGATTCTAGATTCTCCATTTTATTTTGATTTATTATTTTGAATTTATTGAAGGGTTGGAAACCCGTGTAGCTAGGTATGAGGATTTAAAAAAAGTCACAAATGATATTTTATTTCTTAATTATATACCTTTAGGAAATGCTTAATGTGATAAAGTACATTCATGAATATTTTCAATGAAAATACCATTCTTAATTCATGTGATAATTCTAAAACAAAGATTTATTTTTCTTGTGAAAATATAAAGTAATAAAACATGGTGTTAATACTTATCCAAAATTTTAACTAGATTTCATAAAATTTTAAACACTTCATAATTAATTCACTCTTTTCATCCAATTGAAAGTGACCAAGGTCATCTTATGGATTTAATAATTTGAACTTATCTAGTGACAAGTTTTCAAGTGATGCATGAAAAAAAATCTTAATTTATCTTCTTATGTCTTTAATAAGACTTATTACACTAACAATCTACTTAAAAAACAACTATAAGAATGGAATAAAATAAAATTAAACTAACCATAATTTTATCCCAATCCTATAGTCAAGGTAAGAGGGTGAATTTTGAAAATTTGAATGAAATAATTTTGTTACCTGGTAAAATAAAGTTGTCACTCTTTACTATTTTCAGCCTAACAAGACATCATTATATTATTTCCAAAGGTCATTCAATTTTTTGATTCCATATTTTAAGAGATTTGTAATATTCTCTTTAAAATAATGATTCTTACTAAATATGAAATTATTAAAGCATTGGGCTCAGGTAAAATATCTTGACATCTAGCCAAATGAATTAATGAAACTCTTTTACCTAAAAGTTTATGAGATTTAGAATTTGAGGTACAACAAATAACAATTTTTCATGATCTATTTTTTTTCAATCAAATCATCCTCCTCTATTTCTTTTTCTTTTATTTCTTCTTCTTGTATATGTCCAATGTGTTCCTATTTCAATGTCCGACATCTGTGTTTTTCCTAAGTATGTTCATTACACCCTTTTTTAGTAGCTAATCCTATTCATTTGTTTTTGAGTCTCACAAAAATTAACATAACCAACCTCAAAGATATGAAATAAATCCATCTTTTTATTTTTTAATTTCTTATTTTTGTTGACAAAACTCTTGCTCCATGACCTAAGATTTTTCATTGATTAGAAGCTCATATCCTTGTTCAAATATGGCAAACAAATGCACATCAATACCATACTCTTTTTCTTTCTCTTGTTAAGTGAAACTAATGTCCCCTATTTTTTACATTGTTTCTACACATTTTAATAAATTAAACTTTACAATAACTTTGTGATTAAATACCACACAAGACATTGAATCTTCCTCCTTGTCTAATTTTTCATCATCTTCATGTAATTCCTTTGATGAATGGATTTCTCTTGTATCATATTCTAAATCAAAGAAAAAATTATTAAAATCTTCATGTGAAACATATTATTTTGTGTCACTGGTATCTACAATACATTTTTATATTAAAGTAAAACCACCTTTGATTGGTGTGGAACCTAGTCTAAGCACATCAAGAGGCCTGGATCTCCCCAAAAAATAATACTAGAGAAAAAACTAGTAGATACCAATAGATGAAAGGACTAATACAGGCCCTATAGAGAACCAACTAGAGAAGAGTGACCAAAGAACAAGGCATCAAAAAATAAATGACAAAAAGATCAGTCTATAAACTATTAAAATAATAAAATGGTTTATATAAGGAACCAAAGATTATTAAAAAAATGTGATCACCCTGACCATGAATTATTTCCAAGAGATCGATGGTAGAGAGATTCAAGGAATCCCCTTCGTTCTTCTAAGAAATCTGATCACCACACAATTCTTTCAATTTATGGACACCATCCTTAATTATTTGTGATTTTGAGAAAGAGTTTTTGGAGTGTCCCAAAATACTACAACTAGGACAAATATATTTTTCCTTGTCAAACTAAATAATTTGATTCCAAGAGCTAAAAGAAGACTTGATATGGACTGAAGTGGGAAGCATCTTGTTTGTCTTGATTAACACACGCATTCTTGTTGATGTCATTATTTTACGTAAGTTAGTAACTAGATCGATAATTGTTAGCATGCCAATAATTTTAGTAATGCTTCATAAGATTTTGTCATCCCAAAAAGGAGGGAGACTAGGAAGTTCCATCCATAGAGGGATCCTATCTGTATTGAAATTTGAGGAAAACCAATTTATATTCTAATGTTGAAGCATAAGTAATGCCTTTCCCATAAGCCAGGGGCCTTCTTTGAGAATTTTTAGACAATTCTCCCAACCCTAAAATGAGAATAACAAGTAACCATTGGATAGAGCCATAATTATAGCATCTCTAGCCTCAACCCATTTCCTCTTGACCCAATTCCTAACAACATCAATGTCATGTATTCCTCCAAAAAAATTTCCCAATGAGATAAATACTATATTTAGCCTCCAATTCATCAAGGATATTGTTAGGGATGTAGAGTGTCATACTCCAATTCACTTAGATACTTGGAAGAACTCCTCTATAGATTATTAGTACTTGAATATAAGAATTCAACATTTTCCATTCTTATAAAAAAAGATAATAAAATGTCATAGTTTCAAACAAAACTTCCAGACCTAATAGTCCTTGAAATGTTTTGAAGAAATTTGAAAATTAGAGTCCCCATACATAAGGGAGAAAATGAATGCACATACCACTAATTTTTTTGGGAAGAATAATGACCCAAAGATTTAAAATTGTAATGGAAAAAATTCACAATTAATGAACCAATGGAAATTATTAAGATCACTGAAGAGATTAGACAATTTTTTGCCAAAAGTGTAATACTAACCAAATGTAATTTCTTTCATACCATAGGAAGGCATGTCAATAATTAGTGAAAATTTGGCAAGGCTATAAAACTTTGATTCCCAAAATATCACTTCAAAATTAGAGAATCTAGAAAGGTCAAGTACATTAATTTAAGATTTAAAGGAATTACATAATCTTGGACTATCTTAGGAGACTTAGTGATCCCTGCTAACTTCCTTTTGTATTATTAGAGACTATTTCTTTGCTATTTTGAGTCTTTCTCTCTCTTATAGTGGCATTAGGGGCCACTTTATTTTTTTCATTTTTTAAATTTTTGACTTTTATCCAATTCTCTTCCCCTGAAGTGGGGGTTTCCTTTAAGGCATCTTGGTTTCTTTGGACCTTTCTGGGAGAAATAATGTTGATTGAGAAAATCTAACCAAGGGGAAATCCTGATTGAGAGATTATCTCTTCATGTTCGTCATTCCCTAGAGAGGAAGTCTTGAGAGACCCAAATATATTCATTTTTGCCAAAGGAGGAGGAACCTTAGAGTCTAGAGATTTAATGGGAGACCTCAAAATCATATAAGAAAATAGTTTTCCATTCCTTTTAGGGATAGCAGGTACCTAAAATTCAAAGCTGGTACACAAAGTTTCTTGATTATGACACTCCATTATCAAACAAGAAGCCCTATTAAACATAGGACTAGTGTGTGTTTTTCCAATTCCAAGTTTTAAAAATTCAAGATTAAGATATAAAATAGGCGAGGAATTATCTAGAGAGATCCTATTATGTTCCTTTTATACTCCAGATGTATTCATAATTATCACTTTTGTTGATGTATATCTATGTCAAGGATATAGTGTGAACAACAGAGCACTAAGTATTAGTTTATAGTGTAGGTAATTGAAGACTTAGGGCTTAATTTATCTTTGATGGAATGATTATGTGGCTACCACATTTAGTTTATAAGTAGACCCTAATGTAGGGACAGTAGGAACTTAGTAGTGACACAATCTATCTAAAATTTCTTTGTATTGTTATGATGTAAAATTGCTTTATAATTTTCCAATTTATGCCCTTTTTTTTAAAAAAAAGTGGATATTTACAATGAGCATTAATGTAAAGTGATTCATGTTTAAAAAATTTCAAAAGGAGAAGGGTAGGGTAGAAAAGAAAGTTTACATTTCAACAACAAATACCAACAGATTTCCTTTAGTTCTTCCTAATAATAGTGCAAATAAAACTAACATTCATGGGATTATAGTGTTGGATCAAAATACCATAAATGTAGTGGGGATTATGGGTTAAGTAAAATGCATATATCTGAAATGTATGCTTTAAAATGGTTATCAACAATAAATTACCTTTAACACATTCATTTGTACAATATAAGAAAAAGAGAGCATACATAATTTTTTTTGTTAGAATAGTTGAAAGCACAAAATAGTAAGATGCATTCAAGACATACTATCACATTTAACCATTAGAAAAATGAAATCATATGTCATTATCAAATCTTGACAAATAATAAAATATGAAAATGATGAAACAATGAATAAATTATATAAATTCATTTCTCTATTTGCAGTAATTCCATAAAATTTTGTTTTGAAGTAAAATTGAGGGGGAGGACCCCTATATATAGGCCTTTTTCATGCCTAAGACTATTACATTGTTTGTAATAGAACCAAATACATGGCATCTATCAGTGGACAAAGTCCCTCATGTCTCAAAAACTAAAGAATATTCCATATTTAAACTAGGGAATATTGTATAATATATTAAAGGGAATTAAAACATGACATTTATCAAAAGAAAGACTAAAAAGTGGCTATCTCACTCTTGAGGTGATAGGATCCTACTGATGTAGATGATGATGAAGCTCCTAGTGTATAAGAAGATGAAAGTGGACCCGTAGCAACTAAAGGAGTGCTTCTTAGTGTTGCTAAAGAATAAGATACTCCAAGAGGGGCTGAAGAGGAAGAAGCTCCTATAGTGACCATCTATGGCCAATTGATTTCTTATTTCTCATCTTCTATCTACCCTCTCCATAATTAAGATAATCTCTTGTAATCATTGTCAATTAATTTCAAACCAATAATAGGTTATTTTAGTAATTGATGGTAAGACCTACCATTGAATCATGCCTTCTCAAGAGAGGTCATATAGCCTCATTGATGGCCACTACATTTTCTATTCTTTGATTGGTAGATGTTTCTAAGTCTACCATATCCTACCCAAAGGTCACTCCTATGACCATGGATTATTTCCTAAAATTGATAATAAAATTTTACAACTGGGCTTGTAAAGCATCCCTATTGACAATAGAACTATCCTTGTTATCAAGGTGCATGATCTTGGCCTCTTTAAGTAGAGTTATGACTCTGTCACCTTTTTGAGTGAGATACTAGCCCATGGATCTCATTTCATCAATCCAATGGTTTAAAGCTTTCTTTATTCCAATTATATACATTTGAGTAATGCTCAAATCCTCTAATGGGATCAAGTTCAAGTATTCAAACTTTTTCATCCTAATCAACTTTACCAGGTTGATTATCTTACTATCATATGTCCCATATGCACCTTATGACTTTGGAATTATGTTGTAGGCCTCATCCCATTTTAATTTTTAGTGGGACAAAGTATTCAATATATCAAACATTTCCTCCATAACCCATTCTACCTTGGTGATGGTCTTCTCTAGAAATGTGGCTTTGTGCTACTATTCTAAATCAATTGTTCTTTGTTGTATTCCTTTTACCAATTTTGTAGATACATCACCATATGCCTTTAAAACTAAGAGGGGGTCCTATTCATACTATTTTTGATAACCAAGCCTAGATCTCTTCTTCTTGGTCAACTCAAATAGGGTCTCTTCTAAACCATACATAATTGTTTGGTTTAGATGGGTGACCTTCCTTTTGGTTAATATTTTCATCACCCTAGACTTCTTGTCACATTATAGTGTGAATTATGGAGTGTCCACTATGACCAAATCTTGGTTATCCATTTTAATCAACTACATTTTTTTATCCAATATTTGTCTAAAATATCTCCCTGAGGATAGGTGGATGGAGGAAATTGCTAAGATAATGTCAATCCCTAGAAGACATATGTATGGGAAGTAGTTGTGGAGGTGATTAATACAAATTTAGAACTAGGGGATGAAGTGGGAAGTGTCATTCCTAAAGACAAAGAAGAACTAGTGATAGCTAAAGCACTAGTTGGGAATAAAGGAACTTGGGGGATGACAACAATGGGCATTTTCTTTGGTAGTTGGGTACCTAGTCTATACATAGGTCCCAATAGAATTAGAAGTAAATTAGACATCAAAAAGACCTTAAAAGTGGATGATATAAAGAAAGGGTTGACCGTGGGAAATGATATAGTCATGGGTCTAGTGAGGGTCATGTAGGGTGAGAGTTTTATATGGTCTAGGGTTGAGGGTTCACAAAATATGCTCAAGGGTTGGTTATATAATAATCAAGGCAAATAAACATATTCTTGGTTAAAACTACCTTGTTCCTCCTTGATGGGAAGCAAGGGTGGAAATCCTAGTGTTGAAACTACTGGTGTTGTAGTAGGTGGATCTACTATCTCCATCAAAGATGGATGGGGTATTATAGAAAGTCTTTCTTATATTGAGGTAATATTGTTTTCCTAGGATGGGATATTGGATATTGATCTTAAAATAAAAGCTTTCTTAGTATGTTTTTTAGTCTCAGCTCCTCCCTTCTCTAAAGTAAGAGACAATGCTTGCAATATCCTTTGACTGATCTAAGGGTCAATTAGTCTTTCCTCCTCAGTGCTAGAAACATGGACTATGGATGTAGATGCTCATGTTTAAGCATATTTAAGTTTGAAGAACTCATAAAAACTTGCATCTTATAACCTCCCCTTAGCTTATGTGATATTGGCAGCCTTCAATCTTTGCTTCACCTCTATGTCATTGGTTGCATTGATGTAGAACATATCTTCATCTTTAGGCTCATTATGGTAGGTGATGCTTAAGTATACCTTGTGCTTGATGTAGTGTTTAAATGTTATATGTTCAGGGTACCATTCCCTATTGGTATCTCTTTCCAAGTTAAAGGTAGGTCTTTTCTTAACATCAACAATGATAGAGTTTTAGTTTTCAATTTTGAGCCAACTGATATTGGATAACTGAGGATGAACTAATCCTCTCTTCTTATTCTTGCATAGTCCATACACTTTGTGAGTAATTAATAGGTAATCTCTTATTCATCTAGCTTCTCTGGAACTATGGTGGGCAACCTAAGGGGGGCTATATTAATTTTTACTATCCTTATCACTATGTAGTTTGGATAGT
This sequence comes from Torreya grandis, assembly GCA_037957365.1. Taxonomy (NCBI): domain Eukaryota; kingdom Viridiplantae; phylum Streptophyta; class Pinopsida; order Cupressales; family Taxaceae; genus Torreya; species Torreya grandis. The sequence goes on from JARHVA010001236.1 coordinate 3,591,855, forward strand.
ACCACTAGGTTTCTAGGGTGTTGAGTGCTATTCTAATTTCATCTAATAGTTTGGGCATGGGCCTTTCATGGATTTCCCTATAAACTATTGGATAGAAGTAACTAGATATGGCCCTCATTTCCTTTTTATATTTATACACCCTTACCTTTGAAAAGGTGTGAGGCATAATATACTTATGTTTTAGATCCTAACTAGTGAATTAGGGGAGCTTAAAGGTAGCCCATATGACATCTACCGAGTAAGACATCATATAAAAATGATCCCATTGGTTGGCCATGACCTTCCTAATCTATGTTTCCAAGTTGTAGGCTATGATTTATCCCAGAGGGAGAGTCTTTGCATCATTTATTATCATTGATAGAAGTGGAACCCACTTCTCATCTATGTGGCTTGTGTCCTTGACCCCATGTGGCTGATTAATCATAGCCATCCCCATTTTTAATATTTCCCTAAATTGGGTGATGGGGATTTGGTTGATTTGGATTTGCATACAAATTTCTCCTTGTTCTCATCCCACTCTCTCAAAAATTCCTTGATATCATGTGTTTAGAGCCATTAGGTGATAGTTTCCTGATTGTAAACAATATCTAGTTTAGATAGATCATATTAAACCTGAAAGACTATCCCAACTATAAAATCAATGTCT